>CAKXYN010000108.1:4005000-4417500 GCA_935064755.1 Tragelaphus eurycerus
CAGCAGCCTGGGGAATAGCCCCTGGCCCATCCTTTGGCTTCAAGTTCAGCCTGCGCTCAGCCAGTCACAGCTGCCTGCCCCTCCCGGGCCCCAGCAGGGCTGGTGGGTCGGGCCCTGGGCAGCTGGGAGCACACACTGAGCAGCAGTGGGGCAGCAGGGCATGCTCACCTCTGTCCTCACTGCCTGCCAACGACGGCCCTGGAGCCCTACCATCCATGTTAAAAACCAAGGGGAAGGAACATTCCTCTGTATTGAAAAACACTCGGAAAAAGATTAATCATCCAACTAACTTAACTTGGCCGTTCTCATTCCTGTAAACCCGCCCACCTGCACACTGCGTTCATATATACATTTACTGTTTTTAGCAAAGACACGGTACTCTGGCCACCTGATGCGAACTGACTCACTGGAAGAGATCCTAATGATGGGAAAGATTGAAGGCAGGAGGAGAAGGGGACGACAGAGGATGAGATGTTGGATGGCATCACTGCCTTGATGGGCATTAGTTCGAGCAAGCTCCGGGAGTTGGTGATGGACAGGGGAACGGGTGCTACAGACCATGGGGACACAAAGAGCCAGACACGACTGAGCGACAGAACTGATCAGCGTTCCGCGCTTCTGCTATAACATTACCAATTTCCTAAGTGTCCCTATGATGGGAGGGCTAGGTTGCTTCCAGCTTCTTTGCTACTAGTGATACTGCCTTTGCATGAAACAGCTTTGTACACACAGTTCTTTGCTTCTTAGATTCATGACATTATCCTGATTCAGAGAAACGCCCGAGTTACAGGTAACGGGAGACGGGCAGCAGCGAACGCCCCCCGGGTGCTTCCTGCCCATCGGGTGCTGTGCTGCCTGCTTCCCGTGTTTTTACTCAATTAATCATCACAAAAACCCCACGACTGGGAACAGGGCACAGGAGGCGGGGGGGCCCGAGGCAGGTGCCATGGTTTTCTTGATTTTACAGAGAAAACAGAGGGAGCGAGAACGTGCCTGAGGTCAGACAGACAGGAAGTGGCAAGGCTGGAATTCTTACCAGCAGCTGTGTGACCACACGGTTCCTGCTCCTCACCACTTTCACCACGGCTTTCCCCCAAATTAGAACAAGAACTACCACCACTGAGGGGGAGACTGCTGTGCACCGTGGACAAGGAACTCTGCAAACGCCACCTCGTTTAAACCTGACTACGACCCTGGAGGCACATAAATCAGCAGAGAGGGAAACTGAGGTGATAAGGCGGCCCAGCGTCACCTCAAACCACAGGCAGAACCGCACTCGGAACCTGGTCTGTGGCACCCAACGTCTAGGCGCTGGCCTAACCCACTCGCTGTGGCCCAGGGCTGTGTCCCTGTTCTGCCTCCCTAAGGGCTGTGCCACCACAATGTCACCAATGGTGACACAAGAGCTCCACGACACACACCCACACTGACTTTATCAGCGATGAAGGACACGCAGGGGCTTCCCTGGTGGCTCAAACGGTAAAGCATCTGCCTGCGTGGCAGGAGACTAGCAGGAGATGCAGGTTCCAGCCCTGGGCCAGGAAGATCTCCTGGAGAAGGAAATGGCTGCCTACTCCAGCGTTCTGGCCTGGAGACTTCGATGGACTGAGGAGCCTGGCGGGCTACAGTCCATGGGGTCGCAGAGAGTCAGACACGACTGAGCAACTAAATAACAACAACATCGAGGGTCACTCCAGCTCACTCCAGCTTCTTCACTGACGCCCAGCAAGACGGCCACTTTTCTCACCCTCCCGATGGACGCTCTGCTGGGGCTTCCTCTCCTGTGAGTGATGCTATCACATCTACCCCCTCCCCTCACTGATCGTCAGGTCCTGGGAGGGTCCCTTACACACAGAAGCCCAACACCCTGCAGACCAGCTCTACCCAAGGAGGCTAGGACAAGGGGTCCGCCCTGTCCTGCACAACCCCCCACGCCAGCCCAGCCAGGAGTCTGGGGAGGGCACTTACTTATTATGAGGCAGCCTGGAGCACAGGGTTCTCAGGTCGTCTGAAATTAAAGGGACAGAGAATTAAGGAACAGCCAGGAGATGATAAGGGGAGAAGCTCCCGGATGTTCAAGGCCGCCGGCAGGACAGTCACAGTGCCTCACTCTCATCTACCACTGCTCGGAAACTGGGTTCTCGTTTTTCTTCCGTATTTGCTTTGACCCACCAGGCCCCCAAGAGAAGACATCACTTAGGAAAAGGGGGCGGCTCTGCTGAGAACCCGTCAGGTGGCTGGGGAAGGGCCCAGAGACAGCGGATCAAGGCTAAGAGGGAGATATGAAGGACACGGGTCACTGAGACCCCCGTGGGGCTGCCGTCAAGGGCTGGGAGCCGGTGCTCAAAGAGCAAAGGCGGGCGTGTCACCAACACCGGGCCATAGGAGAACTGAGAAACCCTCTAAACAGGTGACGGGAATGTTTCCTGCATTGATCGTGCATTCCACTGTATATAAATTATGCCACAAGAGAAAAGAACTGCACAAAAAGAAGATTCCCTTAGAGGAAGGACACGAAGCTGTTATTATCCACACTCCGGAGGAGCCCCAGGGCTCAGCAAAACAGCCAGGAGACACCAGGATGTCCCGCTGCGGGGCTCTACCTGGAGGCGTCCTGGGACTTCTGCCCTCCTCCCTGAGGTCACCAAGAGGCAAGATGTTTTAAAACCAGAGGGAGGAAAGAAGTCCTTGTCCAGGAGCCCCTATTTTTTTTTTTTTTTTTCCAATTCTTTTTTTTAGGTTTTTTTTTTTGGCAGGGGGGAAGCCCCTATTTCCTTCCCCAGAGGAGGTGGCACCCCCACCCCAGGGGGGGCCCGGCCGGGCCATCACCCACCTCTCGTGCACAGCAGGGCCCCGGAGGCCATGGCCACCTGAAGAGCTTGTGCGAGCCTGTCTAGGGCGAGCTCGATCTCCTGGGAGGCGTTGAGGGGGTTCAGTTCATCCGCCAACCTGTTCACCTCCTCCACCAGTGGGACCATGTGGTCAAAGAGGACAAGCCCCAGGCGGCCGTACAGGTTCTTCTCGGTCAGGTGCGCCTGCAGCATCAGGAGCACCTGCAGCACGCTCAGGTGCAGCTGGGAGTACAGGAGCTGAGAGTCCCGCTCCGCTCCGCCCGAGTCCTTCGGGACTTTGGCGGCGACGTGGCCATTGGCTAAGGGGGTCTTCTTCTTCCTTTTGTGAGCCAGGGGGGCCTTCACGCACCAGCGGATCAATCCGGTGAGTGGCGTGAGCTCTAAAAATCCTATCGGGAGGTTGGCAGCAATTGGAGTATTCAGGAAGGTGATGAGGATCAACCTGGGGTCCTCCAAGATCCAGTTGACGATCATCTCAAGCAGGTCCAATGGGGGAATGAGATCGTCTACAAACAAAGATGCATTCATTCAGAAGGGTCCTCAGGGACAGGAGGAGACAGGAAGATGGACCTCCCAGCTCACAGGACTCACCACCCAATACCCTGTGCTTCTGTCCTCTCCTGAAGATGGTGTGCCTCTGACTCCTCTCCTGAGGGCTGGTTCTCACCTGACTCAGCGTCCTGGGACCCCCAGCCTGGCCACGGCAGGGCTCAAGAAACATGTTAAGCCGAAAATTCCCAAGAACGCCATTATGCCTTGACGATCCCATGTGTCAATTTAAATAAAAATCCACTCTCTGTAACTAGGGGGTTTTTATTCCATTGGAAAAGACCCTGATGCTGGGAAAGATTGAAGGCAGGAAGAGATGGGGCCAAGAGAGGATGAGCTGGTTGGATGGCATCACCAACTCAACAGACGTGAGTTTGAGCAGACTCTGGGAGATGGTGATGGACAGGGAAGCCTGGCGTGCTGCAGTCCATGGGGTCGCAGAGAGTCGGGACACGACTGAGTGGCTGCACAACAGTAACAATCTAGATCTAAAACCGCTGCACCTCCTCCCTCCCCGGGGAGTCACTTTCGTCCGTGTCTGGTGTCCCCTGTGGTCTATCGTGTGCGGTTAGCCTGGGCCCTCGTGCACGACTCCGGCTGTCTGGTGCCAGGATCCGTTCAGACGCTGAAGAAGATATTCAGCGCCAGCCCTCACTTCTGCCGCCAGTTCATCACCTCTGTCACCGAATAGGTTTGGTGACCGTCATGGTGGCCTTCGGGGAGCAGCTCAGAGTCCAGACAGTGATCTGTCCACTGCTAATGTTAGCTGCCAGCCCCTGTCTAAGCTAAGCCTGGCCTCCTGTGATCCCCGAGACCTGGGACATTCCACAGCAAAACAGAGAAATTATAACGACAAATGCTGACACTCATTCTGAGTTAACCACGTGCCAGGCACCAGTCTCCTTCACACGGATTAACTCAACCCTCAAACAACTCATCTATTATATAAAGGATAAGGAAGCTGAGACACCGAAATGTGAAGTCATTTCCTCCAGACTCATTAAAAGTACACAGTGGTGCAACTTCTCCGGCAGTCCAGGGATTAAGACTCCTCCCTCCCAGCGCAGGGGGCCCGTACTAAATCCCTGGTCAGGGAAGATCCCACATGCCACATGGCGTGGCAAAAAAAAAAAAAAGTACATGGTGGGCCCAGACCTGACCCCAGGAGGCTTTTAACTGCGAGGCGACACCACCTATCCTGGGATGGCTGCACACTGCCCCCAGGCAGTGTGCGCACAGCAGCAGACCCCCGGCCTCCTGTCCCCAGGGCGGTGCAGCCTTCAGCTCATGACAAAGCTAAGGCTGACAGAGTCCCTGCCAGGCTGCTGTAGTCCAGGGCCATGCTTGAGAGTGGAGAGCTGGGGGCAGTGAGCCCCACATTGGTGTCAGCTCCCTAGATGTTCTTTCACAGGGGCCACTGGCCTCTCCCCTAAGATTATCTGCTGGGTTTGTGAATGAACCGCCCATTCCCTGCTGCTATGAAATGACGGTATCAGGAGGCAGCAGCTGTCTATGAGTTGGACTTGGCAAGGCAAACACTGGTGACTCTGAGTCTGTCCCCTGGACTTCCCAAGACGTGTCCATCTGGGAAAGCCAAGTCTCAGACCCACTTTTCCAGCAACCTAGCCCCTCCCCAGCCCCGCACACATCTCAGCTGAGACATCTCCAGAGCCTGTACACAGCATTTGTACACATGTGCTCTGTGTACACATGTATGTGTACCTGAGGAACCCATCTCCACAATCTCGCTTTGGGGAGACCCGAGTTCTCTGCACCCATCGGGCAGGAGGGTGTTCTATTTGGTTAGGTGAGCTCCTTTCATTTTGGAGTTTTGGAGGTGCAGACACCCCAGGTAGGCCTTCCCATTACCCGAGCACTGGCCATGGCAACCACTGTGCTGCTGGCGGACTCCACGCCCACCCTCTGGGCCACCACCCTGCAGCCGGTGATTTCCGAGGCTCCAAACTCATCACATTACACATATACAAACACAGAGAGCTTCTTGTATGCCAATCACACCTTGGCAGCGGTTTAAAAAGAAAACAGACATCACTGACATATCAGACTGGCAAGCTGACCTAAGAGAAAAATACCACGTCTCACAGCCATTCGAGCACGTGAGCAGTATTCTGTGAACACTTTTTCCTTCTGCACATGTTAATTAATCCATTTATTAATCCAATGTTAAAACCAATTTCTGTTCTTGTTGCCCTGGAGTAACTGAAGAAAGGGCAACTGTGATGCTGTGAACTTGCTTTAACTAAATCTTTCCTATGAGAAGACAAAGGACCTGAACACGGTTCCCAGCTGTTGAGCGCTCTTGCCTCTGCGGAGAGGGCCAGGAAAGGTGCCCTGCCATGGCGGGATGCTCCCAAGTCCAGCCACCCACCCCAGACACCAGACCCTAGCTTGCTGGGCTCTCTGCCACTTGGACTGTTCAGAGCCAGCCAGATGGGATTCACTAAGGAGAGTTCCCCATTAGGAAATCCCAGAAATCTAAGTAGCCTATGCCTTTAGCTTTTAGCCTGAAATAAAGTACAAATTGCAGAGGGAAAAATAAAAAGACTAAGCATTTGCTGGCTGGGTGGTCAGCGTACATACCACTGGCAATCAGCTGAAGCCGTTTTGAGTGCAACAACCTATTTAAAGTTTACCTGACGACAGGTCGTACAGGGCGGTGACAGACGTGATGAACTGGCAGCAGAAGCGAGGGCTGGCGCTGAATATCTGCTTCAGCGTCTGAACGGATCCTGGCACCAGACAGCAGTAATCGTCCACGAGGGCCCGGGCTAGCCGCACACAATAGACCACAGGTGTCCGCTGGAAAGAAGCCACAGTCCATGTAACTAGAGGTGCGGAGCGCCAGCAGACGAGCAACCATGAACACACAGTGAAGATCAGAACCGGCAGGACCCCTCCCAGGCAGGGGAGAAGATGTGACCAGCTTACTCAGAAGCAGGGACTGGCAAGCGAAAGCCTCCAGACCAAATCCTTCCTGCCACCTGCTTCTGTTTTATTGAAACACAGCCCAGCTCCTGTGCTACAGGGGCAGAGCTGAGTAGGGGTGACAGAAGTCACAGGACCCGCAAAGCCTAGGAGGCTGACTGTCTTGCCCTTTACCTGAAAGGCCTGCTGACCCTTGCTTTGAAGTCTACTTGGGAAAAATCATTCTTGACTTCAAGTGGGGAAATGACCGTTTTTGTAACCCTACAGGTAAGACTCTAAAGGTAAAAATTAAGAGTCGGTGTCACTTTGACATGCCTTAGGAGTCTGTGAGCTGTCATGTGACTTACAACAGCACTGTCTCAACTTTTCTCACAACCTTCTCCTAGTTCAGGTTCCTACATCGCCACCCTCCGGTCCTTTTCCCCTCCTGGTCAGATGCCAACCTGTAGCCACATTCAGCAGTTGCTCAGGATGCCATAGCTCCAGGGCTGAAACAGGGCCTGGGTGTCAGGGTGTCGGCAGGGTGTCAGGCCAGGCTGTTCATTCAGGCGCTAAGCCAGCCATCTCTACACCTTTCCTCGGAGGAAGCTGCAGCGCATGTCACTGGGTGTCAAACCCTGACCCAAGCCACAAGACCCTTTCCCGTTGTTAACATCTGCTTTCACTTTGCTAGAATGCCAGTACAACAGCACCACGAGAGGTAAACGGAAAATCACAGGATGAATTTCAAGGCACTAAACTTGACTTAAGCTAGGTTGCCAAGGGATAGAGGTTATCTCGAGGTTAAAGACAACATGAGAGATGAGTTCAGGGCCCCCAGAAATCAGAACAGTGACAATTAAGGTACATTTCACTAAGATTTACCTGTGTGCTACAGAGAACAATATGCATTTTTACTAGCCAAATGTTAAAGACGAATAAGATCATAGGAAAAAAACATTGAGATAAATTTTTGAAAAACACAAATGTTGTCAAGTCCTTGGGAATGAAGCAAGTTTGAGAAACTGAATGTGGTAAATTCTGTTAACTTAGCTGAGGACCACGTTAATAAAAATTTTGAGTTAATAATTACTCTAAATGGATTAGGAATTTTTCAACAACTTTGAGTAACAAAAAAGCAAAACAAAATAGATCTTCCAAAAAACTACCTAACACACAATCTACTACACGTGTGCAGAGTTGGCTTCAGTTGTGTCCGACTCTTTGTGGCCCCATGGACTGAAGCCTGCCAGGCTCCTCTGTCCATTGGATTCTCCAAGCAAGAATACTGCAGCGGGCTGGCATTTCCTCCTTCAGGGGATCTTCCCGACCCAGGGATCGAACCCATGCCTCTTATGTCTCCTGCATCTGCAGGCGGGTTTACCTTATTGCCCCTTAGATATTTAAAAATACTCTAGAAGGCTTCTATGTCCACATCCATTAGAAGAGCAATCAACTTGGAAGTGGCACTCTGGAACAACTCAAAGGCTTACCCATCTAACTATAAAAAACAAGAATACTGGAGTGGGTTGCCACTTCGTTCTCCAGGGGATATTCCCCACCCAGGGATCAAATGTGAGTTTCCTGCATCTCCTGTACCGGCAGGTATTTTTTTTTTTTTTTTTTTTTTATTGAAGGATAATTAACGTACAGAATTTTGTTGTTTTCTGTGGATTCTGTTAAAGAGAAAGTTTGAGCCTGGTGCCCCCCGCCCCAGAACTCTAGAAACCAAAGTGAAAGTGGCTCAGTCACGTCCGACTCTTTGCAACCCCATGGACTGTATAGTCCCTGGAATTCTCCAGGCCAGAATATTGGAGTGGGTAGCCTTTCCCTTCTCCAGAGGATCTTCCAAACCCAGGTCAGCTGAGCCACAGGGTAAGCCAGAGACTACTGGAGTGGGTAGCCTATCCCTTCTCCAGGGGATCTTCCTGACCCAGGAATCGAACCGGGGTCTCCTGCATTGCAGGCAGATTCTTTACCAACTGAGCTATGAGAGACACATCTTCAGAGACTTGCAGAAGTACCTGGAGCCAGGACGCTGCACACTCCAACACTGGGATTCGACACACAGCCACTGCCATAGAGACAAGTTTTCCCAACAAGCTCATCCGGCTGTCATCCGCTTTGTTCCCTTGGGGACTGAAAAGGGATGAAAAAATAATCTGCCGGACAGAGTCCTTGGTTTGCTCCTGGAAATAATTGCACATGATTTCAAGAAGTTGGAGCTCCTGCAGTGAATTTAATCTCTGTAAAACAAACCCGGGAGAAGCGGGGAGAAACGAAGCGTATTAATTAATTCACACGGTAAGAAAACACACTATTTTCCCCCAGGGAACTTTACACCTCCCTAAAGCCCGGGTCCCACGGAGTACAACTCGATTGTTAAATGTAGGGAAATGTTCCTCTGCGTCATTATGCTTCACCCTGTGGGATTCACGGTGACCTACGGTCTCTTCCTTTAACAAAACCTTGGAGACGCGGGGGTCACACACCCCGCTAAACGGGCAAATTGGCCGTTGCTGAAAGAACCAGGCCAAGGGCTAGGACGGAGCCGCCGCTGCGAAGGGAGCGGTCGACGCTTGTCACCGGGAAGGGGAAGGGAGCCGGGGTTCACGGATCGGGGCGGGGGCCTCCCGGCCACCGGCGCACCTTGGGCTGCGCGCCGCGCTCCTTGGGCACCTGGAACACGAACTCCTCGAGCAGCTCCACGGGGCCCTTGTCCACGATGGGCAGCGGCGCGCTCTGCAGTTGGCTGCTGAAATAGATGTCCAGGTGGTACAGCACCTCTTTGGCGGCGCTCAGGGCGCGTCGCGGCGCAGCAGCGAGTGGCGGATGTCGCTCATGGTGCGGCCGCGGCGCCCGGGTCGCCGGGAGGGCCGACGGACTTCCGCTCCGGGGCCCCCGCGGACGCGACAGCCGCCTCCGCCGCAGCCGAGACAAAGAGGCCGCGGCCCGGCCTCCGTCCGCCCACCCGGGGCCTGCGCCGCGGCACCCGCCCGCCCTCCGCCGCCGCCCGCTCAGGCCCGCTCAGGGGGCCATCGCTGCCCCGCCGGCAGTCGGCGGGCGCCCCAGCTGCGCGTCGACAGCGCCACCGACAGCCCGGTGAACCAGACGCCGCGGGGCCGCGCTGCAGCGGAGTCGGAGCGCGGCGACGGCGGCCCGCAGGGGCCAAGCGCGGGCGGCGGCGAGGGCCCGCCCTCGGGGAGCGCGCCCCCCTGGCGGCCCGGCCCGCGGGAACGGAAGCGGCGGCCCCGCCCCTGCCGAGGGGGCCACACCTCCCCACCCTGCGGCCGAGGCTCCCAGGGCCTGGTGCCCCCCACCCACGCCCCAGAGACCCTCGCGGAGCTCCCCTCGCTTTCTCCACGCGGCGTTCAAAGCTTGGGCATCTGATTTCACCGAGCTTTTCCAAGGACAGGGTGATGGTGCAGGGCCCTGGCTCAGGCCTCAGCCACTCATTCACTTTTAAGATTGAATCTACTCTTAACTCACAGGGCTGCAGTGACGCGGAATGATAACCCCTACGCCGGAGTTCCTATTCCCCAGTGCCCTCTGGAGTGACCCGGCCTGCCTGGAAGGGCCACAGGGAACCGGTATCCTGCTCCTGAAGCCTAAGATCTGAAAATCTAAAAGCCCTCAGCACTTTCTGTCAATCTTTTTCCTTGCGTTCACCTTTCTGCAATGAATTAACTGGGGCTTAGTTCGGGGTTTTAAAAATAGGGCAGAAATGACTTGAGTGTGGCCACAAGAGGCCAGTGGAGGGCAGGCAAGAGGCCACAGGGATGTGCTTCCTGTAAAAGGCCTATCCCGGCCTGCACGTGGGTCAAGGTGATGATGCTGGATGTGGGTCAGGACATTAAAAACAAAGCCATGGTCTTTCCCTGGGAAAGATGGAAAGGGCATCAAAGAGGGTTCATCCAGGGACAATTCCAAATTACAGGGACCCTCCTGCACATCGGTGGACACAGCCATGAGGCCCCTCCCATCTAGGTGCCCAGCTGGAGACCAAGGTCAAGCGGAACCTCTGAGAAGTCACCTTTGAGTCCCTTGGCACCAGGACTTCAGAGATACTCTGTTCAGCCAGCTGACTGAACAGAGGATAAAACGGTTTATTAGCAGGGTACCTGGTAAGGATTAGACACCCAGCAAATACTAATTTCCCCTCCTCTCCTTAGCCACTGAAAGCCAACTCATAAACACAGCAGAAATCAGAAAAACAAATAAACCAATGCTTACAACGTACCCATATGTATAAATAAATGTATACTATATTTAAAAGGCAGCAGCACTCTTCCCATCCCTATTTCTTCTTTCTCTCATAACATGCAGTAGCAGGTAGAAAAATCTCCCGAAGGTTGCTCCAAAGCCCATGCGAGTGGATGTTCCGGTAGGCCTGGGGCTCTGCTGCTGGGGGCCTGGCCACGTGGGGACAGTGCTGGCACCAGGCTCGGTCGCCTTTGTACCACTCGTTAGTGGTCTGGTTGGTGGCGGCCAGGTACAGACAGAAGCACAGGTAGCCCCCCAGGAGGAAGCTCAGCACCATAACAAAGCCCACCAGCAAGACGATCCTTGGGAAGGTCAGGAACAGGTACTGGGGACAAAGAAGCAGCAGCATGTTAGATGGCCAGGCTGTGACCGAAGTCAGGGTCACCCCCACCAGCCAGGGTCTTGTCCACACACACGGCGGAGCTGCCTCCCCGGCTCCCCAATCTCTGACCCACTGAAGACAATCAGAAGCACAAATGGCACAGACAGACACAGCCCGGGAGGAAATCCTGGTGTGTGTAAGAACTTCATATGGGATAAACTGAGTGCGTACATTGAGGAAAAAGGGGAAGGACACTCGGGAAATGGTGCTATGCCAGGTGGCTATGCAGAAAATAAAAATAAATGCAGATCTTAGTTCATACATCAACACAAAGTCCAGACAGACAGAAGAGATCAGTCTCTGTCTGAAAATAATATGACCACAGAAATACATGTACAAGGGTATTCACTGTAGCATCAGCCCCTCTTCCCTTAAGACACAGGTTAAATGTCCATCCAGGAGGTAGAACAAAACTCTGGGATAGTTACGCTATGGAACAATGCTATGCTATGCTATGCTAAGTCACTTCAGTCGTGTCCGACTCTGTGTGACCCCATAGACGGCAGCCCACCAGGCCTCCCTGACTCTGGGATTCTCCAGGCAAGAACACTGGAGTGGGTTGCCATTTCCTTCTCCAATGCATGAAAGTGAAAAGAGAAAGTGAAGTTGCTCAGTCTATGGAACAATAAGGAGCCATTAAAGTGAGGTCAATGTTTGTGCATTAATTTGGGAAAGATGCTGGTATTATACTGCCCAATGAGAAAGACAAAATGCAAAAATCACCATGGAATCCTGTTTGTGTACAAATAAAGCTAACTCTGTGAAGGTGTATGGCTATATAAAACAGATACAGGGGGAAAAAAAGCCTGAAATAAACAACAAACTATAAAGGTGTTTGCCTCTGGAGAGTGAAATTGTTGGGAGAGGAATAATTTCTAGTTTATATATTATTTTTGTCCAAGACAGCTCAAATTTTCTTTTCACTCCCAGCTTTATAGAGATATAACTGACAAATAACATTGTGAAAGTTTAAGGTGTAACAATGTAATATACAACATAATGATTATCTATATTATACCCTTGAAATGATCACAGTAATGTCAGTTAACACATCAGTCACCTCATATAGTTACAATGTGTTATCCTAGCATCAAATAGATAAATAGAGGGCATAATACACACAGACAAAAACACCCTAAAATGGACTTATCATACAATCCACAATCACAGTGAATACCTATTTTCATACAGGATCTTATAAATGGAAGTTCATAGCAGCCTCATCAGTAATAGTCCAAAACTGGAAATTACCCATATATCCCTCAAAGGGTAACTGATTAAACAAACTGACCCATCCACGCCATAGAGTGTGGCGTGGAAGTAAGAAGGAATGACTGCTGACACACGGAACCACCTGGGTGGATCTCAAAGAGACTGTGGTGAGTGGAAAAAACCACCCCCAAACTGCTACTGTAGGCTTCCATGGAGGTAACAATCACGAAATAAGGTAATGATAGAGAGGACAATGGGTGGGAGCCGGGCATTAGGGATGCGGGGAAGAGGCTGTGGGGGTCATGGGTACTACCGAGCATCTGCGGTGATGGACAGAAGACCCCCTTGATTGCAGTGGCTGTTCTGCAAACAGCCCTCAATGCAGTTACCTGAACAGTAGTTACCTGAACAAGAAAGACAGTGTCGACAACCTGCAAGTGGCCGAGGTCATCGATGTAGGTCTGCAGGTACACGTCTGACATCACCACCAGCCGGACCAGAAACACGGTGCTCACCACGGCCATGGTGGCAGCCGAGGCCGTCAGCGTCAAGAGGTAGGAGAGGAAGTACCGGGTGTTCCAGGCCCCGATGCAGTTGTTCACCCACACACAGTGATGGTCAAACCGGTGCACACACCGGTTACACACACCTGCACAGCAACAGGAGAGCCACAACCCTGCGTCGATCCTTAATGACACCCGGCACACCGCCCGAGAACGCGACACACGGACACGAGCTGGGGGAAGCGGCAGCTGCCGCCACGGTTTCAGAACCGCACTGTCAATACAGGGGCCAGTACAGTAGCCACACGTGGCGACTGAGGCCTTCAAACACGGCTACAAGAACCACCTGAAGGAATACTTTGTTGACACTGATAAATTCACACTTGTTTCCCAATTTATGCAATGCTCCTTTGAGTTCAACGTGAATTAACACTGAGGTGACACAGTACTTCGTGAACTCATTCTATTTAGATATAATTTTAAAACTGATGCTTCTGCTTAAAAGTCACATCAGTTTTTGGATAAAGATGAACCATCGTGTCAATGTAGATGTAGATATTAAAGGAAAAGGACGTTTTGGTACTGACTCAGTCACTGAAAAACTATTACCAATGTCTAGGAGAGCTTGGGTACATGAATTAGTTCTTCCAACTCTAAATTTTATGAACTCTAAATACACATCAAGAATGTCCAATAAAAAACTGATGTTTACTGACTGAGATGTACCAGTGATATAAAAAACACACTGAGTTCCAAGGAATTAGTATGAAAAGAGAACATAAACAATCCATGAGTGATTTTTTTTTTATTTTTTATATTGATTACACGTTAAGATGGTGTTTTAGGTATGTTAGGTTAAATGAAACATTTAATATTAATTTTGTCTATTTCTTGTTTACTTTTGCAATGCGGCTACTGGAAAATTTAAAATCCCCTATGCGGCTCACAGGACACTTCTGTTGGACAGCAGTGATCCAGTTTCTTGGGCATGCCCAAAGAGAGTAGGCTCTGCCAGGACTGAAGTCAGCAAATGCAACATCCCACAGAAGCATCTGTTGGGCAGCAAACCCAGCCACCAAGGACAGACTGCTGGACCCAGAGCTGAAGGCTGCTCATGAGAACACAAGGCTTCACCCCCAGGTATGTTAAAGAAACCACGATCAGGTCCCTACCGGCAGTGGCTGCTTCTAGACATATGTAACATTCTCTGACAGACACAACCCACTTGTCTGCTGGGCGAGGGCGGAGCTGGAGGGGCCAAGGCCACACTTACTGCAGTGCTTGGACCGCGCTGGTTTCCTTAAATCACAAGTAGGGCACCTCACATTCTTTGGGAACATCACTTCATCGAATTCATAAACTTGAAGGAACAGTAATTCGTTTGCTTTTGTTATGGTGCCTGAAAAAGGAAGCACAGGTTGTCAGTTTTGAGCTACACAGTCGACTGGGTGTTCAAGCAATCTGCCCTGGCAAAATACAACCAACATTGCTATGTTCAGTATTCCAAATAATTTATTTTTTAAATTAACAGCTTTATTGATACATAGTTCATAAAACCAACTGACTCGTTTGTAGTGTGCCATTTGATGGTTTTTACACTCACAGAGCTGCACAAGCATCACAAGCAGCTTTGGAACATCTGCATCGCCCCAACAGGAAGCCCTTCAACAGTCACTCTTCACTTCTCTCTAGTCCCACAGCCCCTTGCAACCACCAATCTATTTTCTGTCTCTATGGATTTGCCTTTTTTGAACACTTCCTATAAACAAAATCATACAAGATGTGGTCTTTTTTTACGTGGCTTCTTTCACTGAGCATGTTTTCAAGGTTTTTCCATGTTACCGCGTAAGTACTTATTCCGTCTTATGGGTGAGTAACATTCCACTGAAGAGGTATATCTCATTTTATCTATTCATTAGTTAGTGCACATTTAGTCTTTCAAAAATAGAACTTAAAAAAAATACTCAGCAAGTATCCAGCAAAAAACAGTGTAATAATATCAGACAGAGGAGCCTTGAGAACAGTGCATTACTAGTAACAGAGAGGTTCATTATATTTAGAAAGAAGAATCCAGAGATAATACTAATTCTAAACTTAATACTCCTGAGTATATATAACTATTATACACACATAAATATTTAACAGCTTCAAAATATGTGAAGGAAAAAAATCTGTCAAACGTACCATCAGAATGAGATCACATACTCTGAGTAATTAATCAAAAAACTTAGTATAAATATAAAAGATCTCAACATAATTAACATCTTCATCTAATGGACTTATACAGTTGCCTGTATCTATAAGAACTAGACAATATATACTCTTCAAGAACACATGGATTATTTATAGAAACTGACCACATACCTGGGCATAATGCAAATATCACTAACCATTTTAAAAGAAAATGTATCATACAGACTGAAAGCTCTGTACATAATACAATTAAGTGAAAGTATCAAAAAATAAAAGTGTATGGCAATTTTTAAATAGTTTTAAATAATCTGTGAGGCAAAGAAGCAAAAAATAGAGTTAAAAAAAAGAAAGCACACCTGTGTGCGTGAAGGAGGACAAAAATAAAATTAGAGAACACTCCAAACGGAAAGATGAGGCTTCCCTGGCAACTCAGTAAAGAATATGCTGCCAGTGCAGGAGACACGGGTTCGATCCCTGGTCCAGAAAGATCCCACATGCCTCAAAGGCAACGAAGCCCGTGCACCGCAACTATTGAGCCTGTGCTCTAGAGCCCGGGAACCGCAACCAGTGACGCCCACGGGCCCTAGAGCCTGTGCTCAGCAACAAGAGAAGCCCGTCCACCACAATGAAGAGGACTCCCCACTCGTCACAAGGAGAGAAAAGCCTGAGTAGCATCAAAGACTCCGTGTTGCAATAAATCAATAAATAAAATTTAAAACAAACAAGCCTGAGAGTGCATGCACACCTTACAAGCCCAATCTTCTGCAGAGCCTGAGGGGGTCGCTACTTGTTTGTAACACTGTCAACGAGTCTGACGGTTGAGCTGTCACCAGTTTCTACACTAAGAGCCTCAACTTACCGGGGTTGGTTACACAACTTAGGGTGAAAAAAACCAGGTTTACAATCAGCAGCAGATAAGGCAGAAAAAGATAATACAAAGAGAACTCCAGCTGTTGACAGAGGCCGAATATTTCCCAGGTGTATTCGGTATAAACCATCCCTTGCAAGATGAAATGCAGGATAACAAAGGTGTAGTTTCTGAAAGAAATAGGTAGACGACTTGTTCACAGGGGCTTCTCTGTGAAAAACTTGTAGCATGCTATGGAATTAAAAGACGCTAACTCCTTGGAAGAAAAGCTATGACCAACCTAGACAGCATATTAAAAAGCAGAGACATTACTTTGCCAACAAAGGTCCATCTAGACAAAGCTATGGTTTTTCCAGTAGTCATGTATGGATGTGAGAGTTGGACTGTGAAGAAGGCTGAGAGCTGAAAAATTGATGCTTTTGAACTGTGGTGTTGGAGAAGACTCTTGAGAGTCTCTTGGACTGTAGGGAGATCCAACCAGTCCATCCTAAAGGAGATCAGTCCTGAATATTCATTGGAAGGACTGATGCTGAAGCTGAAACTTCAATACTTTGGCCACCTGATGCAAAGAACTGACTCACTAGAAAAGACCCTGATGCTGGGAAAGATTGAAGGTAGGAGGAGAAGGGGACGACAGAGGATGAGATGGTTGGATGGCATCACTGACTCGATGGATATGAGTTTGAGCAAGCTCCAGGAGTTGGTGACAGACAGGGAAGCCTGGCGCACTGCAGTCTATGGGGTCGCAGAGTCAGACACAACTGAGCAACTGAACTGAACTGATGCTATGGAAAGTGAACCAAGGGACACCACTTCTTTTGGGCTTGAGATAATAGTAATCATGTGAAACCTTTCACCTACTGCCTACCACACAGTTAAGTATTCAATAAATGCTATCAATTATCATCATCGTCTTTGTTGGGAATTGAGGTCTCTGTGTTAGACACATTTCTTTTTATAGAAATCTGTGTCAATATTTTCTCATTCTTTAAATATTTACATTTAAAATTAGGTATGTTGAAACCCCAAAGATATAAGACAGATTATCCATGAGTAGAGGGTCTGAACCGCGGACTCTTGATCCCTCCAGCATCCTGCCCCGTAACACGCTGGAAACGAACAAGGAACCTCCTGAAGCCAGAGGACAGCGACAGCTAACAAGCTAAGCAGAACAGAAGATACTACTAATACCTAAAACTCTGAAATAGAAATACCTTGTATGGAAGAGGTAGTGAAGCACTCTTAGCATGGCTCTCTGAAGACATTCTGGAATTATATATGAAAATATCTAAAACAAAAAAGAAAGCTTCAGTTTCATTTCTTGTTACCCGCCCCCAACTCCTAAACAAATTAGATGCTTCACTTTCACCCGGCAATACTGGTAATACTAAGGCGTGGTTCTGCTTCTGGGCAGAGAACTGATCGAAGTGAGAACAGAGGAGGGCTTCCTGCAGCAGACCTTCCTTTGATGCCCACTCCTCCGTTTCTACCCTGATGTCACACAAGGCACCAACTGGGGGTCTTCAGGCAAAGGGAGGTGAGCAGAGGGGCTGGATCAGGTGATGCTAATGTGAACTGCTAACAAAACCTTTCCCTGCTCTGCGTTCAATCCTAAGTCCCAGAGTCCACTGGGCATTAGCCTGGGTCCCTCCCAGCCAACTCCTTCCCAAGGCGTTTCACCCCAATTCTGCTCACTCTGATCCCTGGAGGAGTGTGGGCAGCCTGATGGTCAGCTTTCTGTTCACACAAGCCCCAGTTTCACCCATCAGGGCCCTCCAGGCATACACTTCTCACATCCATGCCCAATTACAGGCATCGAATCCCGAGAAAAACAGCCAGTCTTGAGAATGATAGCTTTGGAATATACCACAACTGCCATAAGTGAAAGAACAAGCAAACAAAAAAATAAAAATGGCATCATCTTTTCGTTCTGATGGAAAACTGGCGAGCCTTTCGCGTGTGCGTGTGCGTGTGTGTGTGCTCAGTCGTGTTCAACTCTTTGTGACCACGTGAACTGTAGCCCGTCAGGCTCCTCTGTCCATGGGATTTCCCAGACAAGAACACTACAGTGGGTTGCCATGCCCTCCTCCAAGGGATCTTCCTGACCCAGGGGTTAAACCCCTGTCTCTTCTGTCTCCTGCACTGGCAGGCAGGTTCTTTCCCATTAGCGCCCCCTGAGAAGCCCAGGCCTTTTAGACTGGTGGTATTCAAGTGGTCTCCAAGCATCACTGTTACCTGTGCTCCTCTGTTGATCAGGCCTTGCAAGTAATGGGTTTTTGAGCCTATGCAGATCATCGCAAAACCAAGCAGCACCAAAGCCAGGTAGAGCGAGAAGAGAACCAGAAAGTCCATCCTGGGGCTACAAAAGAACAGAAAGAGTGTGACTTCTGCTGAGGGATATACTCCAACGCATATTCGCAGACACGATTCCCTAAGTGGCTCCTCAAACAGAATTCTTCAGCCTTCAAGGACCAACTGCCTCTCAGTGGGGCTACTCACCTGGTCACCCTTCAAAAGTTTCCTAATCAAACCACTGTGGTCTGTCTTGTGGCATTTCCTGCCTGCAAATCCCACAATCTGTGGGGAAGAATATGCAGAAAGCATTGGTCTTCCCATAAATAGCACACTGATATGAAATGTACCCAGGAGAATGTGCTGACAATACTATTGGAAAGAGGGTCCAGCAGAGGAGGTCAGGGGTCAGGATCAGTAATGGTGTCTTAGGAAGCAACCCTCCAGGCCAGTGACCCCAACAATCAGGGACCACCCTGGGGGACCAGAGTCAACACACGGGCCTGAATTAAGAAACTGGAAACGGTTACTCTGGGCCTTGGCAGATATGATTCTGGGCAGAACTTTCAACTGAGATAACCAAACTGGAAACTCTACACGAGATAAGACAGAAGAAATAGAGCAGTAATTCTCACGAGGTGATTCGGGGTCCCCAGCCTACATATTTCTTTTATCTGGAACAGCTTTCAGCCGACAGCTCTGGCGTTCCTCATCCGAACATTCACGGAGAACTCAAACGGCATTTCCTCTTGCGCAGCAGCGTGTAACTGGCCCAACGAGTGGCACCCAAAGCTACAGGAGACATGGTTCCCCTAGGAGGCTGGATCTGGCTGCAGAGACATCAATTCAACACACACGATATGACAGACTAGGAGTCGGGAGCGGACTCTACTGAGGGAAAGAATGTGAAAGTCAGAGGATGTTGTGCCCCCGCTAGGTGAATGCGAATTTTAAAATATCGAGAGGGCAAAAAAGCTAATCGGGAAGAAATAACCCAAGAGACTTGGATCTCGGTGTTTATCCCCATACTTAAGGAGCCCACGCTGGGGACCCAACAGAAGGGCATTCCCGAGGCTACACTCCGTCCGAAGATCCCAGCAGCTCCGGCCATTTCCCCGGGAGCCAAAGCAGGGCGGGGGGGGGGGGGGCGGGGTTAGAAAGATCGGAGGGAACACGGAGGGTCTATGGCCGCCGGGCAGCCCTACACACAACGGGAAAGGACTGGTCAGACGGGGAGACGTACGACCCTGCGCCAGCCCGGGTACCTAACACCCCAGCGGAGGCTGACTTACCGCCAGGATCTGCCAACAACCAGCCGAGCCCTGGCCGGCGCCTCCAGGGCGTCCCCAGACTTCCGGCGGACACGTGACGTCAACATGAGACGCTACTGCTGGCGCTCTCGACTTCCGGCGGAAGTGCTTGCGGAAGGCCGCAGGGGCGGATCTGTCTGTGGCGTTCGGCTGCCTCTGAGGTGTCTCTACTTTCCCGTTTGGGCACTTCCAGACCGACGACTGGAGGTCCAGTTTTGGAGAGCCGTTGTCAAAAATCTTACAAAAGACTGTCCCAGTCTTGGTGCTGGTTAGGACGCCGTGTTGTGAAGCAAACCTAGCCACCCGCTGACCTGAGTAGAGCCCAGTCGGGGCCGGGCTCCCAGCCGTGCAGGGGCCGGGACAGCCCAGGACAGGCACACCTTGGCGCTCGTACACTGTGTCTTCGTGATGAACAGAGTTTGCTTTGCTTTCTGCCAGTTGCACCGTTTGGACTCGTCTGAACCTTTCCAGTGGCTTTGCTCCTGCTGTCTCGAAACAGCTCTGAACATCCTGCCCCTGGGTGGTTGAGGATTGTTTGACTCCAAATATGGACGATAAGAAGGAAGGTTGTTTAATGATAGTTGAACCTGGAGAGAGAAAAGCTGCTTCCAAACATAGCATTGAGAAGGCCCCCGCGGGGTGTTCCTTTGCCCTGACACCTCAGAATCCGCTGAGACTGGTCTATTCTCGATGCTTCTGAAAACATGAGCCAGGCCTATCCTCCCTTTGAGGGGAAATGTCTGTGATCTCCAAACATTGACATTAAAGCGCTTCTCTTTGCCTGTCTTTGTTATATACCCCCAGCTTATTGATTCTTCCTTTTTTTTTTTTCCTTTTTAAAAAACTTCCCAAGCTGGTCACTTTCTGACACATTATGTGAAAGGCATTCACGAACTTGAAGACACAGAATGGAGAAACAAAACCCAAAAATCAGAAAATATGATAGCACCAGGGAGGTCTGTGGTTATGGATGGAGCCTCATCAAGTATGCAGAGTGGCTGGATTTCATCAGTGGTTTCTGGGGACTCATCACCCTGCTGGTTAATTCTGAGCTGGTGGTTAAGTATTTTGATTAGCTTTCATCACTCATAAACACCGAGTTTTATTTTTAACCCCATTCATTTTTCTTTAGATGGTTTCATTTGGGCCTCACTTTAAATCTTGGTTTGATTACTAGGGTATATTGTGCTGGGCTGCTTTTCTTTCGTTTTTTAAAATTTCTGCAAGTAATGCTATATTGTGTTCTCCTTGTAAAAGAGTCAAACTATACAGAACGAAAACTTCCCTTGACCACTGACCCTCCCAAATCTCAGTACTTTGACAGAATTAATAACTTATTTAGTGTGTATCTTCCACACCTCTTTATACATTTATACATTGTTGTTTAGTCACCCAGTCGTGTCCGACTTTCTGCAGCCCCATAGACTGCAGCATGCCAGGCCTCTCTGTCCCTCACCATCTCCTGAAGTTTGCCTAAGTTCATGTCCATTGCATCAATGATGCCATCCAGCCATTTCATCCTCTGACTCCCTCTTCTATGTACTTTTAAACAAATAATGGATTGAGGGACTGGGAAGCCCAGGTGGTTCAGTGGTAAAGAATCTGCCTGCCAAGCAGGAGACAAGAGATGTGAGTTCTATTCCTGGGTCGGGAAGATCCCCTGGAGAAGGAAATGGCAACCCACTCCAGTATTCTTGCCTGGGAATTCCCATGGAGTGAGGAGCCTGGCAGGCTACAGTTCTGGCAGGTCTCAAAAAGAGTCGGACATGGCTTAGAAACTAAACAACAAATTGAGGCCATCCCTGGTACTCTTGCCTGGAAAGTCCCATGGACGGAGGAGCCTGGTGGGCTGCAGTCCACAGGGTCGCCAAGAGTCGGACTCGACTGAGCAACTTCACTTTCACTTTTCACTTTCATGCATTGGAGAAGGAAATGGCAACCCACTCCAGTTTTCTTGCCTGGAGAATCCCAGGGACGGGGGAGCCTGGTGGGCTGCCGTCAATGGGGTCGCACAGGGTTGGACACGACTGAAGTGACTTAGCAGTAGCTGGTGGTCCAACGGTTGAGAATCCACCTTCCAACGCAGATGATGTGGGTTCAGTCCCTGGTAGGGGAACTAAGATCCAACATGCTGTGGGTCAACTGAGCCTGTACTCCATTTGCAATAAGAGAAAGCCAGTGCACCGCAACTGAAGAAAGTCTGCGTGCTTCAACGAAGACCCAGTGCAGCCAAAGTAAAATTTTAAAACTATGTATTAAGAACCCAGTATATGCCAGGGACTGTTTTAGGCCCTGGGAACATAACACTAAAATGGAAAGATCCCTAAACCTCATAGTTTACATTGTAGTGTGTCCATATACTACTACTAAGTCGCGTCAGTCGTGTCCGACTCTGTGTGACCCCATAGATGGCAGCCCACCAGGCTCCCCCGCCCCTGGGATTCTCCAGGCAAGAACACTGGAGTGGGTTGCCATTTCCTTCTCCAGTGCAGGAAAGTGAAAGTGAAGTGGCTCAGTTGTGTCCGACTCTTAGTGACCCCAAGAACTGCAGCCTACCAGGCTCCTCTGTCCATGGAATTTTCCGGGCAAGAGTACTGGAGTGGGGTGCTATTACCTTCTTAGAGTGTGTGCATACAAATACATAGTTTTTTGTTTACCAAAATACATACATAATGGTTCTACCTCTTGCTTGCTCTTTTTTTTTCTTTTAACCCCAGAGTATGTCTTGGTGATCCTTCACGTCACTATATAATCATCTGCTATATTGTATTTACCTCACATGTGCAATTCATTATTTGGCAGAGCCATAACATATCTGCCAAAGTCTCAAACTCTGTTGCCTACAAGGGATGTGCAAGTAACAATTCAATAAGGTGACATAGTGGAGCAGGTGTGTTTTGTTCTAAGCAGAAGTAGCTATTTACACAGACCAAAGGATTGTTAACTTGCATGCCAGTGTTTTAAAAATATTTGAAAACCCGGATCTTTATGACATAAATCTAATTTTTTAATATTGGCAACTAATTCAAGATTATGAAACAGTATTCAGGCTAAGCACAACATACCTGCAGGACAAATTTAGCCTAAGGGCCACCAATTTGCAGCCTTAAAGCTAACAGTCCTATTATTAAACATTTAGGTCAATTTCAGGTTTTGCTGTTACAAACTGTGTTGCAGTGAAAATACCTTTATGAAGTTCATTACACACAAGTAGGTAGATTTTTCTAGGACAGCTACAGGAAGGAGAATTCCTGGGCCGCAGAATATATAGATGTTGTTGTCGTTGTTGTTCAGTTACTAAGTTGT
This sequence comes from Tragelaphus eurycerus, assembly GCA_935064755.1. NCBI lineage: Eukaryota > Metazoa > Chordata > Mammalia > Artiodactyla > Bovidae > Tragelaphus > Tragelaphus eurycerus. The sequence goes on from CAKXYN010000108.1 coordinate 4,027,656, forward strand.
GTCCGACTCTTTGCAACCCCATGCATTTTTAGTTTTAATAAATAGTATTAAATTGCTCTTCCACTTCAAATGTCTGAAAGAGCCTGTTTCTCCAAACCCTTGCAAGCATTTGAGAGATCACGTCCTTTTTGTTTGTTGGTTTGGCCACGCCACAATGATTGTGGAATCTTGTTCCCTGACCAGGAATTGAACCCTTAACCCAGGCCTTAGCAGTGGACCACAAGGGAATTCCCAGATCAGCTCCTTTAATATATACATTCTGATGAGTTAAATGGCATTTTATTTATTTGTTCACCACACACTTACATAGCGCTTACTATGTTCCAGGTGCTGTTCTAAGTAGTTTAAAGCTTTTTAATATTTATCATTTAATTTTTATAGTAACTCTATGAGATCGTTCAGTTCAGTTCAGTTGCTCACTCGTGTCCCGATTCTTTGCAGCCCCCAAGGACTGCAGCATGCCTGGCTTTCCTGTAAAAGTTCAGGAGTCCATCACCCCAGGAGTCCTTCACCAACTCCCAGAGCTTGCTCAAACTCATGTCCATTGAGTCAGTGATGCCATCCAACCATTTCATCCTCTGTCGTCCCCTTCTCCTCCTACCTTCAGTCTTTCATCGGGGTCTTTTCCAGTAAGTCAGTTCTTTACATCAGGTGGCCAAAGTATTGGAGTTTGAGCCTCAGCATCAGTCCTTCCAATGAATGTTCAGGACTGATCTCCTTTAGGATGGACTGGTTGGATCTCCTTGCAGTCCAAGGGACTCTCAAGAGTCTTCTCCAACACCACAGTTCAAAAGCATCAATTCTTCAGCACTCAGCTTTATAGTCCAATTCTCACATCCATACATGACTACTGGAAAAACCATAGCTTTGACTAGATGGACCTTTGTTGGCAAATTAATGTCTCTGCTTTTTAATGTGCTGTCTAGGTTGGTCATAACTTTTCTTCCAAGGCACAAGCTCTCATACTTACTATGAGTTAAGTATTATTATTATTGTTATTATACCACTTTTATAGATGAGAAAATGGAGGCCTAGAGAAGTTAAACAATAGAGTTAAAACGTTAGCAATAGAGTTAAATGTTAAACAATAGAGTTAAAATGTATGAGAGCCATGATTCAAACCCAGGCCATTGGGCTAAAGAATCAGTGTGCTCAATTGCTGTGCTGGGCTGTCTTAGTTACAACTGGCTGGTTTCTAGCGATGCTAAGCATCACTAGACATTTAGATTGATGCTGAGCATCACTAGACATTTAGATTGCTTCCGTGTCTTTTCTGTTGTAAACAATGTGCCACAGTGAACATTGGGTTGCATGTATCCTTTCAAGCTGTGGTTTTCTCTGGATATATGCCCAGGAGAGGAGTTTCTGGATCACACGGTAGCTCTAGTTTTGGTTTTTTGGGGGAACCTCCATACTGTTCCCCATAGTGGCAGCACCAATTTACATTCTCATGCACAGTGTAAGAGCGTTCCTTTTTCTCCACACTCGCTCCAGCATTTATTGTTTGTAGACTTTTTGATGGTGGCCATTCTGACCGGGGTGAGGCGATATCTCATTGTAGTTTTGATCTGCATTTCTCTAATAATTAGTAATGTTGAGCGTCTTTTCATGTACCTCTTTGCCATCTATGTGTCTTCTTTGGAGAATAGGAGTGGGTCTTTATTGGTCTCAACCAATCAGGATAATCCTGTCTTCCGTATCACAGTAATTTTTCAAAACCAATTAGAATGAAGCTGGAATTCCTGTTCAGTGGTGCCTCTTTTCCCTTGTGTGAGTGCGTGCTAAGTCGCTTCAGTTGTGTCTGACTCTTTGCAACCCCATGGACTATATAGCCCACCAGGCTCCTTTGTCCATGGGATTCTCCAGCAAGAATACTGGAGAGGGTTGCCATGCCCTGCTCCAGAGAATCTTCCCGACCCAAGGATTGAACCCAAGTCTCTTGCATCTCCTCCGTTGGCAGGTTGATTCTTTATGCTTTTCCTCTACCTAGATTGTTTTAATTTTTATTCAAGGATATGACATAGTGAACTTAATCTAACCTTATCATTGGACGTTTGTAGCATTTCCTACTTTTTAGTATTATAGAAATTTACAAGTATTCATATGCATAGGCTTTTTTTTTTTAGTTGAATTATTTTCTCAGGACATATATCTCAGGGATCAGTTTGTTCCTAAAACTCATGTGTTTACTGGCATTTTATTTTTTCCTTCTCTTCTTCAAAATCTCCAAGCATGAACCTTGACACAAGTTTATAAATAGCATATGAAAACACTGCCTGAAACCAAAAATTTAATTCAATTGGATAGGAAGGAGTGTATCACCTTTAAAGCCTGTACAGAGAATCCCTCTTGGAGCATTCCGAAGCCCTCCTGTCAGCCCCTGAAACTGGACCTGTGGTGTCACTTTTTACCTGCTCCGAGATCGGTTGACAGACTCAACTGCCTTGTATACCACCATCTCTTATCCCCAAGGGAGTGACTGAAGCAGCAGTTGGAAATGAGGTACAGGACTTCGTATTTGCCTTGCAAAGGCAAATACAGCACATGGTCCTTGTTTACAAACAGTGATTTATTGGTCAGGGAGAATTTTACAGTGGAAGAATAAAGGAAAAAATTTCAAAGAGCACAATGACAGTATTTTTGTTGGAGGGCAGGCATTGGCTCTGTATTTGCTTACTACTGTATCAGTAGCAACTATTTTAGTGCCTCATTCACATGTGTGTCTGTGCACCCAGTCGCTCAGTCATGTCTGAACTCTGCCTGCCAGGCTTCTCTGTCCATGGGATTTCCCAGGCAAGAACACTGGAGTGGGCTGCCATTTCCTTCTCTGGGGGATCTTCCTGACCCAGGGACTGAACCCATGTCTCTTATGTTTCCTGCATCAGCAGGTGGATTCTTTACCACTAGTGCCACCTGGGAAGCCCCACTTTGTTCATAATAGATTCTCAAATAAAAACGTGTTGAACAAACAAAAGAATAAGGATGGATTCTATCTGAAGGAAAATCTATATTCTGGATAGCAACCAAAACAAAAATTCTTCTGCCCAGTAGGTTGGGCCATGCCATGTCACCATTAAGCAGCTGGAAGATAACGTAGGTTTGGCTAACTTACACTTTCCAGTTGGCCTTGGCTACCTTGCTTGCTGCCCCTTAAGGTAAGTGAGTTCAGCTCCAAGGTCAAAAGGGTTGTCAGGGCAGAACCTCCATTCCTAATTGTTTCTGAATGGTTTTGAGCCGGTGCCTTCTTCAGCTCTCCTCACCCCAAATGCTCTGTTACTCTGGCTACCAATCCTGCAGTTCACCATCAGCTGTGGTATCTCTCAAATGAGAGTGTATATATCAGATCAGATCAGTGGCTCAGTCATGTCCGACTCTTTGCGACCCCATGAATCGCAGCACGCCAGGCCTCCCTGTCCATCACCAACTCCCGGAGTTCACTCAGACTCACGTCCATCGAGACAGTGATGCCATCCAGCCATCTCATCCTCTGCCGTCCCCTTCTCCTCCTGCCCCCAATCCCTCCCAGCATCAGAGTCTTTTCCAATGAGTCAACTCTTCACATGAGGTGGCCAAAGTACTGGAGTTTCAGCTTTAGCATCATTCCTTCCAAAGAAATCCCAGGGCTAATCTCCTTCAGAATGAACTGGTTGGATCTCCTTGCAGTCCAAGGGACTCTCAAGAGTCTTCTCCAACACCACAGTTCAAAAGCATCAATTCGTTGGCACTCAGCCTTCTTCACAGTCCAGCTCTCACATCCATATATGACCACAGGAAAAACCACCTATACCTAACAGTTATCAGATGTCCCCGGTGGTCCAGTGGTTAGGAATCCACTTGTCAATGCAGGGGGCCTAGGTTCAATCCCTGGTCGGGGATCCTCCATGCCGCAACTAAGGGTTCACATGCTGCAACTAAATATTACACGTACTGCAATTAAGACCTGGGATAACCAAATAAATAAATATATTTTTTTTAAACAGAAGAAGATGATGAGCTCAGGAATCTGGCTTCCTGAGTTCCACTCTCTTCTAGCTGTGTGGTTTTATTTAACCTCTCTGAGCCTGTTTCCTCGTCAGTTCAAGTAAGGATAAGAGACTACAAAGATTGTTGTAAGGGTTAAATGAGATGATGCACGTGAAGGACCTTCAGTCAACATTGGCCACTCATATAGATGCAGTCCTCAAAGTTAGTGAACATGATCAATACAGAAGAACAAAGTGGGAAGTATTTCTGACCTCTGTAAAGTTTTGGGGTATTGGAGTTCCTTTATGTAGCAAGTAGTAGTAAGCCCAACTGAAATGGAATTCAGCAAGCAAAGGAGACTTGACCTCTGCCACTGGAATATCCAGAGATGGAACAGGCTTTAGGAATGGTTTGAACCAGCAGCTCAATGGCATCATCAAGGACAAAGGTCCTTTTTGTCTCTCACTCTGTCGGCTGAGTATCAGCTTCATCCTCAGACCAGCTTTCCTCTTGGGATGGCTGCCAGCTACGTTTGGGTATTCACGCTTCCACATTCACTTCTATTGAGGGGGGAGAGTAGGGAGGTTTACCCAGGTATTCCAAATAGGAGTACTAAGATTCATCCTTCTTGGCTTGAGACAGAGGCTAACTCCTGCACCCAGTTTGGAGGCTGGGAAAATGGACTTTGCCTTTTAGTGAGTTGAACAAGCACAGCCCCCCACCCCCCGCCCCCACCACCACTGAGGCTGCAGGGAGGATCAGTTTCTCCCAAATCATAGGGGATGGCTGCTCATGGGAGAGGAAGACTCCAGATGGAGACCTGGATAATACTAGAAAGTGCTAGAAAGGGATATGGGTGCTGGGGAGACACTCAATACATAGGTACCTAATAAGGTGTCATATCTGGAATGAAAAGAGCAATGTGTTAAAAATGTTCCACCAATTAAGAATTAAGAATTGGCCCAGGATGAAGCATTTGAAAAAGAATAGATACATGTATAACTGAATGACTTTGCTGTACACCTGAAACCAACACAACATTGTTAATCAACTATACTTCAAAATGAAATTAAAAGTTTAAAAAAAAAAAAAAAAGTGAGCCCAGGATGAATAAAGTTGCACTTTGAGAACAGGAGATGCCTGGAGCGTAGCAGGAGCTCGCAGTGGACGCCCTTCATCTCCCAGACTCAAAGGCAAATCTATTAATAAAATTCCTTCCTGGCAAGCCGTCTCCTGGTGTAAGTTCAAGAAAACGAGTATTCAAAGGAAGAGGGAGGAAATTCTAGCCACAAAGCTGCAGCCTCACAGCCCTGCAAGGTCGCCCAGGACAGACGCGATTTCTTAGGAAGAGCAAGAGGGCGTAAAGAGAGAAGAGGCAGAGGTTCTCCAGCATCACGGGGGCAGCAGGAAAGGGACCGGGAAAGATAGCCACGTTAGGATGGTCGACCCAGAGGGCCACGGAAGCCAACAGGCAGGCGGAAATGTTACCTCAGGTCTCCAGGAGGCGGGTGGGAGGGGCCTGGAATGAGCGTCTGGGAAGCAAGGTGGCCCCTGTCCCAGCCCCAGGCTCTGTGGGCTCCTCTGGTCCCCGAGCCACCACACAACTCCTCTTGCCATGGATGGAGCTCCAGAATCTGCTGGATTTAGCAGTTTACAAACTCTGCAGTCTGGAGGAGGGGCACCCAGAGCCTGGCATTCCGAAGTGGTTGTGAACACTAGCCCGAAGCCCGGGGATCAGAGGGAGAGGCCCCTGGGATACACAGTTTGTTGTCTGTCGCGGACCCGACACAGTGAGGCTGTGCAGCACCCTGACCGTCCTACTCTGATGGTGCTCCTAGGAGCAGTGAAGGGCGCCGAGAGAGCTGTGTGTGCAGCTGAGAGGCGTTCAAGCTGGCCCAGAATCCAAGGTGCCAAAGGCAGCCTCCGATGTTTCACCATAACTGGACTGAGCTTGGCTCCTGTGGCCCAGGTTCTGAGTTTGGGGGCGGGGATGAGTCTGCCCCTCCTGAGCCTCCCTCCTCACCTGTTGCTCAAACTCTTACTTCTTTGGGGTATGAAAGAGGCTCTTAGTCCCAGTTCAGGGCAGTCACACTCTATGATTTACAGTTTAAACCATAAACTTTTGCAATTTTTTTTCCATTCCCAAATCCCAAACTTAGCATGCACACACACACACACATGAATAGTTTGTATTTCAGACCTTAGTTTTTTCAACAGATACACTAAAGTCTACTTAGCAGGCTGAAAGACCAAAAAGAGCTCTTTTGAGGCTGAATCTCCCACTGCCGGCCGCTCACACACACCCCAAGTTCCTAAAGCTGCCTTGACTACTGGGGGAAGAGCAGCAGGTATAAGGTATGGGAAGGGCAACTCCTCCAAATCGCTACCACGTTTCTTTAAGGATGGGCATGGTCTTATTCCTGACAGGGCTGGAGATGGTTTTACCTAGACAAACAAAAGAAGGTAAAATAACTTTCAAGTGAGTAGAGAGGAAGCAAGACCAAGGGGAAAGGAACTCGAGAAAGACGAGGTGTGCCAGTGGGCTGACCTCACTTCTCCGGTGGAAGCAGGGACGTTGGGAGAGACTCCTGCCAGCACTTGGCTCACAGACCAGCTCTACATGCAATGTCAGGCCAAGGCTCGTGCCAGGGGCTGAGCAGAGAGTCAAGCCTGCCTGGATCTGGATGTGACAGCTAATCCTTTGTTCTCCACTGTTGTAGCGCTAATGCTTCCTGTGACATGGCCGTGGGATTTACAGTCCCAAATGCTGCTCATCACACCGCACTGCTCTCCAAAGAGCGACCCCAACAAGCCTCATCCTTAATTCACCCCAGATCCATGGGCAAGTAAGCCCCCAGCTTTTGGCCTGTTTGCCGCCGCTAAGCCAACTCTCCTCCTCTGAGCTTGTTTTGAAACAGCTGTGGCAGCCAGCATTCCCAACTCTCTGGAGGCTGACTTCCCACCCCACCAGCTTCCCCAGCAGCCCAACATTTGCAAACTGGGTAGGAAAATGAGTGACCTTGTCTGTGGTAGGGACAATGCCCTTTGCTCACCCCACGGCTTCCTCTGCCCGGGCACGGGGACAGTGACGTCTCCCAGGCTCCTTTGGAGTTTGTCCTGGGCTTTGAAAAGCTTGCAGAAGAAATGCAGGTCGCTCGCTTCTAGACTATGCCCTTAAAACATCCCCGCACAATCCTCTGGCAATCTCTTTCCCTTCAATTGATATAATGGCTTTTACAGAAGTGACCACATGTTTAAGATGTTGGCATCACAAGAGAGAAGGATCTGGAACCCGGCATCTTTTCCTGGAGGTAGCCCCCACTTCCGGCCCAGGAAATCCACTCAATCCACGCTGAACTGTAATGTAGGCAATAAATAAAGCTTTATTATGTTAAGCCACTGAAACAGCAGGTCGTTTGGCACCACAGCCAGCACGCATCACCTTCATTAATACACTAGCCAAGTTGATGACCCCACGCTAGTCATTAACCCTGCCCTCAAAATTCCATTATGATACTGGTGACTTCAGCTCTCATGTCACGGGGATGGACAATCATCTGGACCAAATCCTCCATCCCCTAGCAGGCTGTCACCTGCTCTCCTGCCTTTGTTAGCCAGGGTCCTACCGCACAGCGCACATGCAGTCAGAGGGCTTCGGGTAGGAGTGCACGATGTGACTGCAAGATATTAATTGCCCAGTTGGCCTCAGTCTCCTCAGTTCTGAGTGGCCGGATGTGTCGGAATAGACTTGGCCTGTAGAGAGGAAGACAGCAGCCAATTTTAAACTGATGTCTGGGTCTTCCCAATCAATCGCTGCCTCCCCACATTCCCTCTCCTTGGCCGAGGCCACTTCCCCAACTTCTAACACATCCTGAATGAAGAGCCTCTTAAAGCATTCTGACAAAATTGTACTACAGCAATGAGTAATTTTGTTAGGGCTGCCATAAAAAATACCACAGACTGGGTGGCTTAAACAATAGACATTTGTTTTCCCACAGTTTTGAAGGCTGGCAAGTCTGAGGCCAAGGTGTCGGCAGAGCTGGTTTCTCCTGAAAGCCTCTGTCCTTGGTGCTGTGTCCTCCTGTGGACTTTCATCCGTGCACAGGAGTTCCTGGTCGTCCCTCTCTGCAGATGTCCTCTTCCTGTAGAGACACCAGTTAGATTGGGTTAGGGACCACTCTACCAGCCTCATTTGAATTTAACCATCCCTTTTAAGACCTTATCAGCAAATACAGACACATTTTTGAGGTACAAGAATAGGGAATTCAACATGTGAACTTGAGGGGACGAAATCCAGCCCATAACCAACTGGATTCATTTTGTGATGTTTGCAGTCATGTTTGATAAAAGCCTCTTCTTATAGGGGAAGTCTGATCAACTACAACATACCCTTTTTAAAATAAAAATTATTTACTTATTGGCTGTGCTGGGCTTCGTGGCTGTGCGCAGGCTTTTTTAGTTGTGGCAAGGGGGGCTGCTCTCTGGTTGTCTTGTGAAAGCCTTTTATTGCCGTGGCTCTAGGATGTGGGGGCCTCAGTGCTCGTGGCGTGTCGGCTCAGGAGTTGCAGCTCAAGGGCTCCAGAGCTTGGGTTCGTTAGTTGTGGCCCACCAGCTTAGTCTCTGAGACATGTGGGATGTTCCTAGACCGGGAATCGGAGCCGTGTCCTTTAGCATTGCAAAGCGGAGTCTTAACCACTGAACCACCAGCAAAGGCCCACAGCGTACTCTTAACAGGGAACCAGGGTTGGGCTGGATGTTTCCAAAATTTGCTAGAAGAAAAAATTAGGAGAAGATCTACACAACCTTGGGTTTGGGGATGGGTTTCTAGATACGACACTAAAAGCATAATTTCCCCCACCCCCAAATTTTAATAAATGGGATTTTATTCAATTTTAAAACTTTGCTCTGGGAATAACACTGTTAAGAGAATGAAAATACAAATTACCCACTGGAGAAAATATTTTAAATCACTTATCAGATAAAAGACCTGTGTTCAAAATACACAATGAAAAAACTCTTAAAACTCAACAATTACAAAAAGTTTTTTTAAACAAACAAAATATATGAACATGCACCTTACCACAGAAGATACACAGGTGGCAAAAAGCACATGAAAATATATATATTTAGGTACAACTTCTAGATATTTACCCAACTGAATTATGCCTACACAAAAACCTATATGTAAATGTTTATAGTAGATTTATTAATAATCACCTAGAGGCAACCAGGAGAAGGTGATGGCACCCCACTCCAGTGTTCTTGCCTGGAAAAATCCCATGGACGGAGGAGCCTGGTGGGCTGCTGTCTATGGGGTCGCACAGAGTCGGACACGACTGAAGCGACTTAGCAGCAGCAGAAGCAACCAAGATGTCCTTCATAGGTGAATGGATGGTGGTCCATCCATAAAATGGAATAATGTAGAAAAATATAAAGGAATGAGCTATGGAGACACAAAAACATGGATGAATCTTAAATGTACATTACTAAATGAAAAAAAAGGCTGTTTGATTCCATTTATATGACAATCTGCGGGGAAGGCAATGGCACCCCACCCCAGTACTTTTGCTTGGAAAATCCCATGGACGGAGGAGCCTGGTAGGCTCCAGTCCATGGGGTCGCTAAGAGTCAGACACCGCTGAGTGACTTCACTTTCACTTTTCACTTTCATGCACTGGAGAAGGAAATGGCAACCCACTCCAGTGTTCTTGCCTGGAGAATCCCAGGGACGGGGGAGCCTGGTGAGCTTCCGTCTATGGGGTCGCACAGAGTCGGACACGACTGAAGCGACTTAGCAGCAGCAGCAGCAGCATATGACAATCTGAAAAAGAGATGGTAAGAAGATTAATGGTTACCCGAGGACTGAGGGAGCAGAAAGATTGATGACACACAAGGGATATTTCAGGGCAATGAAACGCCTTGTGGTGGACACATGACATTAAGCGTGTGTCAAAACCCATGGAAAGTTATAGCCCAAAGAGTGATCCTTAATGTATGCAAATTTTAAAAAGCATTTAGGGGACTTCCCTGGTGGTCCAGTGGTTAAGACTCGGCACTCAATGCAGGGGGCATGGGTTAGATCCCTGGTCAGGGAATTAAGATCCTGCATGCTGCAGAGTGTAACCAAAAAAAACCTTTTTTTTTCATTTAGTAAGTTAGGGCATCCCAAGATGAAATACAGAATGTGACCCACCAAAATCAAACTGTAGTACAAATGTATGAAATAACCTCCGTTAAAGGGATGAGGGGGAGAGATGCTGGCCCAACTAAACTGGGAAATAGTGGAGACTATATGAGAAGACGGGCTTCCCTGATAACTCAGTTGGTAAAGAATCCGCCTGCAACGCAGGAGACCCCGGTTCGATTCCTGGGTTGGGAAGATCCCCTGGATAAGGGAAAGGCTACCCACTCCAATATTCTGGCCTAGAGAATTCCATGGACAGTCCATAGCGTCGCAAAGAGTCGGACACGACTGAGTCACTTTCACATTTCACATATAAGAAGGCGCGTGCGATGCTCTGTCAGCTGAGCGGGCCCAGAAGCAGGGATACCCCAGTAGCAACGAGCACGTCCAGCTCTTGGTTTCTAACATCATTCTCCGAGAAAAGAAAGCAGAGCTCCTGGGAGAAACAGGATTCTAGGGGAGATTCTAGGAGTGGGCTGAGCCTGGCTCGTGTTGTAGTACCAGGAATAAGACGGTGTAAAATACACACACAATCTGAGCAACAAAATAAATAATGTAGTACTGGGTTATAAAACAAAGTATAAAGTAAAATATCCAGCGTCCATACTGATACAAGTGATTGAATGAGCAGAGGAGAAGTATGTCTCCCATACAGAAGAACCCCAGATAATTTATGTGGAGCATGACTCCTCACCTTGAAGTGACATCCTTCCAAAGAGGGCGGTATGCGGGGGTGGGCAGCGTTCCATTTCAGCGTATAGACAGACCACAATCTGTCTCTCCATTCGCCAGGAGATGGATGATTTAGATGATTTCCAGTTTTTGGCTTCTGTGCACTGTGCTGCTATAAACATTCATGTCCAAGTCTTTTTTTTTTTAATTTATCTTATTGATGTATAGTTGAGAACGTTGTGTTAATTTCTGCTATACAGCATAGGGGTTCAGTTATACCTACACAGATTCTTCTTCATATTCTTTTCCGTGATGGTTTATGACCGGATATTGAATATAGTGCCCTGTGCTATACAGTAGGACCTGGTTGTTTATCCATTCTATATATGATAGTTTGCATCTGCTAATCCCAAACCCCGAGTCCATCCCTGCCTCTACCCCCACCTCCCTGTTGACAACCAGTCTGTCCTCTATGTCTGTGAGTCTGTTCCTATTTCTTAGGTGAGTTCATCTGTATCATATTTTAGATTCATATTTTGATACGCTTAGATCACATATGAGCGATAGCATATGATATTTGCCTTTCTCTTTCTGACTTACTTCACTTAGTATGATAATCTCTACGTCCATCGTGTTGGTGCATATGGCATTGTTGCATGATTTTTTATGGCTGAGTAGTACCACATCTTCTTTATGTATTCACCTGTCCATGGATTCATGTTCATTGAATCCATAGCTCTTGGGTAAATATATACCTAAGAGTGGGACGGATGTCATTTGAAAAGTGTTTCGGATGTTCAGCTTTTCATGAAACTGTCAGACCGTATTCCGTAATGGTCGTACCCCTTTACATTCCCACCAGTGGTCTCAGGGAATCCATTCTTCTACCACGTAGAGAAACACCAGGTTGTTAATCAAGAGGACAAAAGAGCAGCCCAAGTGAATCAGCCGTGTGACCACCTTGGTTTATGTCCAGTTATCATGCAGCACAACAATTTTGCAGCCTACCAGGCATTCGGAGCTGTGCTTGAAGATGAGCTCAGTTACAGCATCAGTCACTCTTCCACTGGCCTGGGGACACTCTTGTTCACTCATGGGTTGCTGGGTTTTTTTCCAATGAGGATATACTGTTATCATCCTAGCAGAGTTTATAATGTACATGAGACTGGAGCACACACACTAGACCACATCCATCTCGCACTCACACACACACACACACACACAGTAACTTGGAGCACCCTTGGTTAAAGCAAACTCTGGAGAACATCCAGCTCGATCATGGTGACCTATTAAGGATATCTTCGAATCTATCTGATCCCATCCCTCACATCCTGAGAAAAGGATTTAAAAATCAACTTTTAATTCTAGAACAGTTTTAGGTTTGCAGAAAAGTTGGAATACAGTATGAAGTTCCCTCTTACCCTGCACCCAACGTCCCATATTGCTGTCATCTTACATTACTATGGTCCATTTGTCACCACTGTAGAACTAGTGTTGATCCATTGAAAGTGAAAAGTGAAAGTAAAGTCGCTCAGTCTGTCCGACTCTTAGCGACACCACGGACTGCAGCCTACCAGGCTCCTCTGTCCATGGGATTTTCCAGGCAAGAGTACTGGAGTGGGGTGCCATTGCCTTCTCCATTGATCCATTATTATTAGCTAATTCAGATTTCCTTACTTTTCACCGAAAGTACCTTCTCCATCCCAAGATCCCAGGCTGCATCTAGTTACCCGGTCTCCAATCTGTGACAGCTTCTCAGGCTTTCCTTGTTTTTGATGACTTTGACCATTTTGAAGAGTCAGGTATTTTCAGAACGTCCTTCAATTGAGGTTTGCCTGAAGTTTCTCTCATAGGCAGACTGGTTACAGGTTTTGCAGAGGAAGACCACAGAGGCAAAGTGTCATTCTTGTCACATATAAAGGGTCCTTGCTATCAACCTGAGTTTCCCTTGCTGGTGATGACCTTGACCACCTGACTGAGGTCATCTCCATCAGTTTTTTCGTAAAGTACTGTCTCCCAGCCCTGCACTGGTCCTCTTCGGAAAGAAGTCGCCAAGTACAGCCCACACTTAAGGGTGGGAGTTCTTCTTTAAGGAGAAGTAGCTTGTCCAGGCAATGGCACCCCACTCCAGTACTCTTGCCTGGAAAATCTCATGGACGGAGGAGCCTGGTAGGCTGCAGTCCATGGGGTCGCAAAGAGTCGAACACGACTGAGCGACTTCACTTTCACTTTTCACTTTCACGCATTGGAGAAGGAAATGGCAACCCACTGCAGTGTTCTTGCCTGGAGAATCCCAGGGACGGGGGAGCCTGGTGGGCTGCAGTCTGTGGGGTCGCACAGAGTCGGACACCACTGAAATGACTTAGCAGGAGCAGCAGCTTGTCCAGGTGATTGTCTCTTTTCCTCACTTATTTAACCGATTATTTATATTAGTGTAAGCCTGTTGATATTTATTTTATACTTTAGATTACAACCCAAGTCTATATGATTTACATATAGACTCAGATTGTTCCAGTTTTGGCTATGGGAAGCCCTTTCCTTTGGCTTCTGTGTCCCTTTGACAAACCCCATGGTGTGTGTGTGTGTGTGTGTGTGTGTGTGTGTGTGTGTGTTTGCATGCGCATGCACGTGTTTAGCATTTCCTTACTCTCTGGCACTAGAAGATGGTCCAGGCTCACCTCCTGTATTTCCCACCCCAGCCCTGGAATCAGCCATTTCCTCAAGGAGCCTGGGCTCCTTGTTCTGGGCAGGGATCTTAGACATCAAGCTCTCACGCTGGATGTGCTCATTGCTGGGGGGAACGTCCTTGCTTCTAAGCCCTCTCAGCTGACAGAGCCAGCAAACAGGTGCAGATACTAACCTCTGTGGGCTCCCCAGGTGGCTCAGTGGTAAAGAATCCATCGGCCATGGAGGAGACCCGGGTTCGATCCCTGGGTAGGGAAGATTCCCTGGAGGAGGAAATGGCAGCCCACTCCAATATTCTTGCCTGGAGAATCCCATGGACAGAGGAGCCTGGTGGGCTGCTGTCCATAGGGTCACAAAGAGTCAGATCCAACTGAGTGCTGCCACTGCCACTAAGCTATGTCCATGTGCATATCTGTAAAGCTATGTCCATGTGCATATCTGTAAATGTTTCTGTCTGTTGTAGGCTCGTCTGCAACCTCCCACTACAACAGAGAGGAATCCGGCTCCCATGGTCTACTGACTTAATCGCTCAATGCCAGTGTGCATGTATAGTGTGATTTCAGAATTGTTAACCTGCGCCCTTGCAGGGACCAACTTTGCCGACTAGAGCAAGCTGTTATGCATGGTTTCCTTTGCCTTTCGTTTCACAGACTCCGCTCCTTTCCACAATTACTTAGGTCAGCAATTACTTTTCTCCCATCCCAAGCTCTTTTTCTGGCCTGAGTCTCCCCTTCTCCTGCCACTAAGCCTGGCCTGTGGGGCTCAGGCAGTGGTGTCCTCTGTGGGGATCAGATCATGGCTCAGTGAGTCTCAGTGGTCCCCTCTGCCATCACTGGACTGAGTGAACCCCACACACATACCCCAAAACAGCCCAAGTGAATCTTCCTGATGCACCTGCCAAGCTCTGCAGCCTCAGGGGTGGACCCAGCCCCAGGCCTAGCTCCGGTCAGTCTTGGCTCCTGTCTGAGGACCCCTGTGCATATCCCCAGGACCAAACAGCAGGAGCCGGCCACTCTGGGCGCTGGCCAAGCTGTCCAGCCATGCTGCTGGTCCGCCTGGTAACGGGGGCCTTCTCAGATTACTCGGAGGATCACTTTGCCTTAGAAACTCCAGCTGTCACCTCCGATGCATTAGTAACCAATGCCACGGCCCTGAGCAGCAGAGGGCTGGCAATAAGCAAGCGTCCCCGGGTGTCCCGCCAGCGCCGTCTCTGTCCCCGTAGCCATTGCCGTCACCAGGGAGGAAGGTGAGCAAACCCGGAGGGAGGCACGGTACCCAAGATTCTGGGACGGGTAGCCTGGGATGCCTCCCCTGGTGAGCCCTGTCAGGAGCCTGGATTCCTCTTTCCGGGTGAAGGGGAAAGAGGGGAGCTCTGCAAGGGTGAGAGAGGGCTTAGGTCAACCTGCAGGGCTGAGGATGCACTGGAGGGCTGGACACATCTCAAAAGCCCAGAGGGGTTCGAGTGCCGGCAGCCTCTTTGGCTCTGTGGCTCCCCAGGTTGGGTGTAGACAGGTTGGGAGCAAGCTGCTCTGGCCTCTGAGCAGCAGCCCCGCCGCAGGTCACTGGTCAGAGCCGGTATGCACGTGGAAGGGGAGCAGGTGCCTGGCCCCATCCAGTCTCCAGCCAGCCTGGCTTTGACTGTGCACGAGCTGACTGCTTCACTCATGGGGCAAGAACTGATCTCAGGCCCCTCCGAGACCAAGGGATGCCCCCTCCCAACCTGGGCCCAGTGAACCCAGAAGTTCCTCGCTGCCCCCATGTGACAAGGTAAGTGTCCCTGAGGCTCCATGGCAGCACCACTGCCTGGCAGAGGAGGACCAGGGTCCCCGAGTGGGCTCAGGAGTGAGCCTGCCAGCCCTCGGGGTGTGGCATCCCCACCTGACCCATTGTGAGGAGTTCTCACACCGAGCCCTCTGGTGGCAGGTGACAGATCCTACTGGATGTCACTCGAGGCCTTTCCTCCCCAGTCCATGATCCTCTTGGGGGCCTCCTCCCTGCCCCCACCTCCAAAAGTGTCTTGGGAGAGGCCAGCTCCTGGGAGATGGAACCAACAGGAGCACGACACCCATAGGGTGGGTGGGAGGGCTGTCTAAACATCTTCAGAAGGCTGAAGGGGACCAAAACCAGGACCTTCAAAGTCCAGCCCCCAGAGGTTCTTCTAAGCCTGGGGTTAGAATTCCTTAGAACTATGGACTCTTCCCCAGAAAACTAAGCCTTTACATCATATCTTACCCACAGTTCCAGAGGGCATCCATGGATGCCTGTAAGAAATCCCTGCTCTCATCAGACATATGGAAAAACACACACAGAGACTGTTCCATCCAGTCACCCTTGCCACGCCCGGATGCATTTGTGTCTCCAGCCCACGCCACCATCTGCTTTCGGAGAATAGAGCCACCTCCCCTCCCCTGAACCTGTCCTAGAGCCAGGAGCCCAGAGGACGACCCCCCCACACACCCCCACACAACCCCCACCCCCGCACCAAAGCAGCCATCTCATGGCTCCTCCAGAAGGTCAATTCAAAGGGCAAATAACCCCCGTAGTCAGCAGGAGTTTGTGAACTATCAAGGGGAAGTCCTTTCATCACATTGAAACTGGTGAATTTCAGGCACAGCCAGGTCCAGGAGGTCAGGTGATATCCTAAGAACTGATGGTCCACACAGAGGCAGAGGAAGAATAGCGGCTCAGACTGGCACACGCGTTGAGTCTGAGCGGCATGCAGCCCCGCGGGCAAGGCCGCAAGGAATCCCTGTGACCTCTCTCTCCTTCCTCCAGCTGCACGGCCACATTGCCATGCCAGCCACCAACCAGGGATGGCCGGAGGACTTCGGCTTCCGGCTGGGGGGCTCGGGTCCCTGCTTTGTCCTGGATGTGGTGGAAGGGAGCAGCGCACACGCCGGGGGTCTGCGGCCCGGGGACCAGATCCTGGAGGTGGAGGGGCTGGCCGTGGGCGGCCTGAGCCGCGAGCGCCTAGTGCGCCTGGCCCGGCGCTGCCCGCGCGTGCCGCCCAGCCTGGGCGTGCTCCCCGGCCCCATCGGCCGCCCCTGCGCGGGATCCGGCTGCGAGCCGCTGACCACAGCTTTACGGATCCCGCGCTCAAGCCGCGGCCTCTATCTGGGCCGCGAGTTGCTACGCCTGGCCGGCCGTAAGCGCCCCAACGCCGTGCACCGAGAGCGTAGGCGCAAAGCCCAGGAGTTCAGCCGCAAGGTAGGGCTCTCAGGGCGGGGCAGGGCCCTAAGGGACAGGCGGTCTGGGGTGGGGCTCTAGGAGCGCTGTTCTGAGGAGCTGGGCACTGTGGGCCCGGAGCGTCAGGAGCGGGGCGGGCCCTCCTCAGGCCAGGAGTGGGAGCCTGAAGCTAAGGAAACTTCTAACAAAAGATTTATCTGAAATATAGTGATGCTCAAGCTTCCAGTCCTGTCCTTAATTTTCGTGATTTTGTTTGCTTGATTTGTGGGAGTTGCTTTTCTTTTTTTTTTTTTTAATTGAGGTAATACAGTAAAGCACATTCATTAAGTGTAGTTTAATGAACTTTACATAGGCATACACCCTCGAAACCACCAGCCTGATCAAAATGTAGATGAGTAGAATACTGACAATAATATTGGTAGAATGCAGAACATAGAATGATTCCTTCAACCCAGAGGTTCCCTCCATCTCAATACGAAGCTCTAAGATTCCTCGTAGAAGAGAGCAACTCTTAAGGACTCCGGGGGTGAGCGGGCAGGAAGCGAATCCCCGCATTTTCAGTGGGTATTCATTGGTCAGAACTAATCACACCACTGCTCCCAAAGGAAGGCGGGAAGACCTAGAAACATTGGTGGTGGTTTAGTCACTAACACGACTCTTGCGACCCCATGGACCCGCCAGGCTACTCTGTCCATGGGATTTTCCAGGCAAGAATACTGGAGTGGATTGCCATTTCCTTCTCCAGGGGATCGTCCGTCCCAACCAAGGAGTCGAACCAAGGTCTCCCGCATTGCGGGCAGATTATTTACCGACTGAGCTATAAGGGAAGCCCCTAGAAACATTGGTGAGCCCTAATGCCTTAATCAGAGAAGGCAATGGCAACCGACTCCGGTACTCTTGCCTGGAAAATCCCATGGACGGAGGAGCCTGGTGGACAGCAGTCCATGGGGTCGCGAAGAGTCGGACGCGACTGTGATTTCACTTTCACTTTTCACTTTCATGCATTGGAGAAGGAAATGGCAACCCACTCCAGTGTTCTTGCCTGGAGAATCCCAGGGACGGGAGAGCCTGGTGGGCTGCCGTCTATGGGGTCGCACAGAGTCGGACACGACTGAAGCGACTTAGCAGCAGCAGCAGCAGTGCTTTAATCTGTTCCAGCTGCCATGACCGAACTACCACGGGCTGGGTGGTTTATAAGCAACAGGAATTTCCCTCTCACAGCCCTGGAGGCATGAGATTTCAGAACAGGGTGCCAGCATGCTTGAGTGACGGCCTGCTTTGGATTGCAAACTTCTGGTTTTGTCCTCACATGGTAAAAAGGGCAAGGGATCTCTTTGGGGCTCTTTTATTTTATTTTATTTTTTTTTTTCAAAAAAAAAGGTTTTTTTATGTGGACCTTTTTTTAAGTCTTTATTGAATTTACAGTATAGTTTCTGTTTTACGTTTTGGTTTTCTTTGGCCAAGAGGCATGTGGGATGTCTTACCTCCCCAACTAGGGATCAAGATTGCACCCCCTGCGCTGGAAGGTGAGGTCTTAACCACCAGACTGCCAGCAAATCCCTGAGGCTCTTTTATAAGGGCACTAATTCTGTTCGTGAGACCGCCACCCTCATGACCTAGTCACCTCCCAACGGCCCAACCTCCTAATACCATCATCACCTGAGGCATTAGATTTTCAACACACATATTTTGGAGAGGGGGGACACAAACATTCAGACCATAGCAACTGGTAAAGTCTGCTGTGATCCCAGATGACTCACTGTAGACCCAAAAGTCAGCCCCGGACTCCATCCAATCCCTGGGAAGTCAGAAGAGAGGTGGTCAGAGCCCCCAGGTGGGCAGAGTGGACTTGGTGAGGAAACAAAATCAGGTTGTGGCCTAGGGAGGAATCTGACCAGCTGCCCAGGTCAGCTTCAGTGCATTTTCTGACAAGGGGGAACAGGGAGTGGTGGATTCTGGTTAGAGCTCACCAAGCAGCTCCACAAATCCCCAGAAAAGACCACCTCCGGAAGATCAAGGGCAGCTGTGGAGCTCCCCCACTGGCTTCCAACAATCAGCTCTCGGGTTCTCGCCAACACTCTCCCTGCCCCAGTTTTTCCTCCTCGCAGAGCCTGATATTTAATAGAAAATCCATTAGTGTCCCGTGATGGTGCCTCATGCCTCGATGTAGGTTGAGAGCATCTGGGTAATAGCTGACACCAAAACCGCGCTATGGCGGGGCCCCAGGAGGGAGGAGCTATTTTTTCCTCTTTCTTACATAAAACATCTTTCCAGAGAGCCATGTTGTCCTTTGAATCGAGGCTGCAGCTGGCTTTGGCTTCAAAGCCACTGACCTTCCTGGGCCTGGTGGGTTCTGGAGGAGGGGGTGACTGGTACTGCAGCCACGCACCTTGAGAACAGCCGGCCGCCTACAGCTCTTTGGTTCAGCTCTGTAAATGCTCCCTGGGTGCACCAGGCCCTGTGCTCGGCCCAGACAGGAGTAAGGCGTCAGATCTGCGTCTCAGGCCGTCTCGTCTGGTGAAGGAGATCCGGGGTGCAGTTGCTAGCCTGGATGCCCTTGAAGCCACCTGCTAATACCTGCTCACCCTCTGTGATGTCACCCTCTCTGGGAAGCCTTTCCTCATCCACCTGTGCTGCCATTTAGGAAGCAGTTGTATATACAATTCTGAAGTTCAGGGGCAAACCATGGGCTGGAGATCATGCACGATCAAGGGCTGTCTGGGGTCCTCGGCCAGATCAGCGGCGTCAGGGAGCGCTTGTGGCAAGGGGTGGGGGGATTGCAGCGGGTCAGCACAGTTGTATGAAAATAGCCAGGGTCGACAGCTCTGGACAGAAAGAAGAGGATGATAGGGTTGTGGAGTCAAGGGAGGAGTTTGCTGATTTATTTATAGGCGGGGAGAGAAGTGAACAATTTGTATGAGCCAAAGGGAAGGAGGCAGTAGAGTCACTGAAATCCATGCATTTTGCCATTGTTGCTTATAGCCCTTTGACCAGCAAGGAGTAAGGACACAGCTGTGCACAGGCCCAAGAGGGGAGCCTGCCATCACGCACTGTGGGAAACAAGCACGTGGACAAAGCGATGTTGTTGGTGTTCAGTCGCTCAGTCGTGTTCCACTCTTTGTGACCCCATGGACTGCAGCACGCCAGGCTTCCCTGTCCTTCACTACCTCCCAGAGTTTGCTCAAACTCATGTCCATTGAGTCTATGGACAATTCAATAAACTAGCTATTTCAGATGATGATCACGGAAGGGAAGAAATAAACAGGAAGATGAGAGAGTCTTGGGGGCCATTTGATCAAAGTGGTCAGGAAAGGCTCCCTGAGGAGGGAACTTTCAAGCTGAGAGCTGAGTGGCAAGTAGGTGGCAGGAAGAGAGAGTGGGAATTCTGGTGACTCGGTGGCCTTGTGGGTTGGCCTTGCCCGGGAAGGGGGCCAGTTCTTCATCGTCTGAGAGTTGGGGGTGGAGGGGAAAGACGCGGGGCTTGTTGATACGTTTGGAGGTGAGTAGAAGGGGTAATGAATAGCCCCAGCTTTGGCTGAAGTTGGGATCCACATGGGCCTGAGAGAGATGCATGGCTCACCCAGCCACCCAGCCTCCCACCCCGCTCCAGTACCGGCTCAGGATGTCAGCACCCAGAGGCACCCTCAGACCCTCGGCTAACAAGACAGGGAATCTGCTGGAGTGTGGACAGACAGTGGTTAACTGCTCCATTTTAAAAAGGAACAGTGCCAGACAGAAAAGCCCACATAGTATAAGATTCCAGTCATGAGACATATTCAGTATTAGCAAATCCAAAGAAGCTGAAAAATAGATTAGTGGTTTCCCTGGGACTGGGGAAGTGGGGAATGAGGAGTGACTGCTGAATGGGTGCAGGGTTTCCATTTGGGAGGATGAGAATGTCCTGGAACTGGAGAGTGATGATGGTTATACCACATGGTGAATGTACTTTATGCCACTGACCTGTACATATTAAAATGGTTGCAGTGGTAAATTTTATCTTCAGTTCAGTTCAGTCTCTCAGTCATGTCTGACTCTTTGCGACCCCATGGACTGCAGCATGCCAGGCTTCCCTGTCCATCACCAACTCCCGGAGTTTACTCAAACTCATGTCCTTCGAGTCAGTGATGCAATCCAATCATCTCATCCTCTGTCATCCCCTTCTCCTCCTGCCTTCAATCTTTCCCAGCATCAGGGTCTTTTCCAATGAGTTCTGCCTTCAATCTTTCCCAGCATCAGGGTCTTTTCCAATGAGTTCTTTGCATCAGGTGGCCAAAGTATTGGAGTTTCAGCTTCAGCATCAGTCCTTCCAATGAATATTCAGGACTGATTTCCTTTAGGATGGACTGGTTAGATCTCCTTGCAGTCCAAGGGACTCTCAAGAGTCTTCTCCAACACCACAGTTCAAAAGCATCAATTCTTGGGTGCTCAGCTTTGTTTATGGTTCAACTCTCACATCCATACATGACCACTGGAAAAACCATAGCTTTGACTAGACGGACCTTTGCTGGCACATAAATTTTATGTTATGTGCATTTTTACAACAGTTAAAAAATAAAGAGGGAAAGGGAACAATGATAACATGCATGCCTTTTCCTGACTGTATAAGTCATATAAGCTCACTGCCTAAAAAATAAAATGGGAACCTAAGGACTTCCCTGGTGGTCCAGTGGTTAAGACTCCAAGCTTCCTTCCATGCAGGGGGCAGAGGTTCGATCACTGGTCAGGGAACTAAGATCTCATATGCCAAGTGGCCAAATTAAAAAAAAAAAAAAAAGGAAAGCAACGACATAAAAATAATCAAAATCACTATAAACTTCAGTGCATATTCCCTATGCAGACATGTGTATAAATTATCTCTGATAAAAATGTAACACTCTGTGTTCTATTTGAAACCTTGCCTGTCTCTCACAAACATTTTCCATTATTTTATAACAGCTTTATCAAGATATATTCACATACCATACAATTCATTCATTTAAAGTGTGTTCAGTGGTTTTTAGTATATTCACAGAGCTGTGCAACCATTACCACAATTTTAGAACATTTTCATCATACCTAGAAGGACTTCCCAGGTGGTGCTAGTGGTAAAGAATCCACCCGCCAACCAAGGAGACACAGATGAGGGTTTGATCCCTGCATTGAAAAGATCCCTTGGGGTAGGAAATGGCACCCACTCCAGTATTCTTGTCTGGAAAATTCCACAGGCAGAAGAGCCTGGCAGGCTACGGTCCATGGGGCTGCAAAGAGTCGGACACGACTGATCATAATCATAATTACCCAGAAAGAAGGCCTGCACTTGTTAGCCACCACTCCTCATACCACGGTCTTTAAATAAAGACCTACAGCATCATCCTCTCTGACCAAATGGTACCACACTGCGTCAAACCTTAGACACTGGCCATTGCAAGCCACCTAACCCATGACACGTGCTTCCTTATCTTCTTGTCACTTAATTTGTAATTGGTGATAGAGGGCTTTTAGACTTATTTGGACATATTTAGTACGGGCAATGTATATAACTCTGTGGAAGTAACAGTATAAGACCTATGACCAAATTCATACGTGCACAGGAATGACAGCTAGCCACAGGACACAAAAGGATCTCAGAGATGGTAAAATTTAAAATACAGGGACTTCCCTAAGCGGTCCAGTGGCTAAGACTCCACCTTTCAATGCAGAGGGTATGAGTTTGATCCCTGATCAGGGAATTAAAATCCCACATGCCCCACGGTTTGGAAAAAAAAAAAAAAAAGTGTTCACCCTGGAATCAGTGGTACCCAATATTGCAGAATATGGAGTGAGCTTGGCTGTGAAACAACAGAAGTTGACTCTACTCACTTGGGCAGAAAAGAAATTTGGGGGAGGAAGAGTTCATAGAGTCAGCACTGGAGACCTCCTCTTGTTCAGTTGCTAAGTGATGTCCAGCTCTTGGTGACCCCCATGAGCTGCAGCACGCCATAACTCCCTGTCCTTCACTATCTCCTGGAGTTTGCTCAGACTCTCGTCCATCAAGTTGGTGATGCCATCCAACCATCTCATTCTCTGTCACCCGCCTCTCCTCGGCTTAGAACCAAGAAAGAATGTGCAACCTAGAACACAATTGTCCTAAGCAGCCTTCAGGATGAGTCTGCTCAGGGCACACTACAGGGCTCTGTCACAGCCCTGCGTGAGCTCCATGTCTCCACATCTCCGCATCATTCCTTCAAGAACCAAAGCCCTGGGCAACCAAGGCTGAGCTAAGAGTCTGACACAACTGAGCAACTTCACTTTCACTTTTCACTTTCATGCCTTGGAGAAGGAAATGGGAACCCACTCCAGTGTTTTTGCCCGGAGAATCCCAGGGACGAGGGAGCCTGGTGGGCTGCCGTCTAGGGGGTCACACAGAGTTGGACACAACTGAAGTGACTTAGCAGCAGCAGCAGCAGCACCATTAGGACCAGGGTCTTGCCTCCCACCTGATTTGGGACTTCCCTCCATCTTGGCTTCATAGTCAAGGAAAGACAACTATCCCCCAAGTGGATGTGCTACAATTGTTTAGCCCATAATGTCAGATATTTATACTGCTTCCAACATCTCAGTATCAAAACCAGGCAAGGATGAACCTCTTCACTCATACGTCATGGTGTGATTGTCAGGACACGCCGAGGATATGTTCCCAGGTGCAGGATCATGGGATAAAATGACAGGTGCATGTTTAGGCTGTGGACACTGTCACTGAGCTGCCCACGTCCAGTGATCATACAGAATCCTCTGAGCAGATGTGCTGTGTCCCACATCAGCCGATTTGTACACAAAGGTGAAGAAAACAGATCCGGAGGGGGCATTAAGGGAGTCAGAATGCGGAGCAAGGCGTGCTCCGGGGCTATCTCGTGGAGCCAGAGCGTTCTCTGTGTGATTTCTCCGCTCGCAGCATGGTGGAAGGGAGTAGAGTATTACAATAATAGTAACTAGCAATTACCGAGCGCCTGGCACGTGTTTAAGCTCACGGATCGATTCCTTTGATCCTCACAATAGTCAGTAGATGGGCCATCTCTGGGTTTGAGTCCTGACCCTATGGCCTTGACCAGGTCACCTTACCTCTAGTGGCCTCAGTTCCCTTTGATAGAAATGAAGACGCTGGCCCAGCCCGCCTCCTGGGGGCCGCTGTGGGGTCTGATGGGGTCTGGGTGAGGAGCGCACAGCGGGGCCCAGGCAGCATTGCCACGCCCCGCTGTCCTGAGGGAGGGAGGGGGGACTGATTCCCCAGCATTCTGCCCTGGGGCCCTCGGGGCACTCATCAGACCCCTTCCCGCAGGTGGATGAGACCTTGGGGGACCAGCCAACCGCCAAGGAGCAGGTGTTTGCTGCTCTGAAGCAGTTTGCAGCGGAGCAACAGGTGGATGAGCTGGTGTGGGCGCTCACCCTGGCGCTGCCCCCTGAGGCCCGCGGGCCCCTCCTGGAGAACCTCAGGTACTCATTCGGGGTCAGGATGGGTGGGCAGGGGTGTCTGTTCTCCCGCCTCCACCCCAGGTGCTGCTGCTGCTGCGTGGTCAGCCCCTGAGCTGGACTCCAAACACCCCATTGCCCCAAAACTAGGGTTTTGTGTCAGTGACCCCAAAGGCTGACCCTGGAAAGGACAGCTTTTGGTGCTGCCGCTGCCAGGGTGTCACTTAGGGTGAGAAAGAAGGGCTGCCAACTGCTGGGCTGGGATGGGCTGCAGAGAAGATACACCTCCTGCTGCCCTGTTCTATCCCAAACCCAGCCCACAGAAGCCTCCAACGTTATCACCAAGACGCCCCTAGCTCTTCACTGAGAGGGAATAATGGCACAGGTCGAGGGCCAGAAGCTGCTGTGTCACGGTTCGCCGCAGGAATGGGACTGCTGGGCCCATCCTGATCCCTGGTCCCTCCCCCCCCGCCGCCCGCCCTTGCCCCCCCCCCCCCCCCCCCCCCCCCGCCCCCCGCTCCGCACGTATCCTAGTAACAACGTGTTCGCTCTGCCCTTTGATGACGCCAGCCGGGCGCCAAGAACCTCACCAGGGCCCCAGAGGAACACTTTCTCACTGAATCCCACCAGTACTATCATTATACCCGGTCCAGAGGGCGACTGTGCCTCAGAGAGGTTAAGGGACTGCCCCAAAGTCACACAGCACACGAGTAGCATTCACAAGAACATGAACCAATTGACTGAACACTTTCTGCTCAGCTTTGGACTCTAAATTCATCCTTCAGGGGAAAAAAAAAAAATCTCCTGGTAGGTCCTGTGACTCTCCCCAGCCCCCTGACCTCCACCCCCATCCTGCCCCGCAATGCACGGCTTTGATCAGACCTCCCTGGGCCTGAGTGGAGTGTTCCCCGCCCGGATCCTGCGGGGCTGGTTCTGCACCCCCTGCCTCCAGGGCGGGCGCCGGCTCCCCCAGCCCGCCCCTCCCGCTCCTGGGCTCAGCTCGTCCCCTCCCCTCGCTGCCATTCACCCCGCAGCCTGCCCCTCCCTCTGGGCCTGGCCAATGTCAGGGACCGGGCTGGCCACCCCCACTCCCCAAGCCGGTCGCCGCACCTCCGCTCTGCAGCGGAGCACAGAAGGCCACCGAAAGAGGCCACCATGAGCTGCCTGGGGTGAGTTAGGGGTCTGCCCCTTGCCGGGAAAATCCGGAGAGGAAAAAAAAAAAAAGTTACATCTAGGAACAAATTTGCAGAGATGATGCGCTGGGACCGAAAGGCTCCCTGGGGCCGGCAGCCCCGCCCCTCCGCACCAGGGCTGGGCCTGGGGCCGGGCGGCCAGGCTGTCCCCGGGGAAGTTGGTACGTGTGTCTGACGGCTCTTAGCAGCCGGAGGCCCTTGCGGTCCGCCTCATCGGTCCTCCCTTCGGCGCTGCCCGGGCTTCCGTCCTCTCCGCCTCTGCCGGGCCAGCCAGTCTGCCTCCTGGGACAGCCCCCGTGCCTGCCTTTCCCGTCCACCGCTTGTCCCGAGCTGCTGGCAGCGGGTCAGGAAGAGCGGGGTGGAGGGGTGGTGGTGGTTGGCGGAGGAGGCGCCCCCTTGGGCGTGCTAGATTGAGAGCCTGGGAAGAGGGAACGCTGGACCCCTGGGGATGCCCGATCCCCTCAGCGTCCCCGGGCGCCGCTGGGGAAGATGAAACAGCAGCCTCTGTTGTCAGCGCGTGTCAAGTGCGACAGGAAAATTGGGGAGGCTGTCGGAGGAGGGGACGGCGCCCAGCTGCTCTGCAGAGAGAGGGGTCCCCTGGCAGCCGTGGCTTCCGCCCCCATCCCCCCACTCCCCACCCCCACCACCGGGCTCCAGGGGCTGATGGACTGGATTCTAGGGGTCAAGTGGTGATCCCCATGCAGCCCCTTCCCTAGAGAGCTCCAAGAAGGCACGGAGGAATGGCATAGAGTCGGTTTTCTGTGATTCTGAGAGCTGAGCACCAGCTGAAGGGCAGCACAGGGCAGCCGGGGCAGGGTGGCCAGAGGAGGCAGCAGTTCCAGGGCTGCACAGCGACCAGTGGGGTGTAGCTCATTAGGGCCAGGCATCCAGCTACAGAGGGGAACCCCAGAATGCCAAGGTGAGAGTGCCGCCTTGTGGAACCCAACCTCAGGTACCAACCATGCCCAGCTGTGAGTCACCCTGCTTTGGTAGGGCTCTGACCGTGCGACTGAGGGGAGTGAAGTGCGACAACCTGGCCACCTGGAGACGCACAGGGTAGATGAAGACACATGTGTGCAGGTGCGTGTGCACGCTTGACCAAGGCTGGAACCACTTACACCACCACGCAGCTTCTGAGGGTGGTCCAGGGGCCAAAGCAGAGGACTTGTGGAGAAAGAAGAAGCACTGAGACCGTGAAGCTGGGTCAGCCAGAGCAGTAGCCACTAGCCACATGTCACTCTCTAAAATGAAACTTAACAAATATAAAACGCAATTTAAAATTCAACTTCACAGTCTCACCAGCCACACGGCAAGTATGGAGTGGCCCCGTCAGGCTGGTGGCCACCCTACAGGACAGTGCACACGGGGAGCATGTCCATCCGCAACTTGCATCAGTCTTGGCCAACGTGGCCTCTTCATCTTAGTGTAGACGCAAGGGTGAGATTTGCGTCAGTGGCAGCGGTGTAAGTAGAGAGTCTTATCTTACTTTACGACGGCAGTTACTCCTGTGGCTCAGAGCCTGATTTGGGTCTGTCCCCAAAGGGATCCCAGTTTGATGAAGTGATAAAAATGACTTTCTAATTAGGACAGGCCAGGGAGTTTGGAAAGTGTGACGTGGTTGAGAGGGAACAGGCAAGCAAAGTGGGCTCCGTGCCCTGCTAGTGTTTCAGGAAACAGGCAAAGAAGGGAAGGATGGGGGGAGGTGGGGAGGGAAGCCACTGAGGTGGTTGGGGAAGGTGGGTTTTGAGTCCTGGCAGACCTCGCTTGAACCCCGAGTCCACTCACGGACAGTGTGACCTTGAGCAGATTCACTAACCTCAACAGTTTATCCATAAACAGGGTTGATCATTCCCATGTGTTCCCAGAGGGGTTCATGGTGGGAAATCATGTAAATAGACTCTGCCAACTGCAAGCATCAAAGAGATTGATTGAGAAACTGGGCTTTAGGGTTCCAGCACCTCCTTCACCCTCTTCTGCTTTAATGACAAGTGTCAGAGACAACATCACACGAGGTTATTTGGAAAATTCGGTGACAGCGTGTCGGAAGCAGTGCCAGGCATCTAGCACACGCTCGATTAAACTGGTTTACCCTAGGGAAGGTCTCTTTCTCCCTAGAGAGGTCTCTCAACCCCGGCACTAGCAACATGATCCTCTGTTGTTGGGAGCTCTCCTGTACTTAGCTCACAGCATTCCTGGCCTCCTCCTACCAGATGCCATAGCACACCCTCCTCCCGCTTGTCATTTTGTGACAACCAAAACTGTCCCCAGACAGTGCCGAATGTCATCTGAGGGGTAAACTCACCCCCAGTTGAGAAGCCCTGCCCGAGTGTGATCTGCCCTTTGGCAGTACCCTCTTGTTGGGGCAGATGCTTCAGCAAAGGCCAGCCCAGCCCACCCCGTGCTGCTTTGGGTCAGAGGCTGGCCAGCTTTGAGGTGGCCCCACAGCAGTGTGTTTATGGCTGACTGTGTCCAGATTCATGCAGGAACATCTTCTCCGTGGTCGCATCTCCAGTGCCCACAGACACATGGAGACGTCATGGTCCTTGGGCAGGCCTGGTTCTGGGTGCTGGGACGTCACAGCTGGCGCACGACCACCAGGAAGGTCTCCGTCATGACGGGATGGTGAGCGTGCTTGGCCCATGGATGCAGGGAGCTGTGCTCACCGTGAGCAGGGCTGAGGCCAGGCCCCAGAGGACCCCAAGTAAAGACAGGCTCTGGCTTCCTGCTGCTCCAGGAGAGAAGTGCACCCCATGAGGTCATGCCAGGGTGGGGGCCTCACTGGGGCCAGGCATGGGGGCCGAAGTGTGCTGGGCAGCACAGCCTGGACGGAGCAGGAAGACTGACTGTCAGGTCTGCAGGGGCCTCCCACAGGAGTCCACAGGAGGACCCTGAAAGGTACTCCCTGCAAGACTGAGGCAGAGGCTGAGTCCCCGGGGCTTCCTGCCTCTGCTGTTCCAGCCTGTCTGGGTGGCCGCCTCCTGGTGGGAGAGAGCCTTGTGATGACCGCCCCACACACACCCCGTGGAGTGGTCCTTGAGAAGCCCCTCCCCAGGATGCCCTGGGTGGTTCTCGCATCTATCTGCTGGTCCTCAGAACTCAGGTTCTCGCCCTTTCAATCCAAAGCCAGGACTCATGACCATCCATTGGGGTCCCTGGGGTCTGCTCCTGCTCAGATACCAGAGAGTGGCAGGCCCAGAAGGGACCTGATGTCCCTTTCTTCTTAGCTCTTTCTCCTTCCTCGCTGGTCCTCCCCTCTCCTCTCCAGTAGAACACATTCATCTCAGGGAGATCCCCTATTCCCTCACCACCACCCTCACCTGCCCCCTCCTCACTTGTCCCCAGGTCTCATTAACTACTACTCATTAGAAACTGGCCGCTTATCCCATACTAACACCCTTCACTGTGCCCTTCCCAGCATCACCCCACCCCTGGTGTACCAAAACCTTCAGGGTCCCTGCGCCTCCTCTTAAACCCTTAGACCCTCCCATGGCTCCTCTCTGTTCTCATGAGTGCAGGCTGAGCTTTGACAAGGGCATTCAAGTCCTCCCTCTCTAGCCTCTTCTCCTTTGGAGCTTCCCCCTGGGTGAGTCGTGGTCTCCCTGGCTGACACCGGCTGAGTCCTTGAGTCCCAGCATAAAGGCCACCGCCTCCAGAAAGCCTTCCCAGACTCTACATAAGACAATCAGAGCTTCCTCTGAACTGTTGGGATAGGTCTCACGGCCGGTGTAGGGGACACTCCGGGGCGCCGCAGCCCGAGGGATCAGAGGCGAGGCGCCTGGGGAAGGGCCCGTGGACCAGGGCCAGAGGAGGCCGCGGGGAGGCTCGAACGGCCCCAGCTCGCGAGGAGCGGACGGGAGAGATCCCGGAGGGGCGGGACGGGGCGGGGCCACCCGAGAGGGGCGGGCGCGGGGCCGCGGGCCCAGCCTGCTCGGGAGGGGCTGAGCGCGCTCGCCGGGCAGAGGCGCGTGGAGTCGCCGCGCCCTCGCTCCGCTCCGGGCTCCGCACCCCCGAGCCACCCGCACCTGGCGCGCCTCCGTCGCCGGCTCCAGATGGGGAAGGACCAGGGCTTCTCTCGGCATTTTCGGTAGTTTCCCCGAACCGCGCGTACCGAGCCCCCGGGAACCGCGCGCCCTGGTGCGACGGACCCGCCTCCGGCTGACTTGAAAAGGGGTGGGGCCCTGCTCTGGGTGCGTACCCAGCGAGCCAGCCTGACTGGGGGCAGGGGCTTGGGAGGGTGGACATAAACCCGAAGGGTATTAAAGAGGGGGTTCCCCGCTGTGGGCAATGGCCCGCCGCCCTAAGGGTCGGGATGCCGGGTGGGGACCAAGGATGGAATTGAAAAGTCCTCTTTCCTTCGTGTGACTGGACAGATCCAGGGAACTAGACAGAGAGCGAGGCAGAGACGGTGATGGAGAGAGAGGGCCTTGTGGGAGCCCCCATTGGGAATCTGGAGTTGGATTTGGACCTGGCCCCCTAAGAGAACAGACTAACTCTGAGTGCAAGGTCAACGGGTGGCCTCCTAAAGAGCCCCGTGGCCACAGAGAAGCCTGCCCGCACAGCAGGGACCTGGGAGACTGGGGACAGCTGTAGTCAGGTCGACGGCTCAAAGGGGCGTCCGTCCATCAGCCACAGTGGTCCATGAGGCCCCACTGCACCTGGATCTGCTGGGGCTGTCAGTTAGGAGCAGACCCAGGGCTGGAGTGCATGGGCCAGACTGAGGCCCACACCAGCCAGGAAGGGCGTCTGGCACACCAGGCAGGCTAGGCTCCCATCTCAGCCCCACGGACACCGAGGAGGGCAGAGGGCACCCAGCCTTCTCCTATATGGGCAGTTGGCGACTCACCCTGGTTCCCACTGTGGGGGTGGGGGAGGCCCTTTCTAACTGCTGCTAGAGGGTTGGACCTAGGGGCTGCGGCTGTTGGGCTGATACATTCTAGAGCCTGAGGCTGGAGCCCAAAGGGTGAAGCAGACACTTTCGCACTCGTCATCTCTGCTTTGCTTGGGCAGGAGGCGGGCGGGGACCGTGCAGGCCAGCAGACGGAGACGTCTGGCTCTGCAGACCTTGAAGGACCATCCAGGGAACGCAGCTGAGGAGCTGGATTTTCGGGAATCGCTGGGGTGGGCAAGGATGAGTGTATTGGGTGATGGCTCTCCTGGCAGAGCCGAGCAGGCCATCATTCTTGCCTCCCGGTTGCCTGGAATGTCCCGATCTGGACCAGAGCTCATGGGGCGAGGCGGGGGGTGCACCCTCCTCCCCGAGGACACACATCCCTTCCCTTGCACCAGGCAGCCACCTGGCCTAATTAAACCTACCCACGGAGATCAAGGGAGCTGAGTGGGGGCTACCAGGCAACCTCCAAGGGATTGTATGTCCGCTGGCTGCAAGGCCACTGCTCCCTGCCCTCCCCCGATGCCCTTGGCTCTGGCTCCTGGTCCAGAGAACAGGGAAAGGAGCCTTGGGATGCAGCCAGGGAGGCCTCACTAGCAACCAGAACTTCAAGGGCCCTCATGGAGCCTGGTGACAGTGTGGAGGCCCAGAGCCCAGGTTCCACCTCAGCCGTGGGCAGCCACATAACCCTGGAATGAGATGGACCCCCTCTGAGCCTGAGAATCCTCTGCCAGGGGCCAAGGAGTCCCAGGATGTTGATCGCTGCCATTCCTCAGAGGTGTGGGGGGCCACTGCTGGATCACCCTCTTTACTCCTTCAATGAGTCCAAACTCTGTGCTCAGCCCTGGCCGGTCACCGTGGCTCACACCCGAGCTACAGACCCAGTCCTCTGAGAGCTTCCCGCCTTGTAGAGGAGACCCAGGGGCACCACGGAAACATCCCAGGGGGTGGACTCCAACAGGCGACTGTGCGAGCCTCCCCGAGGCCTCTCGTCACTTCCAGGTCAACCGCTCAGAGAGCAGGAACCGCAGTGCCTTCAGCTTTGAAGCCCAGCACCTGGCTGGCATTGATAGCAGGGAGTTCCTAAAACATGTTGGACTAAACTGGAGGAAGGGTGTTGAAGGGCGAAGCCAGGTCAGCTAGGAGAGCAGAGTGTGCTGGACAGGGGCCACGGGCTGGGTCAAAGGGTAGGAGCAGGATTGGATGCCGTGGTCCACACCGGCGCTGAGGGGACTGGCAGGGGACCCGCGGTGGGGCTGGGAGTCTCCTGAGGGTCTAGGCAAAGTCTGATCCCAGGGAGGATGGTGGCTTCGGTTTTCTCCAGCAGAGTTTTCTCCTGGAATCAGGCAGGGAGAAGGTGGTTGGCAGGAAAGCCCTGGCTGCGGCTTGGCCTGGCTGGTGTAAAGGCATGAGACAAGGGAGTCCGGGGGAAGCCAGAGATGGGAAGACAGAGGCGAGAGGAGGAACAGGTTCACGGAGGGGCTTGGAGGGCGCTGAGGCCAGAGTAACTGGACCTGGGGAATGAGGCTTTCCCCAAGTGGAGCGAGCTGGGCGCCCCGGCCCTCTTGTGACCCGGGCCCACTAGGGCACAAGTCCAGGCCCCGAGGGGGACACTGATGCCCCGGGCCACTACTGGGCGGAGGAGAGCACCCTGCACGGCGCCCATCAAGTTTGCCGATTCTGTGGTCCTCACCCGCAGGATCTTCATCCCCAAGAAGCACCGGGCGCGCTTCGACGAGGTGGTGTCTCAGGGTCTGCTGGGCAAGCTGTGCCGCGCGCGGCGGACACAGGGCGCGCAGCGACTGCGCCGGAGCCGCAGCGAGGAGCGGCCCGAGCGCCTACTGGTGTCCACGCGCGCCAGCGCCGCCCCTCGCCGCCCCGACGAGCCGCCCCCGCGCAAGGCCGCCTCTCTGCTGGGCGGCCGCGCGGGCCCCGGGGCGCGCGCAGGTACCCGGGACGGGCTGCGGACTGGAGACCCGGCCGAGGGCTCTGGGGCGAAGCGGGGGCACCTGGGGGTTGGGGTCCAGGAGAGGTTAAGGTGAGCGGGACACGGGACCTTGCCATCCCCTGCTCCCCGCCGGGCTCCTTTCCTCAGAGAAAGGCACACTGAGCGACTCCTACCTCACCCCTTCTTTCTCCCCAGGACAGTCCGAGTCTACAAGGGCAACAAGAGCTTCGGCTTCACGCTGCGTGGCCATGGACCTGTCTGGATCGAGTCTGTCCTGCCTGGTGAGGGATGGGTGGGTTGTTCAGAATGGCGCAAAGGAGCCTGTGAGGTCGATGGTCAGCAGCCGCTCCCCTCTTCAGGTCCCAACCTTGAGGAGCCTGTGTCCTCTAAGTGTCCCAGAGCAGCCAACCCAGATCACCCATCTGGGCTAACCCACTCCAGGTGTAGGGTCACCTTAGAGCCAAGTTCTCCATTCAGACCTTTCCTGGGCCCCCAGGCAACCCTCCCTGTGCCCACTGCCCACTGAGAACTGGGCACTTGCTGGGCAGGCCGAGGGGCTCCAGGGCCTCTTCCCAGTATCCAGACTCTAGGAACTCCCCTCTTCCACCCCTGGCCTGCCCCTATGGAATGGAGACATCTGGAGGAATTCCTCCTTGCCACCCCTCCGGTGAGGGGTTGGCAGGGGGAGGGAAGACTCATTTCTTGGGGGGAAGTGCATTCTGTTGTGGATGCTCTCTGCAGGGAAAACGGCTCCCAGTGGCGCTGCACTGAGCTCTCTCACCCTGCCACCACCCGCAGGGCTGGGTCACTGGGTCTGTCCTGCCCCCTCAGCCCCTCCCTGAGCGCAGTGCTTCCAGTGACCCATCCCCATGGGTGCACTTGCTGACGCTGAGCTCCTTCTGCATCTCACATCTCTGGTGCATGAATCTGTGAGAAAGGCTCCTCTGATCTCTACCACCCACCTGTCCTCTCGCTATAAAACAGGATGACACGGGGCCCCCGGGGGTGGGTCCCTGCTCAGCTGACCCGCCCTCTCACCTTCCTTCCAGGGAGCCCGGCTGACAATGCCTCCCTCAAGTCAGGTGACCGGATCCTCTTCCTCAATGGACTGGACATGAGGTCAGAGGCTGTTGGGGACACAGAGCTTAATGGCAAACAGCCCCCAGGACTCCTGACTCTTGGGACATCCTGGCCACAGGCCTCTGACCAGTTGGTCCCCTGTTTGTCCCCCTCCTATGGGAAGTCTTGAATCTACCCTCCTACCCTGCAGGATGTCAAATCGTCCTTCAAACTGGGAGATACCCAGGCTCCATGCTTGGGGCAAAGAGTTGAATAGATCGCGTGTGTCTTTCCCTTGGGGGGATGGGGAACTTACCCAAGAAGGATGGGGGCATGACACCTCCTGTACCCACAAGTGTCCAGCTGGCCCTGGGCCTGGAGCTTCTCCTGCAGAGGAGGTTAATGCACGGGCGAGGCAGGACCCTGGCTTCGGGCCGACCTGTGGCCTCGCTGTGCGGCCTCCACCAGCAGGACAGGGGGGTCCAGCGGCTGGCTGTGCGCTCGGGTCACGCTGGGCCGGCCCTCCGGGGCCACCTCTGCTCGGCAGGAACTGCTCCCACGACAAGGTGGTGTCCATGCTCCAGGGCAGCGGCGCCATGCCCACGCTGGTGGTGGAGGAGGGGCTCGTCCCATTCGCCAGCGGTGAGGCGCCCGTGGCCCTGGGCCGCTTTGGTTGCTAGAGCCCCTTACTTGGGTCACCAGGGGTGGGATTCCCAAGTCTACCGAGGCCTGTGCTCTCCTCTGCAGCTTCCCTCCCCAGGCTGGGCAGCCTCAGGGCTCCCCCTCCAGCCCCGTCCTCAGCCCAGCTCGGGAGGTCCCCTGGCCCCAGCTGAAGGGCAGACCTTGCCCGGCTCACTCGTGCCCTCTCCTTCCTGTGACCCGCCCCCCGGAAGATTCCGACTCCATGGATTCCCCCAACCCGTCATCGGCGCTCAACTCCCTGCAGTGGGTGGCAGAGATCCTCCCGTCCAGTATTCGAGTGCAGGGGAGGACCTTCAGCCAGCAGCTGGAGCACCTGCTCACACCCCCTGAGCGCTACGGGGTCTGCCGGGCCCTGGAGAGCTTCTTCCAGCACAGGTGGTCACCCCAGGGTGGCGGGGGCGGGGGGATCTGCTATGGGGTGGACCCCAAATCCTGCCAGGACTCACCACCACTCACCTGCCTGAGCTTCTCCTGAGAGTGGGGGGGGCCATTGGGCTGCCTTAAACAAACCCCAACTCTGAGACCTCCTAGCCACGTGACCTGGCCAGGTCCCAGCCCTCTCTGTAAATTGAAGCAGTGAGCCTCTGAGTGTGTTTGGCAGGACCCTCGAAACACCCACCCAAGGGCACTCACAACCAGCCCATCCCTGTTCAGGTCGGAGTAGCATCTTTCTTTTCCCACCTCAGTGGCAGCAGGAGCGTTTATCACACACCTCAGCCCAGAAGGTCATTGTCTTGGTCTTTGCAAAGCCAATTTTTCGGTTTAAACAAAAATGTATATGTTTGTTGAAATATAATTCACATACCATTCAATTCACGCATTTGAGTGTACAACGCACTGGTTCTTAGTATGTTCACAAATGTGTTGTAACCACCACCACATTCAGTTTTAGGACATTTTCATCACCTCCAAAGCAAGTCCCAACTGCTTCACAGTTGTTCCCACCCCCTCCCCTCCCCCTCCCCCATGTCCCTTTCACCTTGAACCACCAGTAATCTACTTTCTTTGTCTATAGGTTTCCCTGTTCTGGAGATTTCAAATGCTGGAACCATACAATATGTGGACTTCCTTATAATTATTTTCCCACTTTTTAAAATTTTAATTAATTTATTTGTGACCATGCTGGGTCCTGGTTGCTGTGCACAGACTTCCTCTAGTTGCAGAGAGCGGGGGCTACTCTCTAGCTGTGGTGCGTGGGTTTCTTGTTGCTGCGGTTTCTCTTGTTTCGGAGCATGGACTCTGTCGTTGTGACTCTCGGGCCTAGTTGCTCCGAAGTATGTGGGATTCTTCCTGGACCAGGGATCGAATCCATGTCCCCTCCACTGACAGGCAGACTCTTAACCACTGGACCACCAGGGAAGTCCCAACATGTGGACTTTTATATCTAGCTTCTTTCATTTAGCATGTTTTCAACATTCACTCGGGCTTCCCTGGTGGCTCAGTGGGAAAGAATCTGCCTACAATGCAGGAAGGAGACCTGATCCCTGGGTTGGGAAGATCCCCTGGAGAAGGAAATGGCAACCCACTCCAGTATTCTCGCCTGGGAAATCCCATGGACAGAGGAGCCTGGCTACGGTCTACGGGGTCGAAAGAGTCAGACATGACTTAGCCACTAAACAACAATAGCATTCATCCAAGTTATAACACCCACAGTTGACCCTCAATATCTGTGGGTTCTGCATCTCCAGATTTCACCAACCGTGGAACAAATATATGTGGGAAAATTGCAGGAAGTTCCAAAAAGCAAAACTTAAAATTGGCCAGAATTCCCTGTATGTTTCAGATACTGATTCCTTGTTGATTTTAGACATTGTAAGTATCTTCTTCCATTTGTTATTCTCTTATTACTTCCATTATATCTAGTATTATCAGCTCCAGGTTTTCTTGATTTTGTATCATCACAGGCATCGCATATGTGACCTTATGGCTTTGGCTTTTGAATTTTTATTCAAAAAGCCCTTCCCTGCTCCTTGGTCAAAAGAAATCTCGGGTGTTCTCTTCTGTTAGTTTTACAATCATGCCTTGCACAGTTAGGTCTTTCATCCACCCAGGGTTCATCTTTATGTGTGGTGTTACGTGAGGATCAGTTTTATTTTTTTCCACACAATGGGAACAGGGATCAGCAAACTGTTTCTGGAAAGGGCCCGATAGCAAATATTTTAGGGTTTGCAGGCCATACCGTCTCCACTGAAAGCTGAAACCCTTCAGCTCTGCTGTTGTGCCTTGAAAATGGTCGTAGTCAATGTACACCAGGATGGGTGGCCGTGTTCCCATAAATCTTGCTTTACAAAAACAGGTGGAGGGCCACATTTTGGCCCTTGGGCCATCATTTGCCAGTCCCTTGAGTCAGTTTTCCAAATATGTTCTATACATTTGTTTTTTTAATTTAAATTTTGGCCCCGCAGCATGGGGGAATTTAGTTCCCTGACCAGAGGAAACTGTGCCCCCTGCGTTGGCAGTGTGGAGTCTTAACCACTGGACTGCCAGGGACGTCCCCATTCTATCCATTTTAATCTTCAAACAGCTCTGTGTGGTAGATGCTTTCCCCTCACTTCCCCCCCCCCCCCCCCCCCCCACCCCCCACCCCCGCCGCCCCGGCCATACAACCCAGTTTACAGGATTTTAGTTCCCCGACTAGGGATTAAACCCGAGCCACAACAGTGAAAATCTAGAGTCCTAATCCCTGAGCCGCCAGGGAACTCCCCATAGCTACTATTTTTGTCTCCCATTTTACAGAGAAGGAAACTGAGACACAGAGAAATGAGTAACTGGAGAAGATCACTTGGCTGGCAGGTGGCAGAGCTGGGATTTGAGTCCTGCAGGCTGTCCGCAGAGCCAGCCTTCCCGCCCACTTCTCTGTCTGGGGAAGGAGGGGAAGGGCCCCTGTCCCCGACCCTGGCCCCTCTGGGGAGCCCTTGAGTCACGAACTCCTCGCGCTGCACCCCTCCTTCCCCGACCAGGAACATCGACACCCTCATCGTCGATGTCTACCCGGTACTCGACACTCCAGCCAAGCAGGTCCTCTGGCAGTTCATCTACCAGCTGCTAACCTACGAGGAGCAGGAACTCTGCCAGGAGAAGATCGCCTGCTTCCTGGGCTACACGGCCATGACCGGTGAGCGGCCCCGCCCCCTGGCCCGCCCACCAGACGGAGAGCCGGACGCCTGTGCTCACCTGAGAGGCTTTACAGCCGGCCTGGCCCCTCCCACTCGCAGAGGCTCCCCGCGCTCTGTAGCTAGCATCTTCCAGGTGGCCCAGTGGTGAAGAATCTACCTGCCAATGCAGGAAACACAAAGAGACACAGGTTCGATTTCTGGGTCGGGAAGATGCCCTGGAGTAGGGAAATGGCAACCCACTCCAGTATCCTTGCCTGGAGAACCCCATGGACAGAGGAGCCTGGCGGGCTACAGTCCGTGGGGTTGCAGAGAGTCAGACTCGACTGCAGATACATGCCCAACACTCCCAGGCTGGCCCCTTGCTTGGCTCCACAGATGCACTTTCCCGGCTTGATCCCTAAAGCAGGGTAACCTTAGACTCTTTTTAAAAAATATTTATTTATTTGGCTGTGCTGGGTCTTCCCTGCCGCACGTGGGATCTTTGGTTGAGGCATGTGAACTCTTAGTTGTGGCACGTGGAATCTAGTTCCCTGACCAGGGATTGAACCTGGGGTCCCTGCTTTGGGAGCGCAGAGTCTTAGCCACTCAACCACTAGGGAAGTCTGACCTTAGA
Source organism: Tragelaphus eurycerus (assembly GCA_935064755.1). Lineage (NCBI taxonomy): Eukaryota > Metazoa > Chordata > Mammalia > Artiodactyla > Bovidae > Tragelaphus > Tragelaphus eurycerus. Next base: position 4,065,290 of record CAKXYN010000108.1, read on the forward strand.
TTTCAAACACCCCATCTAACGCCAGGGGTCTCCGGTTTCTCACCCGCATGTGAGGGTTTCCACAGTGGCTGTGCTTTGCAACCCAGGGAGGGTGGCACAGATGAAGGAGTCCATGTGGACACTGTTTACAGACCTGGATTGTGAGCACACGGCCAGCTCACCCTGCCTGGTGGGCTCTGAAGCCCGCAGACTCACACGAGAGCCCGTGGGTCCCTGTGCAGCCTCTGACCCCTCATGCTGTTCCACTGCTGTGAGTCCACCTGGCCACACACACCTCAGCACGTGGGCTGCGGGCATCCAAAGCAGGCCAAACCTTGGGCACCTGCTCTGGACCGCCTGCACATCCCCTACGTGTTCCCCCTGAGCGCCCATTGACCCTCGTCCCGGGGACCCACAAGTAGGGGTTGGGGGGAGAGGGTTTGAACTCAGATGCAGACTGGGCAGCAGATGTCCCTCCCACACTTCTGCCCTGACCTGGAATCTTCCATGTCACCCCTACGGGCAGCGGTGTTAGGTGTGGAGACCTTGCAATCACAGGGTCCTAGGCTCTCATCATGAGAAAGGACCTGCTGGATAGGGGGCTATGACCCCCTCCACAAGGCCTCCATCTTCAGGCTGGCACTACCTGGGGCACTTCCTGTGCCAGGCACCCTGCTTCCCATCCCAGGGCTCCCCCTGAAAGCAGGGCCAGGCTCAGAAGGTGGTGCCCTCGCCCTCCCTGTGTTTGGAGGCTCCTTGTCCAGCTGAGAGGACAAGGAGCCCATCTCCCCATTGGTCCCACAGCAGAGCCAGAGCCCGAGCCAGAGCCGGAGCTGGAGCCCGAGCCAGCACCGGAGCCCCAGACGCGGAGCTCCCTGAGGGCCTCCTCCATGTGCCGCCGCAGCCTCCGCTCCCAGGGCCTGGAGGCCGGCCTCGGCTGTGGTGAGGCCCGGGACCAACAGGCCGCAAGGGGGTGGGAGGACGAGGCCAGGGCTTGGTTTTCCCACCTGCAAAATGGGCTTGGCGAGATGAGACATCCCCGAATGGGCTGAGCAGGTGCTTCCTCCCCCCGGGGCCTGCAGGGCTTGGTGGTTCTTTCTCCAGGGCCTGGGCTGGGGTCTAACCCTTAGAGCTCTGAGGCAGTCACTAGACCCCCCACCCCGTGGTGGACTCTGCCCTCCTGATTCCCCCGGCAGGTCCCAGTGATTGTCCGGAGATGCCTCTTCCTCCCATCCCAGGCGAGCGCCAGGCGGGAGACGGCACATCCCTCCCCGAAACGCCCAATCCCAAGATGGTGAGACCGCTCCACCTGCTCCTGGTGTTAGCAGGGAGCTGGGAATGGGTGCCCATGGATGTGGGGCAGACCCTGGCCTCTCAGACCACCCAGGCCTGCCTCTGAGGCTGTGTGTGGGGGGAGGCGAGGGCGGACCAGACTCACCTGCACCTCACCTCTCCCGGAAGATGTCAGCCGTCTACGCGGAGCTCGAGTCCCGCCTGAGCAGCAGCTTCAAAGGGAAGATGGGGACCAGCTCCCGAGCCCGCGCCTCCCCACCACTGCCCAGCGCAGCAGGCCCAGCAGGTAGGGGCTCTCCAGACCCGGCTCCCTGAGGGCTGCTCCTGCCTCCTGGCCAGCTGGCTGGGTGTTGTCTCCTCCCCCAGGCATACCCCGCCGGAGCCCCTTTTTCCTCCGTGGCCGTGGGACTAAATGCTGGGGAACCCGGTCAGCCTACGTGACTAGGGGCCATCAGGATCTACCTTGTCCTGGCCCCACTCCCATGTCCCCTCTCTGATCCTCGCCCCCACTGTAGATCTGGAAAAGTGGAGGGCTGCTCCCAGGGGGTGGGGTCCTCAGTGGGCGTGTGGCTGTTGCATAGACTAGATAGCGTGCATTGCTCTGTGAATGGCTCAGCTGCGAAGCTGGCTGCTTGCACAATGGTTTCTCTGCAGTTCCTAAGGCAGGACTCTTGGGTGATACTTCTGTGAGCCAAAGGCTTGTTGGTTATGGGAGGTACCCCGAGACTTTGGTCTGGAGACCCCCTTGCCCTCGCCTTGTGTCCAGTGGGTTCCGGGTGGGACCCTGGGATCCTCTCCGGGATGAGCAGGGTCTGCCTGTCCTGGGCCCACCAGCATGCCCTCCGTTCACTCTGGCCTCCGATCACCCTCAGGGAAGACCTGGAGAGGCAGAGTTACCAGAGTCTTCCTGCACTGTGTCCAGAGAGGGAAAGAAAGGTTCCCAGGGACACAGAGCCCACCTGCTCTGGCACCCTCCCCTAGCCTGCGCTGGAACCCAGGCACTGACCCAAGAGGGGTCCTCACAGCCCGCCCCCCACTGCAGGGCCCAGGACCCGGTCCAGCATCTCATGGCCCAGCGAGCAGCTCCTGCCCTCCCCCTGCTACTACCCGCTGTGCTCAGAGGGCCTGGCCTCCCCTAGCAGCTCCGAGTCCCACCCCTACGCCAGCCTGGACAGCAGCCGGGCACCTTCCCCTCAGCCGGGCCCCGGGCCCGTGTGCGCCGAGAGCCCCCCCCAGCCCGGACCCCAGCCGCCGCCCCTCCAGCCGCCGGAAGCTCTTCGCCTTCTCCCGTCCTGTGCGAAGCCGGGACACTGACCGCTTCCTGGATGCGCTGAGTGAGCAGCTGGGCCCCCGGGTCACCATCGTGGAGGATTTCCTGAGCCCCGAGAATGACTACGAGGAGGTGAGACCACAGGCGTGTGTGTCGGGGGGACTGGGGTCCTGGGGCTCCTGCCAGAGGCCTGCTGCCCTGAGGGCTGTGCCCCAGGCTCCCCCTCCCTGTCTCCCAGGACACCCCGCTCCCCAGCTGGAGCTAGCCCACCCTTGGCTCAAGCTTCGACACCCCCTACCCGAGGCCATCCCATGTACAGGGTCTCAGGTTCCCTAGCCAGCTCAGGCTGTCCCACCCACAGCCTCAGGCTGACCCCCCAGACGACCCCATCCAGCCCCTGGGCTGTGCCTCCGCGGGCCCGGGCCTTCCGGTCCTCCGCACCTCGGCCCCTGCCCCAGTCTCCCCCGGGGCCCCGCCTGGCCCTCCCCCCACCTAGCTGTCTCCCCAGATGAGCTTCCACGACGACCAGGGCAGCTTCATCACCAACGAGAGGAGCAGCGCCAGCGAGTGCATCAGCAGCAGCGAGGAAGGCAGCTCCCTGACCTACTCCTCCCTCTCCGACCACATCCCCCCACCCCCCCTTAGCCCCCCGCCCCCACCGCCCCTGCCCTTCCATGACCCCAAGCCCAGCAGCTCCCGCACCCCAGACGGGCCCCGGGGCCCCACTCCAGCACTGCCCAAGCCCCTCGCCCAGCTTGGCCACCCGGTCCCCCCACCACCCCCGCCGCCCCTGCCCCCGCCCGTCCCCTGCGCACCCCCCATGCTGCCCCGGGGCCTGAGCCACCGCCGCAGCGAGACCAGCCACATGAGCGTCAAGCGCCTGCGGTGGGAGCAGGTGGAGAACTCAGAAGGCACCATCTGGGGACAGGTAGGTGACCTGGGGACCTGGAGTGTGCTGCGCCAGGGGAGGCAGTTTGGGCAGCAGCGGTGAAGACAAGGTCCACCTCTGGGGTATTTCCAACATCAGCTGACCACCCCTGGGCCCTCCCCATCCTCGGCAGACTACAAACGAGAGCTCGGTCCAGGGACACGCTCACCTTCAGTGGTCAACACAGGCGCCGAAGCCCAGTCAGTGTCCCTTAGCCGGTGACCTGCTGGGGACACCCAGAAAAGGCACCACTCTCACCCTTGAAGCCTGTCACTTGAGATCTGAATGGTCCCCTTAGGCTCTTGGAGCTGAGAGAAGGGCAGCTGGTTAGAGACTCACATTTGAGCAGTCTGACAGCCTGCATGCGCGGTGTGTTCACAGGAGCCGAGACCAGAGGATTCTGAGAAGGGCAGCTGGTCCAAAGCCCTGCGCAGCAGCCTCTCCCCTTTCACTTTTTGGAGTTTCTTTCTTTTAGGCTGTGCTGGGTCTTCATTGCTGTGCGGGCTTTTCTCTAGTTTCAGAGAAGGGGGCTACTCTCCAGTTGCGGTCCACGGGCTTCTCATCTCAGTGGCTTCTCTTGGGGGCGGAGCACAAGCTCTGGGGTCTCCTGGCTTCAGTCGTTGCAGCACGTGGGCTCAGCAGTTGAGGCTTCTGGGTTCCAGAGCACAGGCTCAGTAGTTGTGGCGAATGGGCTTCGTTGCTCTACAGTGTGTGTGGTCTTCCCCAATCAGGGATCGAACCATGTCTCCTGCATTGGCAGGTGGATTCTTTACCTCTTAGCCACCAGGGGAGCCCCCACCCCTTCACTCTGATGCTCGAGTTTCCTCCCAAACAGCACCGCCACCTTCACCGATGGGGAGCTCACTATCTGACGAGACATCCCTTTCCTCACTGGACAGTTTTCACCAACCATCCTTGCCTTGCTCTGGAATTTTTGTCTCACCAGGATTCCCATGCCCTGCTTTCTGTCCCGCCCTTTGAAATCAAGCAGAGCAGGTATATTTTCTTATCCACAGGCCAACCAGCCTGTTGGATGAGCAAGGTCCACCCCATTCCTCTTCTTTGGGTCACTGCCCTAGAATGTGGTTCCTAGCCTCACAGTCTGTCAAAGGGCAGGCCCCAAATGGAACTCCCAGAGGGGCTTCATGAGTTCAGAGGAGAAAACATGGCCCTCATCTCCTCTGACCTGGACTTCACGCTCCTCATCTGGCCGAGGAACCCTCCAGTTTCCGGGGGCTGCCCCATCTCAGAACTCTTTCTGGCCATCATCCTCCATGCAGTCCCCTCCTCTTCCTAGGACACCAAGTAACGTGTCCTTACTGCAGCCACTCTCCTTTGGAGCATGCTTGTCTTTTTCTTCCCCATTGCTACCTCCTGGGTCCTCATTCCATCTCCTGCCTTCCCAGCCAAGTTGGCATCAGCCCACATCTTCAGGGAACCTTCTCATGTTACGAATAAGGATGGTCAGCAGGACAAAGTCACACACAGGGACCTCCTGGGTCCCCTGGAGGCTCCTACCAGCGTCAGATGGGCCTTGCAGCCTTGCTCTGCAGAGTGATGCTTCCACTGGTTTACTGCAGTGGACACAGATGGGTCAGGCATCCGGCCAAGCCCCTGCAGCCATGGGCCTTCAGGATTGTCACCTCTCATCCGGATCAGTCATCGCAGCCACCCAGCTGGTTCCTAACCTCTGGCACTCCCCTGATTCCTTTTCCCCAGCTTCGGGGACCCAGGGCAGCTCTGGTGAACTCACTGCCAGCAAAGGACACCTCAGAGCAGACCCGGACCCCTTGGCCACCTTCTTAAGCCTCCTTGGGTAGCTCCAGCCCCTTTACAACCCCTGTACCCCCTGCTCCAGTGCAACTTGCTGGCTTCTGCGTGGAGAGTGTTCCAGGTCTGAGTGTTGTTGACCACAAGAGGAGCCAGCTCACCGCCTGATGATAACTTAGATGATTTATCAATGGCTTTTCCTGCAGTCTCCTCCCGTCCCGTCCCCAGGTTCATGCCAGGGCGTGGTGGAGGCTCTCCCTCCGGGAGCGCCCAGGGCTGCCCTCAGAGGGTGGGGGGCGGTGGGGGACCGCAGTCCAGCTGATAGTGCTGTTGCTCACTCTGAACCCCCCTCTCCCTTGCAGCTCGGGGAGGACTCCGACTACGATAAGCTGAGCGACATGGTGAAATACCTCGACCTGGAGCTCCACTTTGGCACCCAGAAAGCTGCCAGTGAGTGGCCCCAGGGGCTGAGGGGAGCCCTGACGCCGGGTTCTGCGGCAGCCCACCTTCTGGGGGTCCCAGGGCTTACAGTCCCTGAGGTCTGAACAAACTGCCCTTTACTTCCTGGGTCCCTGAATTATTTAACGTCTCAGAGCCTCAGTTTCCCCACTTCAATACTGGAGATGTTAATAACTGGCAGGTATCGCATGCTTACCAAATGCCACACACCCTTGTTTCTACATTATTCCTGTGACAATAGTGGAAGGTGGGGGCTGTGATCACCCCAGCTTCCTGATGAGGAAGGACAGAGAGGCCAGGTAATTTGTTCAACGTCAGAATCAGGTAGACAGATACCCCGCCAGCCTCTCTCTCTCCCCTAACCCGCCTCTGCATGTTTCCCTGTCGTTGGGATACTGTGTGTGTGGAGAGTGGTCCTGGGATGGAAGAGAGAGACTGTTGTCCTTCCAGGCAGCATCTACAGTCACCAGGTGATCCGTTCTCCTTATGGGGCCAGCTCAGGCCCAAGGCCCAGGGGAGAGAGGATGGGGGAGGGACATACACACACCACCCACACTAGGTGTGCAAGGCTGGACTCCAGAGTCCATGAGTGAGGAGAGTGTGGACACCTGGAGCTGATTCAGTCAAGTCCATGGTCGGGGACCTCGGGACTGTGGGGTGTGGCCACACCCCTCCTGGGCCCTCTCCCAGTAGCCTCAGCCTAGCCTCCCCTCCCTAAACCATCAGTTTCCCTTCCAGAGCCAGTGCCCGGGCCTGAGCCCTTCAGGAAGAAGGAGGTGGTGGAGATCCTGTCCCACAAGAAGGCCTACAACACCTGTGAGGGGCTGCGGAGGCCAGGGGGTTGGAGTGGGGGCAGGACATGACCCCTTGGGGCCACAGAGCCTCTGATTCACCCCAGTGGATAGTAGAGGTCAGGCCGTGGGGGCCCCCAGCACCTGCCACCGGGCTCTGTGAACACTCCCTCCCAAGTTCAGGTGCTGGCCTTGGGTCCTCCCCCATCCTGTGATCTGCTTCCAGTTCTGGCCCTGCCTCCAGCCCCAATCCTTTGCTCGCCCCTTTAAGACCCTTGCTAGTTCCCTGGCCCCAGCTCCACGGTTCAGTTCAGTTCAGTTCTCAGTCGTGTCCCACTCTTTGCTACCCCATGGACTACAGCAAGCCAGGCCTCCCTGTCCATCACCAACTCCCAGAGCTTGTTCAAACTCATGTCCATCGAATCAGTGATGCCATCCAACCATCTCATCCTCAGTCGTCCCCTTCTCCTCCCGCCTTCAATCCCCGCTCAACATCAGGGTCTTTTCTAATGAGTCAGTTCTTCGCATCAAGTGGCCAAAGTATTGGAGTTTCAGTGTCAGCATCAGTCCTTCCAGTGAATATTCGGATTGATTTCCTTTAGGATGGACTGGTTGTATCTCCTTGCAGCTCCACAGGCCCTACTCAATCTAGATCTGTCCCCTGGAGAACCCTTCCTTCTAAGGGTAGCAGGACGGATCCTCTGGTCCTCAGGGCCAGCTCCTGTCCCGCCCCCGACCACGCCCAGCAGCCCCGGCCCCCTCCCCGCTCACCCCGCGGCCCCGCCTACAGCCATCCTGCTGGCGCACCTGAAGCTGAGCCCGGCGGAGCTGCGGCAAGTGCTCATGAGCATGGAGCCCCGGCGCCTGGAGCCCGCGCACCTCGCGCAGCTGCTGCTCTTCGCGCCCGACGCCGACGAGGAGCAGCGCTACCAGGCCTACCGCGAGGCGCCCGGCCGCCTCAGCGAGCCCGACCAGTTCGTCCTGCAGGTGCTGCGGCCGGGCCACCCGCCCGGGGCCAGGGGCGGCCGCCCTTCGGCTTCGGCCTCCTCTATCACGCTCTCTTTTTGTGTGTGCGTCCCGCTCCCCTCCCGGCCCCACGCTCACACCTCTCCGAGTCTTAAGCCTTTAACGGCCAGGTCTCACTCGGGGTCCAGGGGAGATGGGATGAGGGTGCTCCCTAGAGGTCGTGCTTATTTTCCTAAGGGGATGCCGGGCCGCGCGCTGACCCCCCGCCAGGTTGCCCCGGGGGCGGGGTCTCCCGGCGGCATGGATGAATGCTGGCCGTGCCTTTCTGATAGATGCTGTCGGTTCCCGAATATAAGACCCGCCTGCGCAGCCTCCACTTCCAGGCCACCCTCCAGGAGAAGACAGAGGAGATCCGGGGCAGCCTGGAGTGCTTGCGCCAGGCCTCCCTCGAGCTCAAGAACAGCCGGAAGCTTGCCAAGATCCTGGAGGTCAGGGCCGCCCCTTCTCAGATCAGTCTGCCTGCCCCTCTGGCCCCTGGGGCTTCCAGCTTGGAGGCCCATCCCCAGAGGGGCCAGGGAGTGGGAGAGGACCTGCCCTCGCGTTCTCTCCGCAGTTTGTGTTGGCCATGGGCAACTATCTCAACGATGGACAGCCTCAAACCAACAAGACCACGGGCTTCAAGATCAACTTCCTGACGGAGGTGAGGGGGCCAGTCAGGCAGTCGTCCATCTGTTTGCTCTAGCACTGAGGCTCCCCAGCAGGAAGAGTCGGCTACCTGAAGCCAGAATGTAACAAAAGCTAAGGTTGGGCCTTGAAAGGGTGGGGAAGCAAGGTGGCTTTTCCAGGGCTTGGAGAGACAGAGTGGTGGGAGAGGAGGGGACAGGGGAGAAGGCTCCAGGAGGAAAGAGAGAGTCCCACCTGGTGGATTCTGTGCCCTCAACACCAGAACCACTGTCAGGCCAGTCCTACCCCAGAAAGATCTAGAACCAGAAAAAGGACAACTCAAATATCCAGGCTTCTCCCTGTGTGTCTGGGACTTTCCACCACAACACCTTTGGTTGCTTTTTTAAGAAAAGAAGGACAAGTCCATATAGATATGAACGGTTTAGGGTGTCTGAGGCTCAGCTGGGCCACAGATGGTTCCAGAAAAGCACAAAGGGGAAAAACCATGAATGATGCTCCCATTTTCGCTGGGGTTAGAAAATCTTGGGCTCCATCTGCTGACAAGAACAAACTCACAAGGACCAAAAAGACCTAGGAGCCTCCCCTAGCTGGGGATGGGAAGGACTGGTTCCCGGGGGGGGGGGGGGTCTCAAAGATCTGGGCCAGGGGACAAGCTCACGACATCCCAGCAGATAAGAGCTTCATAGTAAGGACTACTAGCCATCCGTTTATAAGCTTCGGAGTTGGCGAGTGTCAGGGGTGGGGAACTGATGCCACAGGCCGGGAAGCAGGGCTGAGCCCCTGTGATCAGGAGTCAGATGTGGTCCTGGAGGACATGTGTTGGGGTCACTTGCAGCTGAACTCCACCAAGACGGTAGACGGGAAGTCCACCTTCCTGCACATCCTAGCCAAATCGCTGAGCCAGCACTTCCCCGAACTCCTGGGCTTTGCTCAGGACCTGCCCACCGTGCCCCTGGCTGCCAAAGGTAAGCCAGGTGGGCGGGTGGGAAGGCATAGCCCCCACTGTCCTGGTCTGGCCTCCTGGGCAGCCCCCATGAGGCTCTATCGCCTTGCCTACAGTGAACCAACGGGCCCTGACCAGCGACTTGGCTGACCTCCATGGCACCATCAGTGAGATCCAGGCCGCGTGCCAGAGCATGTCCCCCTCCAGCGAGGACAAGTTTGCCGTGGTCATGGCGGTATCCTGTTCCAGGGCCACAGTGGACTCGGGCGGGGTAGGGGTCAGGGAGAGCTGGCCATCATTCTAGAGACCACTGCAGACCCCATGTCCTGTCGGAGAGTCTGGACAGAGGCTACCGTGGTTGCAGGGGTTCTAGAAGAGGGTCCATCTTAGGTCATTTAGAATCTAAGCACTTATGCTAAGGCTGTGTGTAACTGAGAAGGAGCTCTTCTGATTGGCCTAAAGCCACTCCCTTGCCCATCTGTTCTTGGCGGGAGGGGGTGGGTGGGCAGCACAGCCCAGACTGCGGACACAAGATAAAAGGAGAGGTTTGTCATGTCTGACTAGCCAAAGGCAGTCAGGAGAGGACATGTAGTAACAAATGCTATAGATTTTTAAAAAAAGGACAGAGAGGGAGAACAGGCTCAAGAGTGATAAGAGGCCCGCCTCCATGGGTGGTTGGGGAAGAAGGTGGCACCTCTGGGCAGAGCCAGGAGAGCAGAGAGAGCTGCCCCACAGAGAGGGGAGCAAGTGAACAGCCTGAGGCTGGACTGGGTGTGGCAGGTGTCAGGACAAGCCAGGAGCCTCTGGCGGGGGCATGGTGCCCAGGAGAGCAAAGGGCCCTGGGGCAGTGAGGCCACTGGCTTGGGTCACTGCCGGAGTACCTGCCCCAGGAGCCCGGAGCCATTTCCTTAACAGAGGCCATCAGTCTTTCCTGGAGACGGCCCAGCCATTGCTGCGGGCGCTGGACGGGCTGCAGCGAGAGGCCATGGAGGAGCTGGGCAAGGCGCTGGCCTTCTTCGGGGAAGATTCCAAAGCCACCACCTCCGAGGCTTTCTTCGGCATCTTCGCGGAGTTCATGAGCAAGTTCGAGGTGAGCCCTGGTAGGAGGCCCTGGGAGAGGGCAGGGCCCGAGGTCAAAGGAAGGGGAATCCTGTGTGAAGCCGGAGGTGGGAAAGGGGCCCTGGTGAAGGACACGCCCCGACCTGGGCGGGGCCATAGGTGTCGCCGCGGGGCGCGGGGACCGCTGACCTAGCCCCTCCCCACGTGCTCCTCCGTCCCCAGCGAGCGCTTGGCGACCTGCAGGCAGCCGAGGGCCCGCGCAGCTCGGGGATGGTTTCGCCTCTGGCCTGGTGACGGCGGCGGCCCGAGCGTGGAGACGGACGCCCGAGGCTGCGCCCGAGAGGGTCGCGCGGACGCCGCCCCGCGTGGCCCCGAGCGGTCCGGGTGCGGAGTGGGGCCCAGCCAGCCGCGCGTCTCCAGCTACCTCAGCCGTCCAGCTCCGGCCGCCCGCGAAGGTGCGGGGACTCCTTCTCAGGGCCGAGCCGGGGCGCCAAGAGTTGAGGGCGCGGGGCCGGAGCCTGCGCGCCGACTCCCCGGTACGGGTGAATCACCCGCCGACTTCCCGTGCTTCCTTGTTCCCCTCATCCCCGTCCCGCCCGTCCCCGCCCCGCTCTCGGCCCTCAGGACATCGGGGTCCGGGGAGGTGGAGACACCGAGGGCGGTGTCCGCGCACTAGGGCAGCCACTTGGCCTGACCGTGCCCGGCCCCAAGCACGGACGTCTGAACCTTTCCTGAGCCTGCTCCGATCGCGCCCAGAAGACTTTCTCACGGAGCACAGAGCCCGCAGACCTCGGACTTTGGAGGCGGAGGCAGATGCCCTTGAACAAGCCACACCTGGGGCTGCTTGGAAGAAGGCTGGTGCCGGCTGGAAGGGGCACCCCAAGTGCATCCCTGGGGCGGGGGCGGGGTGGGGGAGGGGAGTGAGCGCCGAGGGTCCGCCTCGGGAGCGGAAAGAGGCTTGAGTACACTGCAGCCCAGAACCGAGGCAGGCATGCTGGAGAGCAGCTAGGCAGAGATACAGGCAAGGATTCAGAAGATCCTTTATGGTAGATTGCAGAATTGAGGTTTTATCCCACCGAGAAACTGAAATCCAGTTTAGAAGTGGTCACTTGGAAGTGGGGAGACTGGGAGCAGGATCGTTAAGTAGGGGCTGAGAGAACATAAAGGTGTTTAGGTGACGGATAAACAGGACTTGGTGGCCGGTTGCCAGGCTTCTCCCCTGGGTAGGTGGTGGTGATGTTCCCTAGAACAGGCCGCGTTCAGGCAGTAACCCGATCTGGGACAGCTCTGGGATCCCAGAGTCTGTGTATCTTGGGATCCCAGTGTATCTTGGGATGCAGAGGGGAGTTACCTGGATGCTGGGAGCAGGGCGGGTGGTGGGGGCATCGTTTTCCTTTCTTTGTTCCATCCTTTCCATTCTCCGGTTGACAAGCCCTGGGTGGGCAACTTCCAGCTACCTCTTGCCCTGACTTTCTTCCAGAGAAGCCTGGAACGGGCTTTGGAGCCCACCCTTTGGGCTGTTCTCTCTCCCACCGTGACTGAGTAGCTGGTGTTGCCCCTGGACAGCGGTGGGGACCCATTCAGTTCTTCCCAGTCTCCCACCAGCCCCATATTTGAGACCACATGTGTTCTTTCTTCGTTTCCCACTCACAGCCACCATATAGAAATGTCTAAACCAAGCTGTGTGATTCAGGTGGGGGATATGCACCCAGAGGTGGCTCGTGGAGGGCATTTCTCCCCAGCAGCTCAAGCTGGATAAGTTTTGTAAGTTCCCAAAGCCTTTGTCTATGAGAAATGTATCGGAAGGTCCATTAAAATCCCTGTGTGAGGTCTGTAGAGACTAGAGACTGCACCGGCTATGAACAAGCATGACCCTCCAGTCCGGGTATGGCATTTTTCCTGCAAACTAGAAACCTCTCCAGGTATATCCAGCCCCATGACAGGGGACCCAGGTTGACAAACCAATTGCTAGCTGAGTTTTCTCCCCACAATGCCTTGTGTGTGCATGCTCAGTTGTTCAGTCATGTCTGACTGAGTTGTGTCTGTCCATGGAATTTTCCAGGCAAAAATACGGGAGTGGGTTGCCATTCCCTTCTCCAGGGGATCTTTCCAACCCAGGGATCAAACCCAGGTCTCCTGCATTGCAGGCAGATTCTTTACCGTCTGAGCCACCAGGGAAGCCTATAATGCCGTGTAGCTGTTACTTATTTCCCACCCAATACTGTGGAGAATCCCATGGGTGGAGGAGCCTGGTGGGCTGCAGTCCATGGGGTTGCTGAGAGTCGGACACAACTGAGCGACTTCACTTTCACTTTCACTTTCATGCATTGGACAAGGAAATGGCAACCCACTCCAGTGTTCTTGCCTGGAGAATCCCAGGGATGGGGGAGCCTGGTGGGCTGCCGTCTCTGGGGTCGCACAGAGTCGGACACGACTGAAGCGACTTAGCAGCAGCAGCAGCTGTGTAACAAACTGTCCCCAAACCCAGTGACTTAAAACAGCAGCCACTACCACTCTTGAGTCTATGGGTCACCTGGGCAGTTCTAATCTGAGCTGGGCTCAGTGGACTCACTCATGTGTCTGCAGTCATCTGTGGGTCAGTGGTCAGCTTTGCTAGTCACGCAGGGCTCTTTCCACGTCCGGGGCCTTGGCTGGGACTATTGAGATGGCTTCGTGTGGTCCCTTATCCTCCAACCAAATAGCCAGGACAGTTCACACGGTAAAGGCAAGAGCCCGGGAGAACAAGCAAAGGCAGAGAAAAGCCCGGAAAGCCTAACCTCAGAACTGTCACACCATCCCTTCTGCCACATTTTATTGTCAAAGCAAGTGATGAGCCCAGCCCAGATTCTAGGGGAGGGGATATAGACTCCTCTTTTGATGAGGGGGTGGGTGGGTGAAAGTCGCTCAGTCGTGTCCTACTCTTTGCGACCCCATGGACTATATAATCCATGGAATTCTCCAGGCCAGAATACTGGAGTGGGTAGCCTTTCCCTTCTCCAGGGGATCTCCCCAACCCAGGGATCAAACTCAGGTCTCCCACATTGCAGGCAGATTCTTTACCAACTGAGCCACAAGGGAAGCCCCTCTTGGTGAGAAATGCTGCAGAACCACAAAGCAGAGAGTGTGGGCTCAGGGTCAGGTAGCCAGAGCCATTGCTGTCAGTCTGCTGTGTCCATCCACGGCCAGGCATCCTGGGGAACCTCCCAGCCTCCTTGTGATCCTCAGAGGGCCCTGTCCTCCCTGGACCTAGCAGAGCTCTGCTCACCCCTCCTCGTGTGTCCTCCAAGCAGCATGCTTTTCCTTCTGTCTCACCTAGTCACCCTCGAGTCACAGGACCCCTCTCCAGATGCTCTCAGTCTGGGGGCAACGGCGATCTGTGCCTGCCTAGCAGCCAGTGTCCCTTCTGCTGGGGGAAGCTCCCTATTTCTCCTTTGGGAAATTATCCCTCCTCTGCCTCCAGGCCTGGGAATGTTGCTGAGTGGATAAGACTGGTTCTTGGGACTCTGGCCAGGCAGCTGAGAGTCAATTCAAGACTTAAGTTAGAAGTGTTTGGAAAGGAAGCCCCTTTCTTCTGGATGTATCATTGGGTGTATAGAGGGTGGGATCCTGGAAGGAGCTACCAGGACCACCACGTGGAAGACACCTGCTCACCCTCCAGAGAGAAGACCACTCTGGCCTTCTCCTTGCCCCTGAATCCAACTGTGCCTGAAGCAGACATCCTGACTTTCCAGTTTCCAAGCTGACAAATTGCCCCCCCTCCCACCATTTGTAAATTTTAAAAAATTTCTTTTTGTTTTTTGGCTTAGGCTGGTTTGAATGGGTTTCTGTCACTTGCAACACAAAGAGGGTGAACCAATCAACAGGTGGTTACAGATGTTCAGTGTTTTAACCTCAGCGTTCTCTTCATTCACAAATGCATTCGCCAATACGGTCTGACTGCCTCCCACGTGCCGGGCACAATGCTGTGTGCAGATGTCAGCCTCTGAGTTTGGTTTCCCAGGGTCATATTTCACGGCGATTCTTCACCTGAGTCAGCACGAAGCCCTATATGTGAGCCAATTTGTGTGCCATACCCCAGTCCCTGCCCCATTCCTCACCAAATGACAAAGTGTAACAGGAATGGATTTCCCTCTCAATAATACTACAGAATAGCGTGGCCCAATCACACACCACCTTCTCTAATAACATCTGTTAATGGTTACTAGGTAGCGTGCCCCGTGTTTCTACATATATCACTTTACGTTCCCAGTGACCCTCTGAGGTGGGTTTTGTTATGTTCTTTTTCCAAATAAAACATCTGAAACCCAGGAAGGTTATGTGACTTGCTGGATAGAAAGCCAAGTCTGTCTAAATCCCAAGCCCATCTTCTGAGCGGAAACCACTTCTTTGTTGTGCTTATGTGATTTTGCAAAATGTCTATGAGTGCTCCAGGGGCCACCGATGCTGGCAACTTCAACAGAAAGACAGCCCTGCCTCTTTTCGCAGCCCATTCCGTTCCTGTCAGCTCAGGCTTTAGGCTCAGTTGTGTCCAGCTCTTTTCTATCCCATGGACTATGGCCCCCAGGCTCCTCTGTCCGTGGGATTCTCCAGGCAAGAATACTGAAGTGGGTTGTCAATTCCTTCTCCAGGGGACTTTCCCGATCCAGGGATCAAGCCTGTGTCTCCTGCAGACATTTATCCTCTCCCAGCCCTGGAGGCTGGAAGTCCAAGATCAATGTCTCGGGAGGCTGGGTTTCTCCCGAGCCTGCTCTCCTTGGCTTGTAGGTGGCCGCTCCTTGGTGTCCTCACGTGGCCTTTGCTCTGGGCATTGCTGATGTCTCTTCTTATAGTGACACCAGTCCCACTGGATTAGAGTTCCGTCCTTATGATTCCTTTAAGCTTAAATATTGGGTTGGCCAAAAAGTTTGTACAGGTTTTTCTGTACGCTATTATGGAAGAACACCAACGAACTTATTGCCCAACCCAATATCTCCTTAAAGAACATATGTCCAAATGCAGTCACCTTCTGAGGTGTTGGGGGCTAGGACTTCCACACTGGCATTTGGGGAGGGAGACACAGTTCAGCCCATGTGACCTCCTTATCAGGTGCCACGGATCTAACAGTGCTGGTTCCAAGGAAGCCACGGAGATCTGAGTTCAGCGGATGCTCCAGAGAGAAAGGATTTGGGCGAGCCGCTTTTCTCCCCTTCTCCCCCATCTGCACACTTCTGAGTCCCTGCCCTCACCTTCATCCCATACTGTCCAGGCCTTGCTCTCAACTCCAATCTGTCACTAATTCTTTGTGCCATATCCCCACCTCCCCAAGCTCTCAGGGGTTCCAACACACCTGTGACCACAAAGCATTTTCCACTGGCTCTTTCCCCCTTGCCAATAAACACCTCTCTACCTGCAGCCCTCAAAGAAGAGTCTAGAACCCAGTGGCTCTGGTCCCTTCACTCCCTCCTTTAGACCAAATCTTGCAGTTATTGAAGCGTCTTGTCTACACTTGCCACCTCTGCATCCTCGTCGTCCACTCACCTCTCAGCACCGGGCAGCCTGGCTCTCTCTGCCATCATCTGCTGCAGCTGCCGTCACCCTGACCAGGAAACCACAGGAAGTGGTCGTTATCCCTATCTTCACTGACCTTTGTTTAAGCAGCACCGGGCACTGTTTGCCCTCCCTTGGCAAATTCTCACACACCCAGGCTTCAGCTAGCAGACGTCTATTCAATGATAACCCATTCATCAGCCTGACTTGCCATCAGCCCGACTGCTTCTGGCCTTTGCCTCCAGCAAGGGTTTGATAATCGCCCATTAAATTAAATCGAAATAACATCAAGGTGGTGGTGACCAAACTGTTCAGGAAAACCCAGCGGCTCCTTTCCGTGAAATATTTTGGCCACGTGGATGCAAAGCCCTAAGGCCAAGGTTTGCGGAGGGAAGGTCCACAGAGGCTGGACGAGGAATGCAGCCTGCGGAGGAGCAAGGAAACAGCCCACGGCCAAGGGTGGCGGGTGAGGGATGAGGAGGAGCAGGCAGGGGCCGCAGGGAGAGCAGGTGTGCGCTGTCTGCCCACGTGGGGTGGGGGCACCCCGCCCCCTCCAGCCAGTGGACTTCCGTTTGGGAAGGCAGGACTTGCATTACCTGGTCTTCAGACTTTCTCAAAGGAAGATAGAAATCCAGATCAATTATTTCAAATGTCCTAATGAAATGATGGCAACCAACTCAAAACTTCAAGGGAGATGATCAGTTATGAGCCGAAGAAACCATTTCTGTGAGCCAGGTGGAGCCCAGCTGTGAGTTCGCAGCCCCTGAAATTAAGTATCTGGGTCACTTGACTCAGACTACCCTGGAGTGGAGGGGAGTGCTCCCTCAAAAGGGACTTGATTCATTAGTAAATGTTAGCAAGGGAGGTGTTGGAGGCTAGTTGGCAGTTCTGGCTTCTGGATGGAAAAGGGCTGATAATTTTGAAGATGCCCTTTGTTTTAGGAAATTCACCCAGATTATGAGCCATTTGGTCACAGGACCCTTGGGTCAGGAAGATCCCCCAGAGAAAGCAGTGGCAACCCACTCCAGTACTCTTGCCTGGAAAATCCCATGGATGGAGGAGCCTGGTGGGCTGCAGTCTATAATGGTCGCAGAGTTGGACATGACTGAGCACGCACGCATACTAAGGCAGGACCCACGCAGTGTTTGCTGGCAGTGGCATGGGGACTGGGATGTCACCATGAAGCCAAGTGCTATGACACAGACCATTGGCTTAAGGGTCTGTTTGGTTGTACAAGTCAGCAAAATCTTTATCTCGATTGTGCTCTAAGAGGTAGTGAAGAGATTTTAAAGAGATTTTATCTGGAGTCCTGACGTCCCCAGCATTGAATAAAAGCACTGGTTTTGTATTCTTGGACCTTGCAGAGTTAGTGGGGAGGTTTCCACAAAAGGAAGTGGCTGACCCAATGTCCAGCACCTAGGAGCTAGAAAGCCTGGGAAGTAAAGAAGGGGAGAGCCCTCGGGGTGGAGCTGGGGGTCTCCCCCACTAGCAGGAAGTACGCCGGATGCTGAGAAAGAGGCCCCGGAAGTGGAATTACAGCTTCAGCCTGGAAGCCCTGCCCTCCTGCTCTGCGCTTCGGGCAGACACCATCAGGTGACCGTACTTGTGTCGGCGGGACTTGTACGTGCATGTTCTATCGAGTGATTCAGAGAACGCAAATAGGGCAGAAGTGATGGCTCTGAGCGTAAAAGCTGGGCCCAGGTGTCAGATTTCCAGCACATGACCACATCCTTCAGGGATCCCCCAGAAGCTCCTTAAGCAGGGGAACCCCAAGAGAAAGACTGGATTTCCTGCCAATGTAAGCCATTTCATCTGTTTTACCATTTCTAAGTGTCTGTTATCAGCCGTTGAATCTGCTTCATAAGAAAGTTATCCTTAGATTATCAGGGGTCTTTAAGCAATCATTCATCCTGACTGGTTAAAGGCATTTGGTGATGCTAGTGGTAAAGAATCTGTCTGCCAAAGCAGAAGCCTCAAGAGATGCAGGTTTGATCCCTCGGTGAAGAACCCCTGCGTAGGAAATGGCAACCCACTCCAGTCTTCTGGTCTGGAAAAAGTCCACGGGCAGAGGAGCCTGGCAGGCTACAGCCCATGAGACTGCAAAGAGTGGGACATGATTGAGCACTTGTCAACAGCAGCATTCTCTTCAAATAATTTTATAGTATTCAAGAGTTCAGTTCAGTCGCTCAGTCATGTCTGACTCTTTGTGACCCCATGAACTGCAGCATGCCAGGCTTCCCTGTCCATCATCAACTCCCGGAGTCCACCCAAACCCATGTCCATTGAGTCAGTGATGCCATCCAACCAGCTCATCCTCTGTCGTCCCCTTCTCCTCCTGCCTTTAATCTTTCCCAGCATCAGGGTCTTTTCAAATGAGTCAGCTCTTCGAATCAGGTGGCCAGAGTATTTGAGTTTCAGTTTCAAAATCAGTCCTACTGATCTTTCAGTTTCAAGATCAGTCCTAAAGGAGATCAAGACTGATCTCCTTTAGGATGGACTGGTTGGATGATCTGGCAGTCCAAGGGACTCTCAAGAGTCTTCTCCACAGTTCAAAAGCATCAATTCTTTGGCGCTCAGCCTTCTTCACAGTTCAACTCTCACATCCATACATGACCACTGGAAAAACTATAGCCTTGACTAGATGGACCTTTGTTGACAAAGTAAAATCTCTGCTTTTTAATATGCTGTCTAGGTTGGTCATAACTTTCCTTCCAAGGAGTAAGTGTCTTTTAATTTCATGACTGCAGTCACCATCTGCAGTGATTTTGGAGCCCAGAAAAATAAACTCAGCCACTGTGTCCACTATTTCCCCATCCATTTGCCATGAAGTGATGGGACCAGATGCCATGTGTGTATCTGCATATGTGTGCGTATCCACACACAGTCTTTCCATGGGCTCAGATACATAATATGCAGAAAGAAACCTCATATCTGACTTCATACCCACTCAGAAATGCATGTTCCCACCACAAACTTACATGCAAAAGGAAGAAGAGGGGAATTCCCCGGACGTCCAGTGGTTACGACTTCTCCTTCCAGTGCATGGGGTACGGGTTAGATCTCTGGCTGCAGAGCTAAGATCCCACATGCCTCCAGGCCAAAAAAAAGAGAAAGAAACATAAAGCAGAAGCAATATTGTAACAAATTCAATACAGAATTTAAGATAGTCCATATCAAAAAATCTTAAGAAACAAGAAGAGAAAAAGAAGCACAATTTCATGTCATTCTATTACACAGCAAACTGAAATGTGTACAGAAGGTGTAGACAATGCTTACTTAGGACTGAAAGTATCTCAGAAGGTCAAGAAAAGAGTGAAAAGAAATTGCAAATCTCCTAGGTATGACTCTGTCAATATGATCCAACATGCCATGATTTTTTAGCAAAAAAAAAAAAAAGCTCACAAAGTCTACTCTGTATGTACCGATAAAAATACACACAACTCTACCCAAAACGGATGGAGAGATGGAAAGAAGACAGCATTTTCAAAGCATCTGGGTACTTTCAGTGTTTAACTTCGTATTGCTCTGATAGAATGTCATTTTATGCATTTATCTCTAAGAATGATAAGTAGTGTGCTCTGAATCTTTTACGCTTACAGAAGAAAAAACAAGAATAAGTGACAGGACCCCAGCCATTGCCGAGATACACAAGTGTGTGCTGTATGTAAATGTTTACACAATCTGGCAACTTCTCACTATATGAAACATTTGATTTTACAGTGATCTGGTTGCCAGTAAGTGGCCCCCAATATTGAGTAGTCTCAGACTTTTGCACTTAACCAGTCAGTGGACGTATTTAAAATACAAAATACTTGCAGTTTTGGTAACTTACATATTAGTTACCCAAACCATTTAAGAGTCCCCCCAAATATCAACAAATGAGCAGATGTACACCAGTATCAAGAATCAGATCAGATCAAATCAGATCAGTCGCTCAGTCATGTCCGACTCTTTGCAACCCCATGAACCGCAGCACACCAGGCCTCCCTGTCCATCACCAACTCCCAGAGTTCACAGAGACTCACATCCATCGAGTCAGTGATGCCATCCAGCCATCTCATCCTCTGTCGTCCCCTTCTCCTCTTGCCCCCAATGCCTCCCAGCATCAGAGTCCTCTCCAATGAGTCAACTCTTCGCATGATGTGGCCAAAGTACTGGAGTTTCAGCTTTAGCATCATTCCTTCAAGAATATAGACTCATTTCTCATTTGCTCAAGAAATTCATTGCAAAAAGAAATTCATTGCAAAAAGAAATTCATCGCAAAATCTTGATTAGCTTTTTCTTATCCCAAGTGATATTTCTGAAACATGATGTGTAAATGGACACTAGTAGTGAACACTAATAATAATGCTGGTTCAGGAGCCAAATTACTGAGTCGTAAGGGATCACCAGTGTGGGAGACACTTTTTGTCAGTTTCTTTTTGTGCCTTGGAAAACTCCATCCTGGCCCGTTGTCCCCTCGCTGAGGGGTTTCTGCCTAATGACAGGCTGGCTGCTGGCTTCTTGTGCTTTCCTGGGACTCCCAAAGCTTCTGCCCCCGCAGAATTCTGGTCTTCACATCCTCTGAGCTGTCAGTCTGTCTTGCTTCTCTAGCCTTCCTTCTGGGATCCTTTTCATTCTTCCTCAAGTCCTTTGTTTTTAACTTTAGATTTTTTTTTTTTTCGTAGTGAGGATCTGTCGGTGGTAAACACTTTCAGTTTTGCACCTGAGCACGCCTTTGTAATCAGTTCTTGAAGGACAGTTTTAGCGGGTGTACCACTGTAGGTCGACAGTTGTATTTTCTCATCCTTTTGAAGGTTATTACACTGGCTTCTGACTTCCAGTTTTGATACGGAGAAGTCAGCAGTGAGTCTACTTATTCTGTGGCAAAAGGTAGGTATACACATTTCCTAGAACTGCATTACCAAACTGCCACCAACTGGGTGGCTTAAAATAACAGAAGTGTGCTCTCTCGAAATTTGAAAGACCAGAAGTCCAAACTCAAATCAGGAGGGTTTCCTCCCTTCTAGCCTCTGATAGTTACCAGGTCACCAGTGATCCTTGGCATTCCCTGGCTTGTAGGTGCCCCACAGCATCCTCCACCATCACGTACCATCTTCCTTCCCCGTCAGTGTCTTCACATGAGAGAGAGAGAGAGAGTGTGTGTGTGTGTGTGCCTGCATCTCCGTGTTTTCTTATAAGTCATTGGATGGATTAGGACCCATCCTACTCCAATATGACCTCACCTTAACTAATTATATCTGCAAAGACCCTAACGACCTCACACTCTGAGGTTTCAGGGGGACAGGAATTGGCGGTGGAAGAGGGAGTATTATTTGACCCAGAGCAGTAGGTTATGTGACCACCACAACTGTATCAGAGACACAGACAAATCTCTGTGCTTGATTTCAGAGCTTTCTCATTGCTCTTGACATTCTTCTGTGTCTAGAAAGGTATTTCATTCTCTTTATATTTATCTTTGAAATTTAAAAATGTTTATACAATTTTAATACTGATTTTTTTTTTTTTAGCCACAATGCATGACATGAGGGATCTTAGTTTCCCAACCAGGGATTGAACCCATGCTGCCTGCATTTGAAACATGGCCTGTTAACCACTGGACTGCCAGGGGAGTTCTTATACAATTTTTAAAGGTTACGTTCCATGTATAGTTATTATGAAATATTGGTTATATTCCCTGTGTTGTTCAATACATCTCTGAGCCTGTCTTACACCTAATCGTTTTTACGTCCCACTCCTGTACCCCTATATTGTCGCTCCCCGCCTCTCCTCACTGCTAACCACCACTAGTTGGTTCTCTGTATCTGTGCATCTGCTCCTTTTTTTTTTTGTTATATTCACTAGTTTGCTGTATTTTTAGATTCCACACATAACTGATATCATACAGTATTTGTCTTTATCTGTCTGACCTTTTTATTTTTTTTGGCTGCACTGTGTCGCTTGTGGGAATCTTAGTCCCCACACCCGTGACTGAACCCGGGCCCTGACCGTTAAAGTGACAAGTCCTAATGACTGGACCTTCAGGGACTACCATGTCTGACTTATTTCACTTAGCATAATGTCCCTGGTCAGGGAATTAAATCCCACATGCTATATGGCGTGGCAAAGCAAAAGCAAAAGATGTTTAAGTCCCATGGGATGATGACATTCAGAGAGTTAATGAGGAAGAAGAATAGTTATAATTTTTAATTATTTAAAAATAAGATGCAATTTTACATTTTAATATATAGACAGAGTACATATTTTTTAAATACCGGGACAACAGACACTCTAACAAGCTATTCACCATGAAGGGAATGAAGTTTAAGCTCCAGAGCCTGCTGCTTGCACAGGTTACTTGGAAGGGCCTGGGAGGGGCTCTAACTAGGCATTCTCAGCATCCTGTGTTTTCACAAATTTTGCAGAAGTGAGATATTTGAACCACAATTGGTTAAGATCCCTGACTCCACTCCACGTCCTGCTCCCTCACAGTCTACCTGTTCGGGGAGAGGGCCCCGGGCATTTCCGTGCCCTGGCAAAGGGGAAGCTGAACGGAGGACACTTGCCACTTAGGTTTAGCCGGACACATTAGAGGACCCACAGTCCTGTCCATGTCTAGGCCTGTAATTGCTAGCTGTCTCATTGTCCGAATGGTTCCCAGGCATGCCCGTACCATCTCACCTGGGGCAGGTGTGGGGTCAGAGGTCAGATCAAATAAAGACCTGTCCCACAGCACCCAGCCCTGGAGGTGTCTCAGCTTGGGCCCCTTGGAGGCCGACACTGAGACAGAGCCTGGGGTGCAAGAGGCTGTACTGGGGATCAAGGCCTGGGAGAGGAAGGAGAGAATACATGAATGCGGACACAGGTCTGACACAGCCTCAGCCCAGCAGGTGGGACGTTGGGGACGGGGAGAGTCCACTGGAGCGTCCTCTGTGAGCTGAGGGGCAGCCTCTTTACATTCAGTGGCTGAGGATGGCTGCCCTGGGATGGGCTGGACCTCTGATGAAGCAGCTCCCAGTGGCTGAGTCAGACCGAAGTTACAGCCGCCCCAGCCTGACCTCGCTCTGCGTGGCTGACCACGCACCCCATGGCAGCATGGGTGGCTCCTCCTCCAAGGGGATCCTGGCGTTTCATGGCCCGTGGTGATTAAACATGCATCTTTCTCCACCCCCCACTACCCATATATTAGGGAGTTGTGGTCCTCCGGGATTCTGGTTGGCCTTGCTTCTCGCTTTCATTAGAAAGAAGAAATTACAGTATTCCCTGGGGGCACAGGTTCCATCCGTGGTTGGGAAACTAAGCAAGCTACACATTGTGGCCAAAAAAGAAATTTTTTTTTAATCAAATAAATAAAAGAAAAGGGAAGTTAGCAGGATGAACTGTTGCCATGGCTGCAGGCAGCCTCCCATCCTGCCTCTCCTCCACTCTGCATTCCCCTCACCTTTGGTTATTACCTCTGCTGGCTTAGCTGGGGATAAGATCCAGACCATCACCCCCCAGGCACATGCCCGTGTCAGGCTGGGGTTACTGTACCCATTTGTTTGTGGTCATAATTGTGCAAAGGACTCTCGGGAAGCTCTGTGTATTAATAGATAACCTGAATTTTATGGAGCAGCAGCTGACCTGCCTCCTCTTGGCATCGCGGTCAATTTCCCCATCAAAGTGGCACTCTTCTCCTTACCAGGTGGTCCCTGCACACAAGAAGCCCGAAGTGCCCGGGCAGCAGCTGTGGCTCACCATCCCATTGGACTCTTTCGTGTCCCTTGGTGGACGTGTCCCCTCTTTGGGGATGAGGACTCTAGCCCTGCAGAGCCCAGAGTTCCAGCAGCAGAAGTGGTGGGTTGTCCCTTTCCAAGACCAGGTGATGGAAAGACCGTGGCTTCTGCCTTAAGCGTCTCCTCTTACTTTCTCGCCTGTGTGCTCGAAGAGAAGCCGGCTGCCGTGGTCTAGCTGCTGGAGGGTGAGGCCCGTGGGGCAGAGGACAGATGTTTCCGGCCAACAGCCAGAGAGGGCCCAAGGCCTGCCAATGACCACAGCAGTGAGCTTGAAAGCTGATGGTCCCCAGTCGTCCTCCACTCAGGCCTGAAGACCATCACAGCCCTGGTCAATGCCTGATTGCTGAGTCCCTGACCCAGAGACCCCCAGCTGAGCTGCAACCAGACTCCTGACCCACTGAGACTGTGAGAGAATGAACGCTCATTTTTTCAGCTGCTAGGTTTGGAGGTACTGTGTTACCCAGCAACAGACATGACACACGGGACCACTCCAGCTTCCACACCTTGGTGCCCAGGTCCACACACTCTTCCTCGTGAGGAACAGTGCCAGGCAGAGGGCTCTGGGCCTGCACTGTCCTGGGGGGTGGCGCCCGGCTTGCCGAGCATGAGCTGGCGCGTCAGCTGTGCCTTCCACAGGCTGTGCCATCATGTCTCTCCTAGCTGGCAGCTTCTGGGTGGTGTGGCGTGTAGTATTGCCAGCGGGTCATGGGCCCACTCCCCGTCACCTCCTCTGCTGAGGAGTACACCCTCCATCAGGCTGTAGTATGATGTGGGCTCCCATGCTGGTAGATCAAGCACTCAGTCAGCTCTCAGCACGTGGTGTCAACAAAGCTCTGTGGGCAGGAAACGTGGGTGTAAGCTGACTTGTTGCCGAGCACGGGCTCTAGGTACACGGGCTCAGGAGTTGCAGCTTGAGGGCTTAGCTGCTCTGCCACCTATGGGATCTTCCTAGACCAGGCATCAAACCCATATTCTCTGCATTGGCAGGCAGATTATTATTAGTTTTTAAAATTGTTTTTGGTTGCACTGAATGTTTGTTGCTGCTCGAGGGCTTTCTCTCGCAGTGAGCACGGCCTGCTCTTCACTGCGGTGCACCGGCTTCTCGTGCCATTCTGGTGGCTTCCACGGTTGTGCGGCACAGGCTCCAGGCAAGCGGGCTTCAGCAACCGCAGCACCTGGGCTCAGAAGTTGTGGTGCATTGACTAAGTTGCTCCACAGTACATGGAATCTTCTGGGACCCGAGATCAAACCCGCATCCCCTGGATCGGCAGGAAGATTCTTATCCATTGGACCACCACGGACATCTGGGAGCACCACGTCCCAGAATCTTCTCCATAACTGCCTGTGGATCAGGCCTCTTGGCTGCGACACCAGCCTTGATGATTTGATCAGTCACGATGCTCATGGTGACCCCCTGACTTTTGGCCTCTCTTGCCAGACCCCACCATCCCTGTTGCTCTCTAAGGACAGCTCCTCCTGTCGTTAGCCTGGCCGGTGGAGGGGAGTCATCACTATGAGGGGCGCTGGTGTCCCTCTGGCTGGGTTCTCAAAGTGCCATCCCTGGCCCAGCAGGATACTGACGGGCTCCACCGCAGACCCACTGAGTCAGACGCTGGGGATGGGCCTGGCCATCTGGGTCTCAGCAAGCCCTCCGCAGGCTGCAAATGCACGTCCAGGTATGAGGACAACTGAATTTGGGCCTCGATGAAGGGTGTGTCCTCTGGGCTCTCCTGCAGGACAACATCCCATCCCCACTGTGTGCCCTGATATTGCCCCGAGAATGAAGACAGAACACGAAATCTGGTGCCATGGGTCAGGGGACCTGCAGCCTCTACTGGACTGCGGTGCAGAGTCCACTTTGAGTCTAGCTTTTATTCTTGATTGTAGCTACAAGAATTTCTTTGATCTTATCTTTTTCAAGACACTACACTGACATAGTCCAGATCTCCTTGTTTTTACCCCAGGCCGTCCCCTTCTGGGCTAGTCTCAGGAACAATCCGCAAGTACACGGGCAGCCTTCATGCCTGACCCCCGACCCAGTGTTTCAAGGTCCATGCTTTCATGACCCCAGTCATACACCCTTCTGGGTCTGGTCTCGGGGTTTGTAACAAGGCTATTATTCTAAGAAAAACATGAAAGATAATCATTAACACAGTTCTTAATATATGCTGTTTTTCCAGGTGCTATTTCTGTGGAATTTCTCAAGGCTGTGAAAGTACATTATTAGGAATTCCCACTACACCCTGACACCCTAGCATTTCGACCTCATTCACCAAGAGCCATCATTTTCTCCAGGCTTCTGGAAGCCATCTTAATAGTTCATACCAACTGGGTGCGGCGAAATTTTTGTTCAAGTTCAGCCCCAGGGCTGGAACTATGAAGGTTCAGGCTTGAGTCCTGACTCCCTCTCCTTCTGCAGGGTGGGGGGACTTCCCTGCCTGCCTTTCAGAGAAGGCAATGGCACCCCACTCCAGTACTCTTGCCTGGAAAATCCCACGGACAGAGGAGCCTGGTGGGCTGCAGTCCAAGGGGTCGCTAGGAGTCAGATAAGACTGAGCGACTTCACTTTCACTCTTCACTTGCATGCATTGGAGAAGGAAATGGCAACCCACTCCAGTGTTCTTGCCTGGAGAATCCCAGGGACAGGGGAGCCTGGTGGGCTAAAGCAGAGACATTACTTTGTCAACAAAGGTCCATCTAGTCAAGGCTATGGTTTTTCCAGTAGTCATGTATAGAGATGAGAGTTAGACCATAAAGAAAGCTGAGCGCCCAAGAATTGATGCTTTTGAACTGTGGTGTTGGAGAAGACTCTTGGACTGCAAGGGGATCCAACCAGTCACTCCTAAAGGAAATCAGTCCTGAATATTCATTGGAAGGACTGATGCTGAGGCTGAAACTCCAATACTTTGGCCACCTCATGTGAAGAACTGACTCATTGGAAAAGACCCTGATGCTGGGAAAGATTGAAGGCAGGAGGAGAAGGGGACAACAGAAGATGAGATGGTTGGATGGCATCACCGACTCAATGGACGTTGAGTTTGAGTAAACTCCGGGAGTTGGTGATGGACAGGGAGGCCTGGCCTGCTGCAGTCCATGGGGTCGCAAAGAGTCGGACACGAATGAGCGACCGAACTGAACTGAACTGATAGAGGTCTTAAGATCAGTGGGGGTGGGGGGGGGGGGGGGGGGGAAATCCCTCACAAGGGAGTGTCATTTCAAAAGTTTAAGGAAATCGCTGGCTCCCCTGGGCGAGCCGGAAACCCGGCAGGGGGAAGTTGGCAAGGAGTCAGGATCCCACGGAGCGAGCCCCGCAGCTGCGTTCTCGCCCGGCCTGAGCCCGGCGCGTCCCCTTTAAGGGGCGGGGCCAGGGAGGGGCCTGGCCGTCGCCCGCTCTCCCAAGCTGCCCTGCGCGCGCGCCGGCAGTTCGGCCACGTCCCTGGCCACGTCGCGCCCGCTCTCGCCATCTTCGCCGCTTCCTCTCAGGGGCCGCCGCTGCCGCCGCTGCCTGAGCCGCCGAGCCTGGGGCCGCCGCGCAGATCGCCCCCGCCGCCATGAACATCTTCCGGCTGACCGGGGACCTGTCCCACCTGGCGGCCATCGTCATCCTGCTGCTGAAAATCTGGAAGACGCGCTCCTGCGCCGGTGAGCGGCGGGCGAGGCCCGGGAGAGGCTCGGGCGCGGGGCCGGGTCCCTGGGAGGACCGGGCGACCTCGGCCGCCCCAGGGCCCACAGGCCTGCGCCGGCCCGACACACCCCCCTCGGCCGGGCTGGCGGGCGGCCGGGCCCCGAGGAGAGCCTGCGGCCCTTGGGGCTAGGAGCTCGGGCCGGGGCGCGGTATCGGAGCGCTGGGCCCGGCTCTGCACTTGGTCGGCTGCGAACTTGAGCCGTCGGGGGCCGGAGAGGCGCCAAGTGGACCGCGCAGGCCCTTGTTGGATATGAAAAGTTTGGCTGCGGGGCGGGGGGTCCCACGCCGGTCCCCCGCGCCCCCGGCTTCAGTGGGCGCTTCTCCGCACGCCTGGGTAGGAAGGGGGGTTGTCCCGAGGTGCGGGGAGCCTGCGAATCAATGGGACGCGCAGGAGGAGGATGGGCAGGATCGCCTCGCTGGGCCTGACGTGGCAGCCGACCCAGCCCGGGAGGTGGGGCGGACGTGGGGAGAGGTCACCCCGCTCCCCACCCTGCCGGTCGGAGGACCGGCCTTTCGCTGAAGGTGCCCGGGCAGGCCTGTCCTTTAGAGTCCCGTGGGCTTCAACCCAGCCCTCGGGTCCCGGATCGCGCCTGCCGCGGGAGGGGCCTGTAGGGAGATCTCTAAGCGAATTTCTTGGGGCGGTTAATGCTGCTTTGAGGGACGATCTAGTTTGTCAAAACTCCTCTGAGCGCCCCCATCTAATAAGGGGTTTTCTTAGACCTGCGGCGCGTCGCCGGGTACCGCCGAGGTCTCCTGTGGTCTCCTGTAATTCCTCACTCCACGTCACCAGTGAGTTGGCGGCTCCTCTTCGCGAGTACACGTTTCGTGCACACGCTGCTGGGAGGCAGTGAGATTCATCTTTCTCAGCTAGTCTTTGCAGGGTTTTGCGTTTCGTTAGCCCTAAGAGCTTAAGAACGGCGAGTTTTTAAATGATTTCTTAAAAGTCAGTCTTCCTTACACATATTTTTGATGCCGTGCCCTCAAGTGTAATAAACGTTTGGAAAATTAAAGAACTTAATTTTTGCAGAGACAGTAAAAGATGGAGTCCTAAATGACTCGGGTGGCAGACAGTTCCATGTACCTGATTGATTTGTACCTATTTTCGCCTCTAGAATAATAACACCACCTCTTTGGCTGTAGTCTTCAGGCCTCACCTGTCTCCCTGGAACACAGCTGAGATCCAGGAAGTAAGAAGAACCAAAAAAGACCTTTGAGCAATCAAAATGGATGTTACAAAGTCCACGTACTGAAACCAGTGTGTTTGGCTTGGAGATGATCTCTCAATTCATGCATAGTTCAGAGAGGTTCAGTTGTACCGTTTCCAGTGACAGCAAAGTAATTTCAGCCAATGACTGCGAAGTAATTTCAGCGATTGTGAGAGCTGATATTTAAGTGCTTGCTGTGTGTTAGGTAGTGAGGTAAATGCCTTATATGGCTTATCCCACATAGTCCTTGATGCTCAGACGGTAAAGAATTTGCCTGCAATGTGGGAGACCTGGGTTTGATCCCTGGGTTGGGAATATCCCCTGAAGAAGGGAGTGGCAACCCACTCCAGTATTCTTGGCTGAGAGTTCCATGGACAGAGGAGCCTGGTGGGCTATACAGTACAAGGGGTGGCAAAAAGTCAGACATGACGAACACTTTCACGTAGTCTTTGAAATAACCTTATGAAGGGGGTGCCCTTGCCCCCATTCCCTGGAGGAGGTAACTGAGGCACAGGGAGGTGAGATTACTGATAGAGCCAGGATTGGTGTCCAGGCAAGGAGTAGCTCACAGTGAAAGATCTGCATAAACGTCTATTTGATCTATGTAGTTTTGTTTTAGGCATTTGATGCCAGGTCAGTAGCACCCCACCCCAGTACTTTTGCCTGGAAAATCCCATGGACGGAGGATCCTGGTAGGCTCCAGTCCATGGGGTCGCTAAGAGTTGGACACGACTGAGCGACTTCACTTTCACTTTTCACTTTCATGCATTGGGGAAGGAAATGGCAACCCACTCCAGTGTTCTCGCCTGGAGAATCCCAGGGACGGGGGAACCTGGTGGGCTTCCGTCTATGGGATCACACAGAGTCGTACACAAGTGAAGCGACTTAGCAGTAGCAGCAGCAGCAGCAGCAGTAGTTTAGGTCATTTCTTTCTGTACTCAGAAAATGTTATTTTATTTTTAAGATTTTTTTTCTTGATGTGGACCATTTTTAAAGTCTTTATTGAATTTGTTACAATATTGTTTCTGTTTTATGTCTTGGTTTTTTGGCCCTGAGGCACGCGAGGTCCTAGCTCCCTCACCAGGGTTCAGACCTGCACCCTTGCATTGTCAGGTGAAGTCCTGACCACTGGACCACCAGGGAATTCCCTAGGAAATGTTATTTTTAATCCCTGCTTTATCAAGATAAAATTGACATATAACATTGTATTCGTTTTAGATGTACAACATACAGATTTGATGTATGTATTGGAAGATGATTACCACAGTAAGTTTAGTTAACACCCATCACCACACATAGCGACTTTTGTTTTCTCTTGTGATGAAAGCT
Organism: Tragelaphus eurycerus; assembly: GCA_935064755.1. Lineage (NCBI taxonomy): Eukaryota > Metazoa > Chordata > Mammalia > Artiodactyla > Bovidae > Tragelaphus > Tragelaphus eurycerus. The sequence continues at coordinate 4,094,931 of CAKXYN010000108.1, forward strand.
TTTAAGATCTACTCTTTTGCTGCCAGGTCGCTTCAATTGTGTCCGACTCTGTGCGACCCCATGGACTGCAGCTTACCAGGCTTCTTGGCCCATGGGATTCTCCAGGCAAGAACACTGGAGTGGGTTGTCATTTCCTTCTCCAAGATCTACTCTCCTAGCAACTTTCAAATATGCAATACAGTCTTGTTAACTATAGTCCCCATTGTATGTTACATCCCCAAAGTTTTATTTATCTTCTAACTGGAAGTTTGTGCCTTTTGACTGCTGCTGCTGCTAAGTCACTTAAGTCATGTTCGACTCTGTGCGACCCCATCCCTGGGATTCTCCAGGCAAGAATACTGGAGTGGGTTGCCATTTCCTTCTGCAATGCATGAAAGTGAAAAGTGAAAGTGAAGTCGCTCAATTGTATCCAACTCCTATCGACCCCACCGACTGCAGCGTACCAGGCCCCTCCGTCCATGGGATTTTCCAGGCGAGAGGACTGGAGTGGGGTGCCATTGCCTTTTGACTACCTTCACCCATTTTGCCCACCCCATCACCAGAAATGTTACTTTTAATCTTTATTTTTGCTCCAAAGTCTTTGTATGAGTCTCTTGGTCCTTTATATGCTCCTCAGAATCTCCTTCTCTGTCAAGGCATCTAATAGTGAAGCGCACTATCCCCTAGACGTGGATCTAAACTGAGATATTGGGGGGAGTTAGTACAGTGCTGAATATGGGGTTCTCAAGGGAGCTCTGAGTGATAAGAGGAAGTGGAAGAGTGTGCTGTTTTGTTTGTTGTTTGTTGACATTCACTATTCTCATTTGGGAGATTTAGGAGTATTTAAGAAAATATAAAATACTTAAGCCGAAATAACAAGGAAGATAAATAGGTGAGTTAAATTTGTGTCTGTTTGCTTGGTATTCCAATAGTTACTAAACTATCCTCATTGTCAGACTTAGGATCATTTTCGTTCTTACATGTGAGATTTTCTAGCCTTAGAAAAATCAAAATCACCAAGATCATTTATTCAGAATTAAATTCTGGATTTGACTGGCTGCCTTGTTTTTCCATCCTAATTTACAGTTGTTTAGGTACTTTTGAAAGGGTAAGAATTTGATGAGTTTCTCAATTAACTGGAATAGGAGACATGTACATTCAGGTTGTGTTTATCACATTGAAAATACTGGTCTTGGGATTCATTTTAGGATTTTGGCCCTTATTTGGAACATAGCTCCAACTATAGAACCACGAGGCTTTTTCCCCTTAGGGTTAGGGATGAGACAGTTTAGTGAATAAGATTCTGCTTTCTTGACCATCTAATTCCAGAATAGCAGCCACAAAGGACCTTTTAAAGTGGAGGCTGGGGAGTTGATCTTGGTTTTGTTAGGAATGGCATTCTCCGCTGTCTGCATTGTCATGATGGAGGGATGAATGAAATGTGAATTCCTTGTCTTCCTGAGCTCTGATGCACCTGGGTCCACGGTGTCCCAAACATGGACCTGGGGAGTGTTGGGGGAACACCCCTTGGTTTGTAGGTGACGAACTTCCTGTCTGCCTTTTCCTGTAGGCTGACAGTTGTTAGTGCTGTGTCTAGTGGGCTTAAGCTGCTGGTGGATCCTTCTGAGCTCAGGGCTCCTAGCCTTCCTCCTGGGCCTTCCTTTCTCTCCTCCGCCTGTTACTCAGGTTGTTGTTAGCTGTTATCGTGTGAGTTGCAGGTTTTCCGTCCTCCTAAACTTGACAGCAGTGTGCAGTGTCTCTGTGTTTCTTGTAATTGTATAGTGTATATATGTGTATGTGTGGCCTTTATAGTTTGAATTTTATAAGGAGATAGTTTATTTACAGTGAATGTATCTGATCTACAAAAAGCAGCCATTTTCTTGGCTCTTAAATGTGCTTAAGTTTTAGGTTTTAATATAGTTCCTCTTAAATTGTCTTAAGTGATATGCAGTGAACTGGCATTTTGTTTGATTTATTGGTTTATTTTGGAGTGGCTTCTCCAGATTGGGGGAGGTTCCTCTCTTTTTTGTTGTTTATTGAAGTGTGGTTGATTTACAGTGTTGTGTTCGTTTCAAGTGTACAGCAAAGTGGTTCAGATGTGTGTGCGTGTACTCTTTTTCAGAATCTTTCCCTTATAGTTTACTACAAACTGTTGAGCACAGTTTCCTGTGCTGCACAGTACATCCTCGTTGTGACAGTTGATATTTTTGAAGCACAAGGAAAACACCTCTTCTTCTATCGTCTTTGAATACTCCAGGAAGCTTTTGCCTCCCATTCCCAGCTCCCTCTTTGTAGCAGCTCTCGCCTCTGCTCTTTGGAGTGCCAAGCTCCTGAGTAATCATGGCTCTTACTGACCACCCACTCTGTGGCCACAAGGCACTGGGGACACAGTTCTGAGCAGCAGCTTGCCACTGTCAAAGTTTCTCTTCTCAAGAAAGCAGCAATTTAGCTGAAATAAGATATATATAAAAAGATAAAAATACAGGATATCAAACCACATAGGCAGTAAACACTATGGATGTGAAGTGGCGAGAAAGACCTTGGGGAGGGCTCCCCTGATTTCACAGCAAGGAGGGTATGAGACCTCCATGAGGAACGTATGCGACTTCGCTGCTGGACATAGAAGCGGCCTGATGCATGTTCATACCGCACCTGGTCCTGGACAGGACCGGGCAGAGGAGAGCAGACAGGGCGATTCGCCGCCCCAGAGTACCTTCCTAATTCAGAATATTGTCCTTTCACAGTCAAAGGACAATAAATTGAGAGAAATAATCTGCAATATATCTAAGTGGCAAAAGGTTAATATCCACCTTAAAATTAATGTTTAATTTTAAATTAATTAATTAATCCTCCAAATTAAAAAAACAACACCCTGATAGGTAAATAAGCGAAGCTGGCAGTTTATAGAAGAATAACAGAAGGCCAGTTAAAAGTGAAGAATGCCCTGCCTCATCAGTAGTTAGAAGTTTGGGTGTTAAAAGAGCAGTGCATGCCATCTTTTGCCACGGGTGGGAAAAAGTCAGAGGCTCACAGCATCTGGATGTAAGCGGAGATGTAAAATAAAGAGTATTCTCATCTGCTGTTGGGAATGTGTAGATTGGCACAGCCTATGTAGGAGAAATTTGACATTATTTCAAAAGTTAAAGTGTTCATATATTTTATCAGCATTTCTAGGGAATTTGAACTACAGAAATTGTCATGTAGGTGAACAAGCTAAACATAGGTATAAAGATGTTTGTCGTACCTAAATAAATACAGAACACTATTTATAGATACAAAGATATTCATGGAGCGTTTACAAGAACAAAAATTGTACACAACCCAAATGTCCACTTGTGTGGAGGGGTCACACAAATGTTGGTACATTCACACTGCAGAACACTATGCAGCCATTAAAAAGAATAAGGTAGAAGTATTAACAGAAGAAGATATGTCTGAAATACTAAGTTGAGAAAGCAAGTTGTAAACGAAGAGATAGTATGGCCCATTTTAAGGGGCAAATGTGTGAGTAAATACACATACAGAGAAAGGGGCTTTAAAAAAGCCTGGAGTGTTGTATTTAAAGTGGAAGAGCTGTCACTAAGCACCCACAAGCATGGCAGGTATCAAAAAAACACTTTTTCCAACAGGCCCATACTTTTTCCCCGTTTGGCAGGGGCAGAAAGTGAGGTTTAGGGGGGCCGAGTATGTAACAGCCCTGTGTGACCTGGTGCACTCAGAGCTGAGCTTGAACCCAAACCTTCTGGCTCCACAGCCCCTTCCCCTGCTCACAGGAGCTGTGCTGTGAGCCAGCTGCTGACCCCTGTGCTAGGGTGTTAGTGGCCGTTAGGAGAGCACCTGGAACCTTGGAGACTGCGGGCCAGCACGTGGTGCCCGGGGCTCTGGGTGAGCACTGCCCTGCAGGTTTTCCTGCTGCTCTGACCTGTGGCACTTGGGTGCATCCAGTTTTGGCAGGAAGAAACAGTCCACAGAAGGCTTGTCCGTCTGGTTGAGGGTTTTCTGTAAACCAATGGAAATATGAGAAATGCAGCTTTTAACCTGCAGCAGAATTTAAGGTCATGTACACTGGAATGCCGGAGAAGGCAATGGCACCCCACTCTAGTACTCTTGCCTGGAAAATCCCATGGACGGAGGAGCCTGGTAGGCTGCAGTCCATGGGGTCGCTGAGGGTCAGACGTGACTGAGCGACTTCACTTTCACTTTTCACTTTCAGGCACTGGAGAAGGAAATGGCAACCCACTCCAGTGTTCTTGCCTGGAGAATCCCAGGGACGGGGGAGCCTGGTGGTCTGCCATCTATGGGGTCGCACAGAGTCGTACACGACTGAAGCGACTTAGCAGCAGCAGCAGCAGCACACTGGAATGCTTATTTGGAGGCGTTCATTAACCTTCACTTGGCCCAGTGGGAGAAGATGGGAATGGTGGTGTGTGTGATGATTGGTTTCCGTTTTACAAGTTGTGCTCCCTGGTGTGGAGGTGCTCCCTGGTGTGGAGGGGCAGTACATTTGTTACAGAATCGCTAAGAGTGAGTGGTCTCCAGAGCTTGTTTCCCTGGCCTTCGTGTCCTTCAGTCTCAACCTGGGAACTGACTGTGGGAGCGCCTCATAGCGAATGTCCCTGGAAGGAGATTCCTGCCATGCCCGCTCTGTCTTCAGCTGGGATCCCCACCTTCCTGAGAAGACAGGTTTTCTGTGTTAAAGGGGAAAGCCTGCTCTTCGGGATCCAGGCCGGGAAGAATCGGGCAGAACTGTGTGGGCACACAGCGCTCAGGTCTCCAGCACGGTGGCCCCTGCCCGGGTTTTACACCACAGGACAAGCTGCAGCCACACGCCGCCTGTGCCCTTCTCCCCTGCCCCACCCCCTGGCGGGCAGTAAATTAGGGCAGAGCCCGGAGCATGCACCTGTTCACAGTCAAAGACACCGTATGTCTTCAAAACTCTTTGGAAGTCTTATCTAAAAGTGAGTTTACCCCCACAACATGAAAATAAATTGAATTACTGTTTTTTTTTTTTTTTTTTTTCCATTTGTTCATTGATTCAGCAGGTATTTTCTGGGCCCTGCTGTGTGTCAGACCATGTGGGGTGGGGGGGCTCTGGAGGAGAGGGAGACGGGCGACCAAATGACCACAGGGCGCTTTGTAAGTGCTGCCACAGGAGCTGGGCAGCAGCCTGGTGAAGTGGGTCTTTTGTACTTGCTGGATGAATAAGCAGCGCCGAGGGAGGGTGTCTTCAAGGATGACTTTGATGGGAATTGGGTTGCAAAGGGGGGTGGTAAAAGCGATATATCTGTCCCTGATTCTTGCTGCTGCTACTGCTAAGTCGCTTCAGTCATGTCCGACTCTGTGCGACCCCATAGACGGCAGCCCACCAGGCTCCCCCGTCCCTGGGATTTTCCCACTGGAGTGGGTTGCCATTTCCTTCTCCAATGCATGAAAGTGAAAAGTGAAGTCACTCAGTCGTGTCCGACTCTTAGCGACCCCATGGAGTGCAGCCCACCAGGCTCCTCCATCCATGGGATTTTCCAGGCAAGAGTTCTGGAGTGGGGTGCCATTGCCTTCTCCAGTCCCTGATTCTTAGTATAGGAATTCTGAAAACAAGGGCAAATTTCAGTTTACCTGGCTTCCAAATTTTCAGGAGAATAAACCCTCTACAACAAAACTTACCTATGTGTATTCTGTCATTTTTAATTTAAAATATGGGAAAGAACCACATAGAAAATAAGCTGGAAGTTTCTCTCGAAAGACTTCCACAGTCACCAGACGCAAACTGCATGCTCCCGGTCCTCTTCCCCATCTTGTCTCGCACGTTTTCTGTGTCAACAGCAGCCTCATCGATTCTCCTTTGGAACATTGATCTGTGATAAGAAAAAAAGAAACTTCCCTACCACCGGGGAAAAGACTAAAAGGGGTGTGCTTACTCTGTACCTGTATCTCCACCTTTGGCCCTTGAAATTGGCCCCTGCTGATGGATCCAGAGGGACAGAGGCAGCTGTTTCTTCAGTTTCTCTTAGTTTATTTTTGTGAATAGGCTGGAACTGCAATTATTCCTCCACAAAAATAACGTTCTCAGAGCTAGGCTTTTTGCTTCAACAAGCTGTAAAATAGTTTTGGACAGTAGTAGTGTTGTTTGTAAAATATCATTTAATAAAACAATGTGATTTTCACCTTTGGAAGAATATTGCTAATGATTTGGGTGCAGTGACATTTCCACTAAATACAAACTTGCTTAACTGTCTAATGATGTGAAGTTTACAATGTAGACGAGGGTGGGTGGGTCCTGACACCTAGTGAGATTCATTTTCCTCAAAAAGTCGCTCTTCAACATCTGAATGTGCACGGCTGTTGTCACTTAACTATTTGGCCACATCCAGAAGGCAGGTGACCTTCTCATTGTCTGGACTGAGCGTCCCTGTGCTCCACACGGGCTCTGGAGGGAGTGGGGAGTGGTGACTGGAGGGAGAAAGAGTTTCAAGATGTTAAAACAGTAACAGGTGCTGCTTTGGAAGGCTAGTAGGGTCCCACCCTCTTGTTGCCATAGCATCCAGGAGCATGTTTGTGTGCGTCTGAGTTTGGTTGTGTGGTTCATCTAAGATAATTTAAGTTTTTATCTCCTCCAAGTAATGCTGCCTCCCAAAAGCAGTCACCGTAGGAGGCCAAGCCAGGGGGATTACAGCTCAGACTTTTCCTTGAAGCAGGGCCCCCGCTTGGTTCCTCGTCGCCTTGTCTGTTCAAGGATGTTGAGGGAAAGGAAGACTGAAACGGCTCTCATGCATTTGGAGTCATCCCAGCCCCTGGCTTTGGCGCCTGGTGCCCCGCGTTCCTGCAGTCCCTTCATGGTATCAACTTCAAGAACCACAGAGCTCTTGGTGTATTTCTAACACTTTGCTTTTGTTTCTTCAGGTATTTCTGGGAAAAGCCAGCTTCTGTTTGCACTGGTCTTCACAACTCGTTACCTGGATCTTTTTACTTCATTTATTTCATTGTATAATACATCTATGAAGGTATGGTGTGGCACCCAACGGAGTATGTTTTGTCCATAATTCACAGGCCTATGGAAACTGTTAAACTTATGTCACCTGTGCACTTAATTAGGCATCTTCAAGAATAATGTCTAGATGTGCTGCTGTTGATGTAAGCCTTTTGAGACCACCTAATACGTACAGCTTGGAATAGTTACCGTTAAGCATATTTTTTCCTGTATCAAAGCAGTATCTATGTAATTAAAGCACTTTGCACTTAGAGGTTTCTTGGTCTTAAGTTCCTCAACTGTGATAAACTTCTGAAGCTCTGGAAAACCCTCAAAGAGAGAGGAGTGACTGCACGTTTTCAAGCAGTGGGGAATTGCAGGGTCCCTGGGAAAGGCCAGCAGGCTGGTTCAGGACGAGCAGGGACAGGCGGGCTCCAGCTGCCCCGCCTTCTCCCGCCCCTCTGGGGCCTGGGCGTGCGTCGCGTGCGGCCGTTGCCATGCTTAAGCGACATCTGCACCGGGGTTTACTTACTATGGTTCTAAAGCTTCTGACTCGTCCCGAGTGCTGGTGTCAGGCCCCCTTCGGTGTCACCGTTTCCTAACTCACAGGAAGACGAATGTGTGGTCTCAAAGTGCAGCATAATTGCGTACACCTAGCCTCTTGTGCCGCGGGCGGTACACGTGCCGCGCTTCGGGCAGTCTAGGTCCGCTCTGCAGGCGTTGAGCTTGCACGTGCTGAGCACCCCTGGGCGCACTGAGGGCTGCAGCAGGGGGGCAGACGGCAGGCAGCCCTGGGCAGATGGCTCGCTTGCGATTGCTGCTGTGACCGCACGTTCGAGTCACCTAGAGTCGTTCCATTCTTTGTTACTGAGTGAGGGGAATTCATCAGGGATTCCCCTCCTTAGAAATGGCCGTGTCCTTGCTTATTGTCCAGGCAAGTTAACACTGTAGCTGTCAGAGGTGTGCGAGCAGGAATGCCCCCCCTCCCCTCCCTCTCAGGATGCCCAGCTTTCAGGAATCCTTACTTGCCTAATTGTTGCTTCCAAACATAATCCTAAAACTCAGGGGCATGAGAGGCGGGTTCTGTGTGCTCATGGCTTCTTACTGTAAACGGCAGCATGAGTGAGAGAAGAAGAAGGGCTGCTTTGTTCAGTGGCTGCAGAGCCTGCGTGGGTGCGTCAGGGCTGCTTGTGGGGGAGGGGGGGCGGGGATGCGACCCCCGGCCAGCGCGTGCCTCCACTGGGTGTTCTGCTGGGTGCTGGGCGGGGGAGACTGTACGTAGATGTGTGTGTGTTGTGTATGCGTATCAGAGAAGGGAATGGCACCCAATCCGGTATTCTTGCCTGGAAAATCCCATGGACGGAGGAGCCTGGTGGGCTGCAGTCCATGGGATCGCTAGGAGTCGGACAGACTGAGCAACTTCACTTTTTCTTTTCACTTTCATGCACTGGAGAAGGAAATGGCAACCCACTCCAGTGTTCTTGCCTGGAGAATCCCAGGGATGGGGGAGCCTGGTGGGCTGCTGTCTCTGGGGTCGCACGGAGTCGTACATGACTGAAGCGACTTAGCAGCAGCAGCAGTGTATACGTATAGATTATGTGTTTATTCACAAGCATATGTACATGTGTTTTTGTGTGGAGAGAGCGCCTCCAGCAGTATAGGGTGTTAATCTTCCTTGATTTTGCATTGAGAAGGGGTGTGTATGTGTTGCTTCTTCAGTATTATGTGTTGCTTCTTCAGTATTATGGGTATAGGTGACAGTTTTGATATTTTGTTGACTATTTGCAAATATAACTTCAAGATGCCTGGGACAGTTCAGGTCTTTGTTTTGAAGTCTATGAGGACTTGTGACTGCTCTCATTTTCCTCTTATGTCGAGTGACCCCAGTGTTTTCCTAATCAAATCAAATCGACTTGGCTAGAGCAAAGTAGGACCAGGTCATGTGGCTGATACTCGAGCTGCCTGTGTTTATAGGTTCTTGAGCCTAAAATTCTGCAGTCTGAAAATTGGTATAATCTCAGAATGTCAGACTTTTTCTTGGGTTCAGATGAGTATATAGTGTTTTTCCTTTTGAATGTGAAACACCATATAACTTAGTTGTAAGCCCTTGAATAGCTATGCATTGTACAGTTATCACTTACTTTTGGTTTTGCTTTTGTTGTTACCAGACAAAATTTCATAGCAACAATCTCAGTGTTCAGTGTTAAAGTAACATGAGTTAAAACTGTCATTGCAAAGTGTAACATAAGTTACATTGTCTATGTTATCTTTTGAAAAGTGCTAGCTCAGAAATGTTTTCATGCTGTAAGGAAGTGCCTTGGTTTTGAACTGTACTGAACTTGCCATTCACTTTCTTTTCTGAGGCAACTAGTAATTTACAAAGAGATTAAAAATACGTTTCTTGGCAGTCTCTTATAAAGTTAAACTTAAACTTAACATATGATCCAGCAGTCCCCCTCCTAGGTCTTTACCCAGGAGAAATGAAGGCTTATGTTCACACAAAAGCCTGTGCACAGATGTTCACAGCGGCTTCATCCCCCACCCCACAAACTGTAAACAACCCACCTGTCCTCTAACTGGTAGGCGGATGAACCTCTGTGGCTGCCTCTTCGTAAAGACACAAGAGGACCAGTTCTTAATACACATGACAGCATGGCTGGATCTCAGGTTGTTATGTTGACTGAAAAAAACTGGTCTGAAAGGTGACATACTGTTACAGTTCCTTTTAGGGAATGGAAAAGGCCAAAAGTGCAGGGACTGAGAACACATTGGCATCGCCAGAGGTTAGGCCTGGGGGAAAGGCACGACTCTGTGGGGCAGCAGGAGGGAATTGGGGTGGGGGTGTTAGGACTGGTCTGTGTCTTTATTATGGTGGTTTTATGATGTATGGAACTGTATACCCCCAAAAAAGTGGATTTTACTGTATTTAAATTTTATATATATATATATATATGGCTGATGTAGAAAACCAAGGGAATTGGAGCAATTGTAATATATTGATGACACAGCATCTTTTTTTTTTTTTTTTATGTTCTAGCTCATCTACATTGCCTGCTCCTATGCCACAGTGTACCTGATCTACATGAAATTTAAAGCAACCTACGATGGAAATCATGACACTTTCCGAGTGGAGTTTCTGGTGGTCCCTGTGGGCGGCCTCTCGTTTCTAGTCAATCATGATTTCTCTCCTCTTGAGGTTAGTTAAGAGGTTACTTAGGTAGTCATGTGTGGTTCCCTAAGGAAATAGACCTGTTTGCAGTTAATGGGGTTCTATTTTGTGTTTTGGGGGCGTGGGTGGGGAGTGGGGTAGCAAACAAACACAGTTTGCTGTAAATAAATCCTGGGCAAGAATTAAGCACCCAGGTCAGACAGCCACTTGGATGTCTGCTGACTCTGCTTTAGGGTCTAAGCTTGGCTTCTGTGACACCAAGCTGCTGCACTCCTTGTCTTGAGGAAGTCCAGCCTGCCTGGTGCCCAGCGCCGCGCCACGTGGTGGGGTGGCCTGCTCCCCAGTGCTCCATCCAGCCCCAAGCGTCCCAGAGTGAGGCGCTGCTCGTCCCCTGGTGGCTGCGGCGCCTGGGTGTAAACCCTCCAGGGACTCCTCCCAGACCCTTTCCTCCGTAGGCGTGAATGAAGTGCTGGGTTGGGAAGAGAGCTTGCATGATTACGACTCTGACTTCTCAGCCCTTTGATTTAACCATGCCACAAAAAGCCTGAAGAGTAAGGAAAGAGTGAAATGATGTATATCCTCTGGGAAGGAGGAACGGCAGTGAGGGGTGGGAGGACCCAGCCGCCAGTCCTGCAGCCCTGGAGGAGGCGGGGTTGGCTCAGGGCCCCAGGGTCAGAGCATGAGAGGCTGCCGGCGGAAGCTTCGCGTTTGAAGAGCCAGGCAGTTGCCCAGGGAAGAGTGCAGCGCTGGCGAGGCTGGGGAGGGAGATCCAAGGAGGTACAGGTGTCCGGGAACCTCGCTTGTCCCGGGGGTCTGCGCCTTTATATGTGGCTTAAGTTTCTGTGGTTTATTAAAGTGCAAAGCTGCTCTGTCCTGGTCGCTGATGCCCAGACCCCGCTCCCTTTACGCTGCTTCATGGTGAGGCAGGAGTGTTAGCTGTGAGCTGGCAGCAGGCGCCGGTTGCTAACGGGGCTGTGGCTTCTCCCTCAGATCTTGTGGACCTTCTCCATCTACCTGGAGTCAGTAGCCATCCTGCCGCAGCTCTTCATGATCAGCAAGACCGGGGAGGCAGAGACCATCACCACCCACTACCTGTTTTTCCTCGGCCTCTACCGCGCCTTGTACCTCGTCAACTGGATCTGGCGCTTCTACTTCGAGGGCTTCTTTGACCTCATTGCCGTGGTGGCCGGCGTTGTCCAGACCATCCTGTACTGCGACTTCTTCTACTTGTACATCACGAAAGGTGCGTCCGGCTGTGTGCTGCCCGCCTCCCTCTTCCAGGGCTCCCTTGGCCGTCGTGCTTCTGATCTGACTCTTGCTCAGAAGGCGAACTGGCTTCAGAGCACATCTTAGTGACTGTCAGGTAGAATTCTTGGTCAGGATTTTCAGTCTTTTTCTTTTCTTTTTTTGGTATAATTTTATTGTTTTTCTACAATGACACATTTTCATTGTAAAACCAATCACAATTAATAATTCTTAAAACAATCACCCAGAATCCTACCACTCCAAAATAATCATTGATAATGTTTCAGTAAACGTAATGGTTTAATGATACATGATTTAAACTCAACATGCTGGTCTATAATTCGTTCTTTTTCCTGGACATCTGCATGGCTTTTAATAGCAGTGGAGTCTTATGTTTATTACCGTAGTTTATTTATTCAGCCCCCTGTTCATGGGTGTTTGGGCTTAAAAATGCAGTGTTTAACTCAGTGTCCTTGTACATATATATATATTTGAGTTTGTATGAATAGAGTACATGTGAACTTGACAAAAATCTGATGAAAGCCATGGTCCTTGCTCAGAGAAAAATGCACAGTTATGTGTATTCACACAAATATGTGCTTATAGTTTTAGGGAGTTCAGGGGCCCTGAAAGCCACCCACAGATCCCAGGCTAAGAATCTTCAGCTCACTTCAGTAGCTCAGTCGTGTCGGACTCTTTGTGACCCCATGGACTGCAGCATTCCAGGTTTCCCTGTCCATCGCCACCTCCCAGTGTTCACTCAGACTCAGGTCCATTGAGTCAGTGATGCCATCCAAGCATCTCATCCTCTGTCACCCCCTTCTCCTCACGCCTCCCAGCTAAAGAATCCTGGCTATACAGTAAAATTTCTAATGGTGTAATTGCTAGATACAAGGGCATATGTGTCTTAACTCTTTTTTTTAATATCTAAAATTTTCATAACTGTTATGTGTCAATATATGCAATTAGGGGATTAAGTCACGATGACAAAAAGCTGCAATGAATTAAAAGACAATTTCAGTTGAACTAGTATTTTTAAATTCAGTTGCTAGGACATCCGGATACATTAAGAAGATTCCAATCTGTGTATATGACATTCTCTTACTTCAGAGGACTGTGTTTATTGACACCCAAGTCAGATGCCTGGTGCTTGTCAGAAGCTCGTTTCCCTGGACCTTGCTCTGTGGTATCTTGTATGATAAACTTCTAGGAATGGGAAGGAAGAGGCTGAAGTGCTTCAGGATGACTAACCTTTTGTTTTCATCCTTGTCTTTAAACTTGTAGTTCTCAAGGGAAAGAAGCTCAGTCTGCCTGCGTAAGTGCCAAAGACCACCACCAGCATCTGTCCTCAGGGTGCTCGGACAGAATTCTTACTGCAGCAAAGGCTCAAGATGCTTGATACGGAAAATTGGAAACTCAGCTCTTCTGTTGCAGATAGTCATCAGTGGCTCTGTAAGAACCCAGAGGGAAAGAACCAGAAGGTTTCTGTTTAATGCATCTTGCCTTATCTTTTTTTATTACTATGTACAAAGATTTTTTTACACAAAGAAACTTAATGCTGTATTAATAAAGTCAGTGTGTAGCTTCAATTGGGGGTAGTTCCAAAAGTGAAGATTTTGTGAGGAATAAGTGCAAACTGTTTTGGGTTTTTTTTTAATTCTTTGAAATTGTTGATTCTTTGTGTCTGCAATGAAATCGTACTCCTTGACAGTCAGTAGATAATATATTCCTCCATCTATCAAACTTGCATTCCACTATATTTATTTGTTTTTTTTTTTTTGCCAAAAGATGAATTATCTTTGTTTGAAATCTGAGACACTATGTCCAGTTTGGTACATCCATTCAAATTGCTTCCCACTGATGTGGAACTCCTTCCCTGGACGTCAAACACTACACGAGGCTGGTAAGGATGACTTCCAAGTCTGAAGATTTTCATTACCAAAATTTGAAGATTCTGAATGTAGATGGAGTTTCGTGTAAGAGTCACCAAAGGTGCCTGCCCTCCTCCCCTACTAAGAAGTGTCAGTTGAAACTGTTGGGGGGTGTCAGAAAGCTCGCTGAGGGGCAGGGGTGGGGCTCTGGGCTGCTTGCCGTCTGAGCGTGACATCTGAGAAACATTCGTGATTAGTTTGGACTTAGGACTCCTCTGAGGAATGCAACACAAGTGGTTACCTATCACTTTAATTTACAATTCCAGAAGATTGCTACAACCATGTGTGTTCTCCGATTCCAGGGTTTTTCATATTCTTTTGGATAGCAGGATGATTGACTCTTTTTTTTAATTGGCAGCGCCCGTGGCCGTTCCCCTTACTCTTTTTGTTTTGTTTTTACTGAGCTCTTGCATGATTTATCTTCTGTTACCCTCCCAAATAAACATTTTATTAAAACTAGAATAAATTGTCTTTTTTTTCTGAATTAGGGTTTTGGAACATCCTATGTCAGGATGGGTTCTATTCTTTGTTTCTCGATTGGCAACAGCTCTATATAGGGCCGCAAACATTTGTTCTCCCCTTAATCTAAAACTCTTTTTTTTTTTTTTTTTAATTGCAGTTTTCCTCCTGATTTTGCCATTGTATTGATTTGCTGCGTTGTGTTTTTTTTTTTTACTTATGCAAAAACATATGATTTTTGTTTTTTGTGATGCACCATAAACGTTAAAGTATTGAATACTAACAGTGCTTACAACAAAAAGGATGTAGTGTCTCGTTTACTGCATTAAAATATCTTGTGAAGGAAGGGAACTGGGTGGATTTTACTTTTATCTAGTGTGTCTGCAAACATCTTTCTAAACAGGTAGTATAACTGCATAGTTTAACCTCCTGTCCTTATCACTCTCACCCCGCCTCCCCGCCCATGTCTTTGCTTTTGTGTATCAGAGTATCTTTCTTTCGGGCATTCTAGTTTAGTTTCTGTTTTCATCCTTTTTGGAAGATTCTAATGACAAGGAGAAAGGGTGGGAAATCCTGGCCTACGTGGAGCAGACCCCAGCGTTCCCAAACCGGGGGCCGGGGGGAGTCTTGTTTTTGTGCATGTAAGTCAAACACGAGCTGGGCTCGTTCTTAGGCGAGCACAGAGCATAGAGCAAGGATCTGGGACTTGCAGAAGCGTGGAGTGTTGACACCTCCGCCAGCCATCTGCCCAAGGAAAAGTAAAGCTGGCTGAGATGCCGCCACCATCCTGTGGTCCACCAGGGTGATGTCTCCACAGGTACCTTGGGGGGCACGGGACCGGGGCGGCGGCTTCGCGCACACGGAACAAAGGCATTGTCTGATGCACCTCATGAAGCACTGTTTCTGAATTACTCTCACTTCCTGAATAAAGGTTATCAGGTAATTCATACTTTTTATTGAGCTGTTTTATTTGTGTGAATTTGTGTTTTTTCTTTAAACATAAAAATAAAGCAAAATTAACAGATTTGCTCACTAAATAACTCTGAAAAGATGCTGGCTGTTGGCTGCTTACAGACACCAATCCAGCAGTGTCTAGTCCAGTCACGGGGTTGACGGTTGCCCAGGGAATTCTCTAGCGGGCCAGTGGTTAGGCCTCAGTGCTTGCACTGCAGTAGCCCAGCTTCAGCGCCTGGTCAGGGAACCAAGATCCTGCAGGCTGCTCAGTGCAGCCAAAAAAACAAGGTTCCCTGCTTCCTTACAGTCTTGTCAGAGAGAGAAACAGGTAGAGAAAAAGTTGCAGGTAGAAAGCCTTGCTAGGGAAGATCCAGCCCAGAGTACCAGTAAGTCAGACGGTTTGCTGGAATGCTCGAGCAAAGATTCGGTTTCAACAGAAATCATTAGTGATCTGTGGGAACGCTAGGAAAAGCACAGGCTTTGGGGTCAGATATGTGGAGTCTTGGCTCCTCACAGTCTAGCCCTGACCTTGGAATTAACGTGAGCCGTGTTGCCGCTCTGTTACCAGCAGAGACTCCACCGAAGGGTTTCCCTGAGGTGTTAGGAGCCCTGTCCTGAAGTTCACAGCCTGAGACTGGTGCACATTAAGTGCTGGGGATCTCAGGGACCCTTTGTGCTCAGCTTGTGACAGCTTCCTTGAAGGCTGGCTGGAACCAGTTCAGCAGGAGTTCCTCTGATGCATTTGACCACGTTGGTAGTTTTGCCCTTGTTAGCCTGCGTTATCTTCAGACCCTGACTCCCAAGTACCTTTCAAAACCACCCATTTGAGTGAAGGCTGATTGAATTGGGGCTCAGTGTGTGTCTTTCTTCTATGTGCCTCGCTCTCTAGTGGCGGGAGGTAGATTCCAAGGACCGTGCACTTTGCTCAGTAATCACTGTGCCGTCCCCCCAGGCCCCCCAAACCTGATCTGGGTTAGCTTTTGAAGTGTGCAGTCTTATGAGCCTTGTGCAGGTGCTGAGGTGGGGGTAGGGTCTCCTCCAGTTCTGAAACAGTTCCCTCTTTTATCCTTTCAACCTAAAAGTAACTTGCAGCTATATAAATGTATAGCACTTTTACTGCAAGACTGTTACCGAGTGCGTGCTCAGTCACGTTGGACTCGGTGACTTCATGAACTGTAGCATGCCAGGGTGCTCTGTCCGTGGGATTTCCCAGACAAGAATACTGGAGTGGAAAGCTATTCCCTTCTCCAAGGGATCATCCCGATTCAGGGATCGAACCCACCTCTCCAGCATTGGCAGGCAGGTTCTTTACAACACCCATCTGGGAAGCCTGGAATAATAGCACTAATCCTTTCAAACAATGACAAGGATTGTCATTTTTTTATACTATTAGAACATAATACTGCAGATTTCTGACCTAGTTTGGCATTGGACACTTAAAAAGTGAGTCTTCAGGCATACACTGCTGCTGCTGCTGCTAAGTCACTTCAGTCGTGTCCGACTCTGTGAGACCCCATAGACGGCGGCCCACCAGACTTCCCCACCCCTGGGATTCTCCAGCCAAGAACCCTGGAGTGGGTTGCCATTTCCTTCTCCAGTGCATGAAAGTGAAAGTGAAGTCTCTCAGTCGTGCCGGATTCTTAGTGACCCCATGAACTGCAGCCTATTAGGCTCCTCTGTCTATGGATTTTCCAGGCAAGAGTACTGGAGTGGGGTGCCATTGCCTTCTCCGATACGCTATCTACTTCATTTTCAGGAAAAGCTCTAGAGGCCATGTTAGAGCTGAGTCCAGAATGGAGTGAGACAGTGACAGGGAAATACCTGCAGGAGGAGCAGCCCCTGGCAGAGGAAACAGAGATGGTAAAAACCCTGGGGTGAGAATGAGCTTGGTATATTTCAGGGGGAAAAAACGCAGCAGGCAAGGTGAGTGAGGAAGGGAGAAAGTAGCCGTAACTTGGGGAGACAACCATGCATTTGCAAACTTGTGATGTGTGACTCCCAGGGAAAAGACTGCAAGAGGTTGGAGTCCATTTTAAGCACAAAGTGTTCAGTTCCATCTCTCAGTCGTGTCGACTCTTTGCGACCCCACAGACTGCAGCACGCCAGGCCTCCCAGTCCATCACCAACTCAAAAGCTTGCTCAAATTCATGTCCATTGAGTCGGTGATGCCATCCAACCATCTCATCTTCTGTCGTCCCCTTCTGTCTTCAATCTTCCCCAGCATCAGGGTCTTTTCCAATGAGTCAGTTCTTTGCATCAGGTGGCCAAAGTATTGGAGCTTCAGCATCAGTCCTTCCAATGAATATTCAGGACGGATTTCCTTTAGGATGGACTGGTTGGATGCACAAAGTGTAGGCTTGCAAAATTCTAAGCTGATGGGCCTGGTCTGACGGTTCATCGTCACTCCAGCTGCTGTAAGGGCAATTCACGGAAGAGGAGGAGGGGAAACGGCAGAGTTGGAGAGAGCAGTGGGGAGACCCGATCAGGTATGTGATGAAGGGGGCTCAGACCGGGGTGGAGGGGAGCGGAGGGGCCGAGAAGTAGTCAGAACCTACGACCAGCTTGGAGGAAGGAAGGCAGGCAGATCAGGCTATTCCCCACTCCCCAGCACCAAGCGGCTGAGTGGCTTCAGGCTCTGAACCAGGGAGGCTCCTAACGAGGAACTCCTAACCCCTGCCCTTGTCGGGTGGAGAAGGAAATGGCAACTCACTTCAGTATTCTTGGCTAGAGAATCCTGTGGACAGAGGAGCCTGGTGGGCTGCCGTCCATAGGGTCGCATAGAGTCGGACATGACTGAAGCGACTTAGCATGCATTCATGCGTTGGAGAAGGAAATGGCAACCCACTCCAGTATTCTTGCCTGGAGAATCCCAGGGATGGAGGAGTCTGGTGGGCTGCGGTCTATGGGGTCGCAGAGAGTCGGACACGACTGAAGCGACTTGGCCGCAGCAGCAGCACCAGCCCTTGCGGGGGGCGGGCAACTTTGTCACAGTCTTGCAGGCCACACAGACGTGTATATGAGCTGAGCCCCAGATCCGCCACCAACTGCGGGGTGTCTCTGGGCTGACAAAGCCCTCGGGGCTGGCGGCGTGCTTACTACTTACGAAAAGAAAACAACAGAAGGGACCTAACACGTGCAAAGAGCCTATGAAGTGCACCTGCGCCCCGGGCCGCGCATCTGCGCAGGCGCAGAGGCCCAGCGGCCACCGCGCGGGGCTCAGTGCGCGTGCGCCGGGCCCGGCCCCCGAATACGCCTGCGCGGAGTCGCGGGGAGGCAGCAGAGTTGCAAGGGCTCCGGGCTCCGGGCGGCTGCGGGTGCCGCGGGCCGCGGGGCCTCCGTCCGCCATGCCGGGGATGGTGCTGTTCGGCCGGCGTTGGGCCTTCGCCAGCGACGACTTGGTCTTCCCGGGAGTCTTCGAGCTGTTGGTGCGAGTGCTGTGGTGAGGGCGCGGGCTCGGCGCGCGGCAGGGAGCGGGCCCGGGCCGGCCGCGGGCGGGGAGGGTGTCGTCTGCTCCGCGCTCGCGTCCCTGGCCCCCTCCGCCGCCCCGGGACTTGGGTGCCGCCGCTCTCCCCGTTTACAGGCGGGCGGGCCGTGCCCAGGGTCACGGGGCGGGCCCGCCGGCGAGACGCCGGCGCTGCGGGGCTCAGGCGCCCCGCCTGGAGCCGCCGGGGCGCGCTGGCCGCCGAGGCGGTGGCCGCGGGATCTCCTCCCCCGGAGCCGGGCGCTGCCGCCTGCAGCTCTCCAGCGCTCTGCACGGAAACGCACGGCATCCCTTGTTTGCCGGACGCGAGGTTGGCAACAGTACCCTTCGTGCGCGGTTCCTGAGCCGGGCGCGGCTGAATCCCAGGACCGCGGGGGACTGGCACTTACTCTCTGCTGCTGCTGCTGCTAAGTCACTTCAGTCGTGTCTGACTGCGATCCCATAGACGGCAGCCCACCAGGCTCCCCCGTCCCTGGGATTCTCCAGGCAAGAACACTGGAGTGGGTTGCCATTTCCTTCTCCAGTGCTTGAAAGTGAAAAGTGAAAGTGAAGTCACTCAGTCGTGCCCGACTCTTAGTGACCCCATGGACTGTAGCCTACCAGGCTCCTCCGTCCATGGGATTTTCCAGGCAAGAGTACTCTAGTCTGTGGAATCCGACGCTTGAAGTCTGTCCCCAAAGGGTCTGAGCAAAGAGTAATGCAGGAGACACGGGTTCAATCCCTGGTCGTGGAAGATCGCACACGTCCGGAGCAACTAAGCCCATGCACCACAACTCTTGAGCCCAGAAGCTGCGCCCTAGAGCCCTGTGCTCCGCCTTCGAGAAGCCATCGCAGTGACAAGCCCGCGCAAGCTGCAACTAGAGAAAGCCCACGCGCAGCAAGGAAGACCCAGCGCAGCCAAAATATATATATATATATATCTGATAACGTTAAAAAAAAAAGTCTTTAGATTCTTTAGGGGAAAGAAACTTAACAACGTGAAATATTATGAGCTGCTTCTTAGTCCTTTTGTAATTTTCAGAGCCCGTCTTACCGAGATCATTTCCTATTTTATTTCTAAACAAGGAGTCATAATGTTACAAAACTGACAAAACCACACAGTTATCTAGTCCAGTTCCCCTTCTGGCCTTGAACCCCCTAAAACTAGGTTCTTGCCCAGTGATGCTCTCTTCCTGATTCTGAAATAACTCCAGTGGTGAGTCACCGTGGTCTTGGATTTGTTTGATGCTTTCTTTGTTCTGCCCTGAATTATGAAATACACCTAGGAGTGCACAGCCCTGGTGCTTTCAAGTTGATCGTGGTCACCATGGAGACTCTTTCCGAAGCTTGTTTCCCAACTTCTTGTTTTTGTATGGAGACTCTTTCCCAAGCTTGTTTCCCAACTTCCTGTTTTTGTATTACACACAGCAGGTTAGGATGTGTTTTTGTCAATTACATGTTAATACACAGAAGTAAAAATTCTGCTGATAACTGAATAAGCATATACTTTGTTGTTTTAGCTCAGAGTCACAGTGGGGCCTTTTTCCCAGGAGTTTGCGTTGAAATTGCTTGCTTATGGCTTTAACTGTGTTACAGGGACTTCCCTGGTGAGCCAGCTGTTAAGCCTCCAAGCTTCCCTTGTAGGGTCACATAATAAGTGTATTACAGTAGGCATAGAATAAAAACAATGCCATCAGCAAAGTATGAAATTCATTAAAAAAAAGGAAAAAGAGCTGTACTCTTTGGTTGGTTCAGTAAATCTTTTATTGGTGGTGGTTTAGTCTCTCAGTTGTGTCCAGCTTCTGAACCCCACGGACTGTAGCCTGCCAGGCTCCTCTGTCCATGGGAATCTCCAGGCAAGAATAGTGGAGTGGGTTGCCATTTCCTTCTCCAGGGGATCTTTCGCACCCAGAAATTGAACCCCGGTCTCCTGCATTGCAGGCAGATTCCTGACCGACTAAGATTCCAAAGTGAACCTGGCCTTGTTCATCATGTTTTGCACAGCGGCTCCCTGGGTTCCATTTCTGAGCCTGCCCATGTCTCGACAGGTGGGTTGGCATCCTGATGCTGTACCTCATGCACAGAGGGAAGCTGGACTGCCCGGGGGCGTCCTGCTCAGCAGCTACCTGATCGTGCTCCTCGTCCTCCTGGCGGTTATCATAGGCACCGTGTCGGCCATCGTGTGTGTCAGCATGAAAGGTAAGGCTGAGGCTTTTCTATTGGACACCTTTTCTTTCTTTCTTTTTTTTTAAAGCAGAGCCTTCGCTGGTGGCTCAGCTGGTAAAGAATCCGCCTGCAATGCGGGAGGACCTGGGTTAGATCCCTGGGTTGTGAAGATCCCCTGAAGAAGGGAAAGGCTACCCACTCCAGTATGCTAGCCTGGAGAATTCCAGGGACTGTACACTCCATGGGGTCGCAAAGAGTCGGACACGACTGAGCGACTTTCACTTTCTTTTTTAAATATTTGTTGAATTTGGCTGTGCTGGGCCCTAGTTGTCCTGTGTGGGATCTAGTTCCCTGACCAGGGATGGAACCCAGAGCCCCCTGCCCTGGGAGCACGGAGTCTCAGCCACCGAGCCACCAGGAAGTCCCCTTCACTGCTTTTTATGGCTGAATGATGCTGCACTGAATGCATATACCACGGTTTACCCAGCCGTCAGCTGGTGGGCCTTTGGGTTGTCTCCACTTTCTGGCTATTACACACAGTGCTGCTTTGAGCAGTCGCATCTTGTCTTGACATACCCATTATGTTCTACTTCTCTTGGATGTGTACCTGGGCGGGGCACTGTTAGATCATATGGTAACTAACTTTCTGAGGGACTGCCAGCCTGTTTTCCAAGCAGCTGCCCCATTTGTCTTTCCCGCCAGCACTTCCCGAGGGTTCGTTTCTCCACATTTACCTCAACACTTATTATCTGACTGTTTGAGGGCAGCCGTCCTAGTGGGTGTGAAGTGGTCCCTCGCTGTGGTTTGGAGCCCCTTTTCCTTGATGACTAATGATATCGAGCCTCTTTTCATATGCTCCGTAGCCGTTTGCATATCATTTTTGGAGAAACGTCTGTTCAGGTCCTGTGCCCAATTTTAAATCGGGTTCTTTGTCCTTTTATTAATGAGCTGTAAGAGTTACATGGCTGCTCTTTTTTGTGTTCGATAGTGTATTTTTTGTGGCTTCGCAGGGTCTTTGCTGCTGTGCGGGCTTTTCTCGTGTCGTCACAACTCTATGGCAGTGTGCGGGCTTCTCGTCGCAGGGGCTTCTCGCTGCAGAGCATGGGCTCACGGGCTTCAGGAGTTGCAGCACGTGGGCTCGGTCGTTGCGATTCCTGGGCCCTAGAGCACAGGCTCAGCGGTCGTGGGGTGTGGGTTCGTTGCTCTGTGGCATGCGGGGTCTTCCCAGACCCGGGATGGAACCCGTGTCTACTGCACTGGCCTGTGGATTCTTTACCCCCCGGGCCACTAGAGAAGTCCCCAAAGTTACATCTCTTCTTAACAACATCTTCTATCAGTTACCGTTTTCTGCAGACAGCCACTTAGCTGAGAATGCCTGAAAACGTTGCAAAGCCTCCCTGTCGCTTACCGAGGTTTACAGGATGAGCTGAGCAGTCTGCTGGCTGCTAAAGAAATGCATCGGTAAATAAGAGCTCATCAGTCAGAGCTGGGCTGCCTGGCGGGCTGCCACCCAGCGTGCTTCAGGGTGTGTTCACTGCCTGAGTGTAGGAGTGCCCAAGTGTAGATGATGGTGAGAGAACTGGGAGGGAGGAAGTAGCTGGTACACCCAGGGACGGAATCTAGCTCTCGACATTTCCAAACCATAGACTGAAACTTAAAAGATGGCGGGAGATACAGAGAGTAGAGTGTTTCTGAGAGCAAGACCTCAGGGTCCAGAAGCGCGGCACGTGGCGAGTCGCGCAGTAACGTGTAGACTAAAGTGCTGTGTATTTTCACTTAGCTCTGAGAACATGGGCGCTTGGGGTCTGGATTGAAGGTGGTCCCAGTCCTGCCCTCGAGTTGGACCCCTGTCCAGATTGGCACCAGTGCCTGGGCTGAAGGAGAGGAGGGAGCTGGGATGTGTGCGACGCGGCCTCCGTGCGTGGAGGTTCTGAGTGCAGTCAGATCTTCTGAAAGATGGAGCGGGCAGGGTGTGTCCTTGTGGAACAGGCTGTGTCATCTGACTGTCCTGTCCCCTCACGGCAGTCTGTTCAGCACGCCAGGGTAATTAATGGTGTAATGGTGGGTTAGTGAAGGTGAAGGTTTCCCAGTCGTGTCCGACTCTCACGCCAGAAGACTGGAGTGGGTGGCCTTTCTCTCCTCCAGGGGATCTTCCCAACCCAGGGATCAAACCCAGGTTTCCCTCATTGCAGGTAGATTCTTTACCAGCTGAGCCACAAGGGAAGCCCTACAGTGGGTTACGGATACCCTTTTTTTTGCCCCCTTAAACGTTTTTCTTCAGAGATGTTTGGTGATGTCAGGGCACGTTCACACCACGTGAGGGATGGATGACCTCGTGCCCCAGCTGAACCGGGCCCAGCTCACCCGTCAGGGCTTGGTAAGCGTCTGCTGGGTGCGGGGTGTTACATGTGGATCACTTCTCCAGCCGACAGCCTTCTCCAAACAGAACCAGTTTTATTCAGGACTGCCCCCGGCTCCTCACATAGTGTCAGACACCCGCCCTCTGCCCTATGCTGGGAGTGATTCTTGGGGGCTGGTGGTTGGTTCAGGACTGGACGTGTGATCTGGATCGGGCCAGTGAAATTTGGAGAGTTCCCTGGGAAGTTCCAGGACATCCTCCCCTGCTCACCTGGGAAAGATCCAGAAGCTGCGTGTTGTTGTCCTTGGGGAGACGCTGCAGGAATGAGCTGCCGCTGCAGGAATGAGCTGCCGCTGCAGGAATGAGCTGCCACCTCCCTTCAGGGCTGGGAGGCGCCCGTGCCAGCCCTGCCCTGCATTTCCAGTCCTCTGAGTCAGGGCAGGTGCTGCTGGTTTTTGCCTGTTTGAGTTTCTGATGCTTGTAGATAAGGATAACACAGCTGAACCAAAGATGGGATTTTATAAAAACATGTTAGTTTAATTGCCAATAAATAACATTGTATGCTTTATTAACAATGTTACATAAATTTCAGGGAGGAATACTGTAAAGTTAAGGGAAAAAAATAAAAGGCAAATGGGATGATCCAAGTCAGATAAGAAGTGGAGTAACCATCCCGCCAACAGAGATGATGACTGAAGGCTTTCAGTTAGATGAGCCATCTGGATGAAGTCAGAATTTCTCTTAGCAACCTAGGGGTGTAATTTCAGCTCATTACCTTAGTAGAAACTATAAGGTTTCTAGTTTTGATTTGAAAAGCTCCCTGATGAAACCCTCTTGTTTCAACCATGTGGGAGGTTTAATTAGGGAAGATCCACCCTCATGAGCTTCCCAGGTGGCTCGGTGATGAGGAAGCTGCCAGTGCAGGAGCCTCGGGTTCAATCCCTGGGTGGGTAAGATCCCCTGGAGAAGGAGATGACAACCCACTCCAGTATTCTTCCTGGAGAATCCCACAGACAGAGGAGCTGGTGGCTACAGTCCATGGGGTCACGAAAAAGTTGGACACGGCTTAGCAATGAAACCACCCCCACCCTCACGAGTACCAGCTTTGACAGAAGGCCCTCCAGGTCAAGGTCTGCCCTTGGCCACGTCTGGCTTGAGTTTGAGGAAGTCTTGCTCTCCTCTCCCTCTGCGACCCAGGCCTGCCCTCTGCGGCTTGCGCATCCGTGGCTCTGCCTTAGCAGGGGCAGCAGGGTAACCCCCCCGAGACCGCGTCAAGGCCATCGTGTTGGTGGACGCGGTCACACCATCCATTCTGGGCATTGGCTTCGTGATGCCCACTGCAGCACCAGGTCCAGCCGGCGGCTGACTGCCTTGAGGGGAATATAAAGGTTGATGTAAAAGCAAGATGTTTTCCTAGGCAAGCATGCACATAAGAAAGAGGCTTTTTCGGCGTCTCTTGTCTTTTCTGGACCCTTCGTGGGAACTCGTGTCTCCTGCCTCCTCGCCTCCGTCTCTGCCCCACTCAGGTGGTGCCAGGGGCTGGGGTCCTGGTCCGGGTGCGCAACGTCCGAGGGTCTTGGGCTCGGGCGCGCAGCGTCCAGGGGTCCTGGTCCGGGCACGCAGCGTCCGAGGGTCCTGGGTCCGGCGCGCAGCGTCCGGGGGTCCTGGGTCCGGGCGCGCAGCGTCCGCGGGTCCCGGGTCCGGCGCGCAGCATCCGGTGGTCCCGGGTCCGGCGCGCAGCGTCCGCGGGTCCTGGGTCCGGGCGCGCAGCGTCCAAGCAGCCCCTTCCTCGGCATCCTCGGCCTCCGGGCGGGCTGTGAGCAGACCCTCCTTCCCGTTTCTCTCTAGTGGTTGGCTGTTCTTACAGGATAGTTCTCTCCAGAGATTTCTGCAGACCTGCACTCCTTGACCCTCAGGGAGAGAGGCAGCCGTATCAGTTATCTTAGGACTTTCTGACTGTGGCCTCAGTGAGGCCTGATGGTGTCCAGTGTTCTAAAACGTGACCCTCAGTAATTCATTCTAGTGGAAGGTAGTTTGGGGAATTTAAACGCTGTTTTCTTATCAAATTATTTTTCAGATCATAGGGGTTTTTTTTTTTCAGTTACTGCTTTTGTTTGAATTGTGTGGTGGTTTTGATGCTGAAATTGGTGTTTATCACAACTTTTCCTGAAGGGGGAGAGTTGATGTTTTACATCAAGAGTTAATGATACTTGGGTTTGTCTTACAAACGCAGTTCTAAATGTTGTTTCTCGGTGGTGGGTGTCCACAAGTGGTCTCCAGGTCACACTTGTTCGCTTCCCAAGAGTGATGCCCACAGGGCGCTGGTGAGGCAGAGAGCCTGGGTCATGCAGACCTGCCTTTAGAAAGTGCTTGCTGAGCTCTGAGCCTCCACTTCCTCATCTGCAAAGTGGCGTCACAGTCGTCCTGCGGATGGAGGCTTTTCAAGTGGGCGGTGTGACAGGTGGTCCCAGACCTTCCCGGCTGTGAGGCCTGGGTGACCGCCTGCCTCTGCTTGCCTGTGACAGCTCTGTTTCACATCGCTTGTCCTGGCGTAAAATAGAGCCTCGTTTTGCCCTCAGAAGTATCCCGATGTGGAGCATGACTTTATGGTCAGTGTAGTTAGAAAACCCAGAAGTGTAATTTTTTTTAAATATTTATGTATTTATTTATTTAAATATTTATTTATTTTTGGCTGCGTTGGGTCTTGGTTGCTGAAAGCACAATCTTTTCTTGCGGTGTGTGGGCTTGCTTGCTCCTGGGCATGTGGGATCTTAGTTCCCCAACCAGGGATCGAACCCATGTCCCCAATATTGAAAGGCAGATTCTTAACCACTGGACACCAGGGAAGTCTTCCCAGAAGTGTTTTTAAGCCCCAATGAGTCTAAGAAATAATTCTGAGGCTTTTGTCACGCCTCCTATCCCTGGCTTTGCCTCTCGCTCTCAGAGGCGGGCAGTGGTTCCCGGTTATGGGTAGAAACGCCGCTGGCTGGGGAGCAGCCAGCACAGATCTGTGCTGCGGCCACCGTGTTTCTGCCGAAAGGAGCCGCCCCATCCCTGCAGAGGCCAGCGTGCAGTGTGGACGTGCTCTGTGTTCCAGGGACCATCTGTAATCCAGGACCTCGGAAATCCATGTCCAAGCTGCTCTACGTGCGCCTGGCGCTCTTCCTGCCAGAGATGGTCTGGGCGTCCCTGGGGGCCGCCTGGATCGCAGATGGTGTTCAGTGTGACCGGACAGTGGGCAACGGCATCATCGCGACCGTTGTGGTCAGGTGAGGTCCCGTCTCCTCCTGCGATTTCTCGTCCGAGGTGCACTCGAGGTGGGGTCCCTGCAGGTACCCTGGCGGCGTGCAGGCTTCCTGAAGTAGTTAGACACTAGCGGGGAATGGTTCATGGTCCAGCGCACACTTCCGGCTGTAGTTCCCTTCCTTGCCAGCTGCCGCTTTTCTGCATCCCCTCCAGCCCCTCAGAAGAGGGAAGACGCCTGAGACCAAAGCAGGGCACAGACTACAGGCGGGATGAGAAGACGCCCGGTGTGCGGGACTGCTGCAGGGCACAGTCCGCTGGAGTAAGGCTTTTGCCTTTTCCAGCTAAAAATGGTACAGATGATCTAGCCCCGCCACACTCCCGAGCCTTGCAGCCGAGGCTGCGGCAGCCCTTCCCAGGTCACCTTCCTGGAGCACACACGCTCCTGCATCCACGGCACCCTGTGCCTCTCAGGCAGCCTGGAAGTATTGAAACGTATGGATGAAAGGGCTTCCCAGGTGGCGCTAGTGGTAAAGAATCTGCCTGCCAATGTAGGAGACTTAAGAGACGGGTTCGATCCCTGGATTGGGACGATCCCCTGGAGGAGGAAATGGCAACCCACTCCAGTATTCTTGCCTGGAGAATCCCATGGCCAGAGGAGCCCAGTGGGCTGCAATCCATGGAGTCCCAAAGAGTTGGACTGCAGCGCCTGAGCACAGTGCGTGGATGAAAGCCGTCCGAGCGTGGCCCGAGTGCGAGAAGCTTCCCTGGTTTTTCCAAGCAGAGCCCTGGGGCCCCAGGGAGTAAACCGCGGTCAGGGGCAGGGCTTCTGGACCTGGCTGCGGCTCTGTCCACCACGCAGCCCCCTTTTCCTTTTGTGGCTCTGGGGCCTCCCTTCTTCGCCAGGCCTCGGTTGGCTGTGGGCTCGAAAGGAACTTTCTCGAGGAACCTAGTTGCCCGCCCCAGCCAGCTCCCCGTCTTCCTTGGTAGTCGGAGCCCCAGCTGTCCCGAGGCAGGAGGTGCCCCCTGGGAGGGTGCCCCGGGCCCACGCGGCTGAGGGGCTGCAGGACCCGGGTCTCAGCCCGCCGCACCACCGCCTGCAGCTGGCTCATCATCGCCTCCACCACGCTCACCATCCTCATCGTCTTCGACCCCCTGGGGGACAAGGCGGCCCCGGGCGCCCCCTGGGCCCCCCACCCCTGGACAGCCACGAGTCCAGCCAGCTGCTGAGCGGCCTCAGGACGGCGGCGACCGGCGTGTGGGAGACGCGAGTCAGGCTGCTGTGCTGCTGCATCGGCCGGGACGACCACACTCGCGTCGCCTTTTCGAGTACGGCAGAACTTTTCTCAACCTACTTTTCAGTAAGCCACCGGGGTCTGCTCCGTCTCCTCCTCCTGTTACGTGAACGCTTCTTTGGGGCAGATGAGTTCTCCACGTCCTGAGCCCGTCTCCCTGTCCACAGAATGCAGCTCCCGAGGGCGAGTCCTCTGGGGTGGGGGGGCTCTCTGTGCCCGTCCCGGGAGGAGAGACTCAGATCAGGCCCCGCAGACTGACTCTGGGGCTTTCCCAGTCTGGGGGTCTTTTAAGGCTGGCCCTGCCCAGAGAGTGTGAGCCCAAGCTTGTCAGCCTCTGCCGTGGGCCCTTCTCAACAAGACCTCAGCATCTCGAGCAGCAAGGGTGTAAACGAGACTGGCGGCGTTTGTTACTACAAACAGGGCCCATTTGCTGCTTTATGGGCACGTGACGTAGATTAAAAACAGCTGAGTCACTTAAGTGAAATCTGAGAATAGGAATCAATGATGTGATTATGTCCCTGAGTGGGTTTAGTCTGAGGGCAGGAGAGTAAGAAACACCAGGTTCACATGCAAGTGTCCTGAGAGGGAAGGGTTTTCAAAAACACCTGTTCACCTGGGACTCTGTGTGTGCGCGTGTGTGTGCGTGTGAGCTGCGTACACCTGGGCCCTCGGGGACTCGTGGCCGTTGCCGCCCAGTGGGCACTGACCCGCAGTGGTTTCCTGTCCAGGACACGGACCTGGTGCCCAGCGACATCGCGGCCGGCCTCGCCCTCCTCCATCAGCAGCAGGACCACGGACGGAGCCCCCCGGAGCCCACCGAGGTAGTCACCCACTCCCCCGGGCCCTTCCAGGTAAGCCTACGTTTCTGTTGGTTGGGTTCTGTTCTGTTTCTTTTGACATTTATACCTATTTGTAAATTTTTAAAAAAACCAGTTTTAGGAACAGTGACTGGCGTCTTGATGTGTGGACTTGGCAGCTGTGGTCTGGCGTCTGTCAGGCGAGGCCCCTCTGCATCCCCTGGCCGTGAGGTGGGGGAGCCGACTCCTGGCCAGCCCCCCACCCGTTGTGTGTTTCTTTCCCCCGCCAAGCATCCAAGCATTCTCTTTTAGGAAATTGGCTGTTGTCTGCACATCAAAACTTCCTTCTGGGATGGGACCAGGTTCTCCCAGAGTGCATGCACTCTTTTCTCTAAGCCTGGGGAGCAATTCAACTTTGTTTGGTGGTTGCTTTCCTGCCACAGATTTCTGTGCTTTTGAAAGAGAAAATTGCCCGAGGATCATTTGTCTGTCTCAGCCGCTCATTCAAGCCCCTGGTTCCCAGCAGCCCCTGTTGCTACACATGGTGTCTACACATGCATTCAGCAGGAAGTCACGGGCTTATTTCACCAGAGTTGCAAAGTCCCTAGGTATTTTTGCTGCTAACTTGTGCGTTCTTCTAAACGAGGGGTCTGGACTTCCTGGTGGTCCAGCAGTTAAGACTCTGTACTCCCAGTGCATGGGCCGTGGGTTCGATCCTAGTCAAGGAACTAGAATCCCACATACCACAGCCAGAAAAGTCAGGGGGTGCTGTCTGTCTGTATTCAGGGCTCAGTTTTTCCAATAGAAGTTCTCCAAGACGTCTATTCCCTGAAGAAAGAAAGGGAAGAATCAGGAATTTGAGTTTGGGTTTAAGCTCATAGCATGTTCTGCCAGAGATCAGTCAGCAGGGACCTCCTGTGTAGCACAGGGAGCTCTCTTCGATGTCCTGTAACATCCGATGTGGGGAAAGAGTCTGAGAAAGAGCAGTGTGTGTGTGTGTAACGGAATCACTTTGCCATACACCTGAAACTAACACAGCAGTGTAAACCGGCCACACTCCAACATGAAACAAGAATCCACGGCAGACAGTGTGTTGACCCTCTCTGTGACGGGCTCCCCTGACAGGAGGCTGTTTTTCTGCCCCGCAGGAGGCTGATCTGGACGCAGAGCTGGAGAACTGCCACCACTACATGCAGTTCGCAGCCGCCGCCTACGGGTGGCCCCTCTACGTGTACAGGAACCCCTTCACGGGGCTCTGCCGGGTCGGCGGCGACTGGTAGGTTGTGCGAGGCCTCCCCCTCCCTGCTGAGGTCGCTTGCTGCGGTGTCCGGACTTTATTTTCTAAAGATGTGTCCGGACTTTATTTTCTAAAGATAATCACATTCCCCTTTTTTAAAAGCATCCCAGAAACTGCACACGCAGCACTGACGACTCCGGCGTCGTGTATCTGGAGCCCCGGTTGGAGCTCACTCTCATCCCGTGTGCTGTGTCAGCGCCTCTCCATAAACATGCGCTCCCCCCACCCCCCGACAAAACCATCAGAGACTGAGTTCTGGACATCATGCCCCGCTCCCCAGTTACTTCAGCTTGTGTTTTTTAAGAACGAGGTCTCTCTTCAACATAAATTACAGGACAAGTGTCAAATTCAGAAGTTTACCATCAGCAGTTCAGTTTTCCTAACTGTCCCCGGAGTACCTCGGTAGCACACTTTTTTCCACCCAGGACCGTGTGTTGTACCGAGCTGCCATGTCTCCTTAGTCTCCTCCAGTTTGGAGCAACTCCTCAGTCATTTTTTCGTATCTTTCATGATACCGACATTTTGAAAAGGACAGTCTCGTGGGTCATAAGACGGTGTTCACTCTGCCTTTGTCTCATGGTTTCTTCACGAACGGTTCAGGTTACACATTTTCGGCAGGAATGCCCCGTGCAGAGCGTGTGTCCTTCTCAGTACCTCATATCAGGCAATGATGCTGGCTGGTCCGTTCCTGATGAGGTTAGGGTCTCTTCCCATCCCTATTGGTTTATTTTTTGAACATGGAAAGTATTACCATAGTTCCAGACTCTAGTAAGCATACACAATAATTATCATTTAAAGGCCGTTAAAGGGACTTCCCTGCTGGTCCAGGGGTTGAGGATCTGCCTTGCGATGCATGGGATGCAAGTTCAGTCCCCGGTCAGGGAACTAGGACCCCACGTGCTGTGGGGCATCCAGGCCCCAGCGCCACCACTAGAGTCGGTGCACCCCAGCGAAAGATCCCTCACGACAGCTAAGGCCCAGTGCAGCCAAATGAATGAATAAATGTCTTCAAAAAGCCATTAGAGGTTAGCCAGACGGAGTGTGAATACTGTCCGCGGAGTCCTCGAGTATGCTGGGGGATGGGCCGACGGGCTGGGTCTCCCGGGTGCAGCTGTGACACCTCTGCCCCCATTCCAGCTGCAGACGCAGGACCGCCGACTATGACTTGGTCGGAGGCGATCAGCTCAACTGCCACTTCGGCTCCATCCTGCAGACGACGGGGCTGCAGCACCGAGACTTCATCCACATCAGCTTCCACGACAAGGTAGAGCGGGCCGCACCTTCCTCTGGGGTTCTGGTGGAGGTTACACAGTAGTCCCCTGGGAAAACGTGTGGAGACACGGACACAGACACATGCTCAGCTCCAAATCTCACGTGCTGCTTCGGCGGGTTCACGCGTGCCCGTGACGCCCACTCAGGGTTAGCATGAGATGGGCAGACAGCTTCTACTGAAGAGCCGTGAGCTGCACTTGGCGGGAGCCCCACACAGGTGCCGGGGGTTAGTCGCTGACGATCTGGGTCTGGCTCCATGGTGTTCATGCCGGGCAGCGGGCCTCCCACTCGGGAGGGTCTCGGAGTTGCCAGGCAGGTTAGCGAACCCATAGCAGCCGGTCCGTCTGGTGCCAGGGGCTGTCCTGTGCTGCTTCATGGCTCCTGCATGGTCTTCAGTGGCGCCGAGAGCCCAGAACCTCGGGGAGCACAGCAGTTCATGTCTGCTGTTCAGGAGACTCTCCCGGGGAGCTTTCACATCTCTGGAGCCCAGGCCACAGCCGTGCTATGGGAGCCTGGCTCAGGAGGAGCCCCTACAATTGCAGCGCACAGCCAGTTTGGGGGACCCCTGTGTACTGCACTTGAGCCCGTGGGCTCCCACACGCCTGCACTGTAGACTCACCTGGGGCGTGGGAACATCTCACACCGTGCTGCTGAGGTCAGAGCACCCGGGGGCGTGTTCTCATGTCACCTGTGTCTGCTGCCCAGCTCGGTGCGGGCGCCCAGAGCCCCCAGTGATGACCGCCACTCCGTGATCAGGGCTGCTCCAGATCACGGCTGCTCAGTGATCGCTGGTGAAAGGGCCGGTGGGCTTAAAGATGGCGATTTTCCACAGAAGGCTCGTGTCTGCTCTGGGGGCTCTTTCAAGACGCCTTCACACTGCCACGCATAGAGTCCCTCTCGGGGGAATCCAGGGAGGTGAGGTCGCCAGGCTCCGATGCACGCCCGCTCCCCAGGCACAGGCACCGTCCCCTGGTGTCCCTGGTGCCAGCCGCCTGCAGGCGTCTGCTGGGCCCCGCGCCAGCGGGAGGACCAGGTGCTGGGCGCTCAGCGGACGAGGGGCCAGCTATACTGACGCCCGTCCTCTCTGCCCCCAGGTGTATGAACTCCCCTTCTTGGTGGCCCTGGACCACAGGAAGGAGTCGGTGGTAGTGGCCATCAGAGGGACCATGTCCCTGCAGGTACGGAGCCCGCCAGCCAGCCCGGGAGAGGGGTGCGGGTGGGGCCCAGAGCTGGGAGATGGGCCGGGAAGCCTCTGTGACAGCACCCACCCCAGGGAAGCGGGCCCAGGGCGTGAAGCAGGCCCTTGGAAAAGCAGGTGAAGCCTTTTCCTTCTCACTGAGAAACGTTGGAAAGTTAACAATGGCAGGCTGGATCCGCTGCTCCCAGGGGAGTGCCCGCTTGACTCCCCAGGCCCCTGACCCTGGTGACCCTCCCCTTGAATTTTCTCCACCCAAAGCTGGAAAGAATACTAAGTGAAGTCATGCAGTCGAAAGTCACCCCGCGCTCTGGGTGTCCCCTGGCCCGACCCCGTGTCGCCTCCCCAGTGTCCAGGCTCGACCGCCCGCGGGTCCCTCCGGCGCGTCCTGCCACCTGGCACTCCCCCCCCACCCCCCGCCTCACCCGGCCGATGGCCTCTCCCCACACGCTGTTTCAGGACATCCTCACGGACCTGTCTGCAGAGAGCGAGCCCCTCGACCTTGAGTGTGAGGCGCAGGACTGCTGGGCACACAAGGTAGGGCCGGGGCTTGTGGTCTGGAGCCTTCTGTCGGGCACTCAGAGGGGTCAGGGCAGTTTCCCATCCAAGCCTCTCCTCTTAACACTTGCATGTAGCAAAGGCTGCTGATATCCAGGGCCATGCAGCACGACCTCCCCAAAGCCCTGAGGGCTTCCTTTTGATTTTTAAGAGAAAGAAGCAGGTTCACAGAGACTTGAGTGACTTGCCAGCAGCCACACACTTACTGGAACAAGTGTCAGAGTGGGCATCCGAGTGCCTCTTCCCCTGTGACTGAGCAGTCTTTGACCACGGTGAAGAAAGCGTCAGTGCAGCGCAGTGCGGGCAGGCCCCCCACGGCCCCTCCCGAGAGGCAGGCCCCCCCCCCCCCAGCCTCAGCACTTCCTGCAGCTCCTTCCGCAGTTCTCTTGTCACAATAGCCACTTCTTGTTTCACTGTGACTGTGCGCTCTGGTGCTGGGGTGGGGCGTGGGAGCCGTCAGCCCCTGCGAACCACCATTTTACTGTCTGCGAATTTGCTTGCTTTACGTTCCTCGCTTAAGTGAATTATATTTGTTCTCCGTGGCCGTCTTACTTCATGAGCATAGTATTCTCGAGCTTCCCCCACGTGGTAGCGTGTCAGATTTCCCTTTGGCTGTCGTGAGGAACACGGCTGTGAACAGGGCTGTGCAGCTAACGGCTGGAGTCCCTGCTCTCCGTCTGGGGGATCTGCCCGGAGGCCGGGTGGCTGGGTCTCCAGCTGTTTCTCCGTTGAAGGTTTTGAGGAACCCCCAAGCTGTCGTCCGGCACAGCTGCACCTGTCGCATCCCCGCCAGCAAACTGCGCGGGTCCCCATTTCCCCACGTCCTCACTGAGACTGTTGTGATGGAGCCGCCCTCGTGGGGGTGAGGTGGTGTCACTGCGGTTTCGCTTTGCTTTTTTACCTGATGACTGACGAGGCTGCAAGTGGAGGGGCGTCCGGAATGCTTCCCTAAAGGGCACCCCCGAGGAATCAGGGTGGAGGGCGCTGGGCTTGCGCTGTTCTTCTACGTTCACATGTGATTTTTAACCAAACGTATTGCTCCTGTAGTAATCACTTTTTAAATAGAATGCTTAATTTTTATAAAAGTATATGTTACTGCCAGAGTGCGGCTGCTCGTAGCTGAGCCCCAGTGTCCTGTCTGGACAGCTTTTTTCCTTCCAGGGTTTTCTGTTGCTCTGTTTTTTGGGGTTTCTGGGGTTTTTGCGTGGGTGCCGGGACACTCCAGAGAAGATCCAGGGTGGCGGAGGCTTTTGGATTTTGTTCTGCCACCAGTTAGGAGCTTCACAGTCTTGGGAATATGAATTCTTTCCCTTTAACCCTTAGTTGTCTTTTTGCCCCTGAATTTCACAGGAAAGTCCAGTTTATTACTAGATGTGCATGAAGGAAAATAAGAAATTTAAGATTTATTATAGATACCCATCAACTAGCCAGCTGCCCTCAGAGCCTGGCGGGCTTGGTGTCTTGCCTCTGTTCTTACACGCGTTTGAGCCGCAGACCCAGGCTTCGTGCTGCGACGCTGCAGGCCTGACCGGCTCTCAGCCGAGGCCTCCGCCACCTTTTCACCCAGCGACAGCTCCTGCCCTCCAGCCGGGAGCACAGCGGCTCAGTGGCTGAGGGTGAGACCTGTTCCCTGCTCTTGGCCTGGGCACCAGGTTCTGGCTCCAACGCTGTCCAGGTTGTGCGGCTGAACACCCTCTTGGCGTGTCACACGTAACGCCTGTGCCAGGGAGACCCACCGCCAGCCAAGTTGTGGTCCAGATGCCATGTGACTCTGGCTGCCCTGGACAGACAGCTGAGGGGTGCCTGGCTGGCGGAAGTCAACCTCACCGCGTGGCAGGCGTGGGAGGAAAGGGAGATCTGGCCAGTGGCCCAGACGGCCTGGCTTCGCACAGGTGATGCCGGGGTCCGCACTGTGCTCACAGGGCTATAGCGTCACGGGCTCGGAAACGTGCAGTAGCTCTAGGCACCACCAGAAGAGTCCCATCTCACGTGGAATTTCCCACGTGCTGTGCTGTCATGTAGGAAGCGTCCTGAAAACACTTTTGGTTTACAAGGTTGTCCCTCCTCGATTGGAACTACTTAATTTTCAAGTAGTCTGTTTCGTGGACAGCTGTATTTGTTAGGAAATTGCAGTTTATATTTGGAAATTGAGAACTGACCTCCCTAGAGCTCCCTTCCAGTGGCTTCAGCACGGCTTTTGCTGGAACAGTGGCTGCTTCATCACTGTTTGTGATTTCAGAATTTTGTTTTCTTGCCATCATCTTAAAAGATCAGTCGCTTATAATCTAAACCTGACCAACCCTGGGAACTTGGCAAAAGTAAATTGTGGGACGTCCATACGGCAAGATGCTGTGCGGCTCCAGGAAAAGCCATAGAGACGTCCACTGACACGGAAAGGTGTTCCTGAGGTCACCTCTTGGTTGACGGAAATACCTCTTGAGCCCCTGCTTCGCGCCAGGCTCCACACCAGCTGCCAGGAACACAGCAGTGGGGCGGTCGATGAGGCTGCTGGTCCCAGGGTGGCCCGTCCTGTCTGGGGAGCAGAGTCACAGAGGGGGGCCCGCGTAGCCCTGCCACGCCCGACAGCCAACCGCTCCCCGTGTCTGCACTTGCAGGGCATCTCTCGGGCCGCCAGATACGTCTACCGCCGACTCGTCAACGACGGGATTCTGAGCCAAGCGTTCAGCGTCGCACCTGTGAGATTTCAGCTCTTCCTTTCTCTGGCCTTCTCTGCTGTCTGCTCTCTCGGCCCTTAACCTCTCTCCTCTTGCCCCCAGGAGTACCGGCTGGTCATTGTGGGGCACAGCCTGGGTGCGGGCGCCGCGGCGCTGCTGGCCCTCATGCTCAAGAGCCTGTACCCGCAGGTCAGGTGCTACGCCTTCTCCCCGCCCAGGGGGCTGCTCAGGTACTCGTTTTCCTTCACTTAGGATAAACGGTCAAACTGGTACTTTGTCTGCAATTTAGTTACAATTTCTCATCCTCAGGTGAAGTTTGTGTCAAAGCATTGTTGGTTGAAAAAAGACGGTCCAGCCTTTCATGGGTCTCTCGGACCACGGCTTTAATCTCCTAGACGGTGCAGTGTGAGACGCATCTTCAAATTGAGCTATAACTGGCATACATGATATTAGTTACGGGTGTGAAACACAATCAGATGTTTATGTACTGTGAACTGACCACAGTAAGTCTAGTTAACATCTGTGGTCGTAAATAGTTAGAGAATCTTTTCTTCCCTGTAACAAGGGATTTGCGTTCTTAGCAGCTTTCAAACATGCGGGCAGTGTTGTTAACTGTAGTAGCTGAGCTGTGCCTTACCCCCAGGGACTCAGTTCCTTTATAACCAGCAGTTTGTACCTTATTTCACCCATTTCACCCACCTCTCAACTCCCTCCCTCTGCTCTGCCGCCCACCCTCTGACAGCCGGCGGTCTCTCCTCTGTGCCTGAGCTTGGTCTGTGTTTGCAGTTTTCACATGTAAGTGAGATCATACGGTATTTGTCTTTCTCTCTCTGACTTACTTCACTGAGCATACTGTCCTCAAGGTCCAAACATGTTGTCCACAAATGCCAAGATTTAGTTCTTTTTTTTTAGGTTAAGACAAAGTGCAACATGTTTATTATAAGCATTACTGGTATTAAATACACACTAAAGTTGCTTACAGTAACAGGCCTGTTGATTTTGAACAAAAGCAGAAATTCTTTTGCTTTTGTTGATTTTTAATGGGCGCATAATTGCTTTACAGTGTTGTGTTGGTTTCTGCTGTACATCAGTGAAGGCTTTCGTTGGTTTTTATGGCTGAATAGTATTCCGTTTTATACGCACACACGCGCACGCACACAACTTCCGTGTTTTATGCGTTCCTCCGTTAGTGGATAACTTGGTTGTTTCCATGTCTCGGCCACTATAAACAATGCTGCAGTGAACGTGGGGGTGCAGGTATCTTTCAAGTGTCTTTGTTTCTTTGGATAAATACCTTGAAGTAGAATTGCTGGATCATTTTTTGAGAAACCTCCATACTGTTTCCGTAGTGGCTGCACCAACTTACATGCCCACCAGCATCATGCAGTCATAGCCTTTTCTCCACATCCTGGGCAGTGCTTGTTATTTCATGGGGGTTGGTTTTTTTTTTTTAAATTTATTTATTTATCTGGCTACACTGGGTCTTAGCTGTGGCATGTGGGATCTAGTTCACTGACCAGGGATTGAACCTGGGCCCCTTACATTGAGAGTGTGAAGTCTTAGCCCCTGGACCACCACGGAAGTCCTTTCCTATGCTTTAAAAAACAGCTTTAGCACCTGTATATGTGTCTATACATTATACAGTTTGAATTTGCATGATTTTGAAATTTAGAGGAATGGAATTATACTTTTGGTTACTTCCCCTTTTATTTCACATATTTGATGCCTATAAAACATTGTTGTGTAAATGCTCGTTACGTTTCATCATCTGTCGAACCATCTGTCTGTTCTGCTAGTGACGGACACTGGGCCGTGCTAGGCCCTGGAGTGTGTGCCGGCTCTGTGTAGCGGCTGCTCCTGTTCACACCCTCACCAGTGTGCACCACTCTCCACATTCTCACCAACACTTCAGTGTCAGATGTAAACCTTTTTCCCAGTTTGATGGGTGCACAGTGATGTTCCATTGTTTGGCACTCCCACGATGAAGCTGCGTCTTTCCATGTATTTATCGTCTCCACTCTCCTGAAGTTCCTTTCGTCCATTTCTCCATCTTATTTTTGCATTGTGTACGTATTCAGCACATCAGCTGTTCATCGGTTGCAAGTACGCGTTATAAATACACTCTCATTCTTTGATGTCTTTTTACTTTAAGTCTTCAACTTATGAGTTCTTAATTTTAACACTGATTTGTTATTCTCTTACGATTTTGGGGGTCTCTCTCATTTAAGAAATCTCTGTGCTACGGATGTAGAGCTAGTCTCCTGTCGTATCTTTTAAAAGCCGTTTAGCCTGGCCTTTTACCTCTATTTAGGTCTGTGATCTGTTCAGTTCGGTGGTTTTGTGTATAGTGTGATTCAGTTTCATCTCCTCCCCTCGCAGCAAGCGCAGCACTTCAGCATGGTTTCACTAAGAGCCCGTCCTTCCCTGTTGCTGACACGCAGCGCCACTCCTGCCCGTAGGAGGCGTCCGCGTCCACCCTTCCCCTGCTTCCTGACTGTTTACTCCACACCGGGTTAAGGACCTTATTTATCTGCCCAGTGCTGACACCTAGGACTCTCTCAGCAAGTTGCTGTAACTGCAGTCTCATTTCTCTCCTCCTCTAGAGGATGGAGAACAGAGTTGAGTTCTGGGGACACTGACTGCTCCCTGGCTTGGCAGTTAACTCACTTTCTCTTGGAAGCCTCCCTGAAGCAACTTTTTTATTTCAGCAAATCCCTTTATGAATACTCCAAGACCTTCATCGTGTCCCTTGTCCTGGGCAAGGACGTGATTCCCAGGTGAGCATGCTGGCCGCCCCAGCTGGGCTCGGGCTGGCGGGGAAGGCCGAGTGCCGAGCTTCAGTCTGGCCTTCTGCTCAACAGGTTGAGTGTGACCAACTTGGAAGATCTGAAGAGGAGGATCCTGCGAGTGATCGCCCACTGCAACAAGCCCAAGGTAACTCAGGGGCCCTGGGCTCCCCGGGGGGCCTCCCCACCCGGCTGTCCAGGGCCTCCGGAG
The DNA here is from genome assembly GCA_935064755.1 of Tragelaphus eurycerus. Classification (NCBI taxonomy): domain Eukaryota; kingdom Metazoa; phylum Chordata; class Mammalia; order Artiodactyla; family Bovidae; genus Tragelaphus; species Tragelaphus eurycerus. The sequence continues at coordinate 4,132,946 of CAKXYN010000108.1, forward strand.
GCTGTTGCTCATTCAGAGCCTTGCAGCCCAGGGCTCTAGATGCTGCTAGAAACTCCTCTACTCCCCTCACAGACCACAGACACACCCGAAAGGCAGATGGCTAAGCAAGCACAGATTAAACGCTTCAACAGAACCATCCCTGTTGGGCTGAGTCATTTGCTCTTTGTCATCTTTAGTCCTGTCCTGACAGATAGCATTCTGATGCCTTCAGTCCCAAAGCTCAGAAAATAAGGCTGCCAGAGTTTAAGAGGCGCTGGTCCTGCTGTGCTGTGGGCTGTCCTACCTGAGCTCTGAAGTTAATCCTGAGCTTAGGGCTGACAGTGTCGTGCCCCCCCAACCTCCGCCCCCCGGCATCAGGCCGCAGGCCAGGCTCCTGCCCTTCACACCGGCTGAGGCTGGGTGGGCCTGTCCCCTGCCAGCGTGCAAACGGCTGTGCTGGTCTGGTCTGACCACGTCTCCAAAGATTTGCAGCCTCTTAGCTCAGGCCACAGGTACACTTAGGTTCAGCAGTAGAGAAGGCTACCCGTGATGTACTGAAGAGCTTTTCTTGTTAAAGGGCAAGATTAAAAATGCTCTTAGAATAGTATACATAGCTGTGACCAAAAAAAATTATACCAAAATGTGGTTTATTTAGATGGGATTAGAGATGACCTTTACTTTTTAACATCTTCACTTTGTGAATTTTTTGTTGTTGCTAATCAGAAAATTTTAACAAACTTTCTCATCACACTTCCTGCAAATTGAAAAAAAAAAATATATATATGTTTTTAAGGGAAAAACTGGTTTACGGACTTGCCTTAAAAGAATTGAAGATCATTTCCCCCCCAAATCTGCTTGAATTTGTTTTCTAAACATTGGTTCAAGTGTGATGGCATCAGTGCCCCAGAGACCCTGGAGTTTGGGCCCTGGCCGCCACACTGCTAAGACTCACGCTGAGAAACTAGAACGCCAGACCTCGCGGCTGTGGGGTCACCGCCCCCAGACTCCAGCTCCCGAGTCCCAGGGGGTCTCTGGAGTCACGCAGGCCGCCCCCCACCGTCTCCCTGCAGTACAAGATCCTGCTGCGCGGGTGCTGGTATGAGCTGTTTGGAGGGAGCCCCGAGGACCTTCCCACCGAGCTGGATGGGGGCGACCTGACGCAGCCCCTCCTCGGGGAGCACAGCCTGCTGGTGCATGGGTCCCCGGCCTACAGCTTCTCCAGCGAGTCCCCACTCGAGTCGCCCACCAAGTACCCGCCGCTCTACCCTCCCGGCAGGATCATCCACCTGGAGGAAGAAGGCGCCTCAGGGAGGTGAGTGTGGGCACCCCCGCCCCCGCGGTCGTCACCCGCCAGCGGCAAGAGGCAGCCTGTGGGGTGACACGTGAGCGCTCACGGGCTCGCGTCTCCTCCTCCAGCTGCTCCTGCTCCCCTGCTGCTCGGTACACCGTGAGGTGGGCCCACGAGTCAGAATTCAGCAGAATACTCATCGGCCCCAAGATGCTCACAGACCACATGCCAGACATCCTGATGAGGGTCCTGGACCACGTGGTGTCCGACAGGACCGCCTGCGTTTCCTGCCCGGCCCAGGGAGGCTCTAGCGTGGACCAGGCATGACCAGGGCGACTGGGAGCTGCTTGGACCGTGGACTCCACCGGGGTTCCGAGGAGGCCAGTAGGTGGATTCCCATCGATCAGAGGTTGAGGGTCTCCTATGTGACTACTTTGAGGAGCACTTTTGCTCACGGTATTTGCAGACGCAGGAGCTAGGGGAGCGCCGAGGTGAGGGCAGGTGTGCAGAGAGCTGCAGGACGCCCGTGCCCACAGGCCTGCCGGCTCTGGGAATCAGGTTTAAGACCCTAATGGATCTATAAGCGTCTGCCCCTTGGGCCACCTTTTCAGAGACTGGGTCCTGCCTTACGGCGTGTAGGTCAGCCTGTGGGTGGTTTTACTGGTCACGTTTTGAACGTGTTTTTCTGTCCACTGTCAACAACATGAATGAAGCCTCCAGTTTTCTTGGAGCTCTACACGGCCCGGGCATCTGACTGTACCCCACCCTCGACGCAAACCCCATGAAGTGGCAGTAAGACTTTAGAAAGCACAGACCCACAAGGACGGGACAGAACAAGGAGATGGCCGGAGGTAAAGGGACTTCTGGGTGAGGTGGGAAAGAGAACAAACGTGTCTACAAAGACGCCCTGGCCACCTCTGCCTGGGGTGGAGCGGACACTGGGGGACTGGCCAGAGGGACAGCGGGAGAAGCTGGCTCGCCCACAGCGTGGCCAGGGGCACTGGGTCAGTGCTCCTCAGCGCCTCCCACTTGGCTCCCAGGCCTGCAGACCTCTGGGGCCGCCCGCACCCTCAGGCTAGGCAGCCATCAGAGGCATACCACTCTGGCTTTGGAAAACGTGTGAATGCTCATGTGAAAAACTTCGGCTAAAATGCCACATCACTTTCATTTCTCAGTGTAATCCCTGCACATTCCCAGTGGCAGGAAGGAAAGCGATCCTGGGCCCCTGACCCACCTGCATGCCCGGTGTCAGACCCGCTGTCAGCTTTCACTGTCCAGGCTCGAGCCGGGGACTGCCCAGCTGCCTGAGGAACAAAGGACCCAGAGAAACAAACCTGGGCGAAGCTTCAAACCCTCCTGGCTACAGCCTGGGAACAGGGAAAGTGCTGCAACCACAAAACTGATCCACAAGCTGGAAAGCAAAAAACACCTCCTGGACAGGAAGAGCATGAAAGATGGAGACCAAAAGCAATGCCTGAACGAGGGGAGATGGGCTTCCAGAGGAGCCCCCTGAGCACAGGCTCAGGAGATAGAGACCCACCCAAGACGTGAAGACACGGGCAGACCCTGTGAGACATGGAGACACACAGTACCTCGTCCTCCAGAGTGAAGGGCAGAGGTGACCAGGGGGAGGGGGCGTCCTTTTAAAGTGTCAGAAGAGGGACTTTCCCTAGTGATCCAGTAGCTAAGCTAAGACCCCGTGCTCCCAGTGCAGGGGGCCTGGGTTCAATCCCCGGTGAGGGCTAGTTCATGCTCCCAGTGCAGGGGGCCTGGGTTCAATCACAGGTGAGGGCTAGTTCATGCTCCCAGTGCAGGGGGCCTGGGTTCAATCCTCGGTGAGGGCTAGTTCACACAGGCCACAACTAAGGGTTCCATGCTGCAGTGAAAATATCCTGCATTCTACAACTAAGACCCAGCACAGCCAAATAAATGATTTTTTAAAAAAGCCAAAGATGTTACTTTCATCCCGGAATTTTAGACTCAACCAAAAAGTATCTGGGTACAGTGAAGTTATTTTCAAAGATATAAGAGCTCAAAAATAGACAACCCACATATTTCTCAAGAAGCTCCTAGAAAATCCATCAAGATGAGAAAGTAGAAACGACTCCTTGGTCAGGATGCAGAAGATAAACGATGAATACTGAGAGAAGCGGTGGTCAGAGGGCTCTGTGCCTCTAGGGAAATGAAAACTGATGGAACGTCTGGAAAGACCCAGGTAACCGATGGAGAGATCCGTGTTCGGTCATTAGGTACACAGGAAACAAGGCAAACAAACCACTGTCCCTGAGAAACCACGCACTGCGGAGAGGCAGGCTGTCACCACACGGCTGAGCGCCTCCGTGGCCGGGGCAGCGCAGACACCAGGTACCAGTGCCAGCCAGCAGGACTGTATTGAAGAAGCGGGAAAGGTGTGTTGAGGGTGGGAATGTCATGGGTGATGGCTAGAATCAAAAATACAAGGAATAAGAGCACGCGGTTTACCCCAAGCCCTGGGGAGGGTAGAGGCAGAGGTGCCATCAATCACCAGTGGCCAGTGGGTGAACGAAAGCCTCCAGAAAACCCCAAGGGGCAGGGTTTGGGGAGACGTGGGGAGAGCCACGCTCCCAGCCCTTCCCCCGCACCTGCCCCTCTTAAGGTCTCGTCCATCTGGCTGTTCCTGAGTTACATCCTTTTATGATAAACTAGTGACCTGGTAGGTATGAGAGAAAAGCATATGATTCAGACATACTGTGGAGTCTGAAGTATCAAGAATTACTTAAAAGAACCCCAAATAGACCCCTCTGGGGAGGGTGTGAAAAGGAAAAGACTACTGTTTTTCTAACAAACCTTTAGAGCAGTCTTTAAACTGCATTATTTATCTTTGATTAAAAAAAAGAATAAAATTTAAAAAATCACTTTTAACATGCACTGTTTATAGTGTCACTCTAAGTTCGGGCTCCAGGAAGGATCTGACAGTCCGTCAGTCTCCACCTTACCCAGCTGCCAGCTGGTTTCACCACCAGCATCTTCAGCCCAGAGCTCTGGCCCGAGACGCCGCCACCTGCATCCCTGTGTGGACATCACCCGAGTCTCGCCGGCCTGCACCAGCTCTGAAACCGAAGATCCCTCAACACCCCTTGTCTGCTGGCTCCTCCATCTTCTCCCCGTGGAGGGACACTTCCTGGCCCCCAGCATGAAAATACAACCGTCTCCAACAACCCAGGGTTTTACGGTGAGGCAGGCAGACAGACACCAGAGGGCGGTTCCCCATGCTCTCAAGAACTCCAGTATTACCGGTCATATGATTCAAGGGTTTATTAAGTCATACATGCAAAAACATACTGCTAATTGCGTTAGCAAAAGATCAATGTAAAAACACTCCACAATTCTGCAACTGTCAATTTAAAAAATTTTGTTCTAGTGGTTGAAAGGTCCAAGCTCGTATTCTTGCCAGTGGGTAAGTTGTACAGAACTTCGTTAGCACGAGCACGGGGTTGGCGGAACCTCACAGACCCCAAGGAACATCATTAGGGCAAGGACAGGAAGCGTGTGCACGCGGTGAGGCAGAGGGGTCAGTGTCGCTACTCACGGGGCAGTGTCGGTCATCTGGCCAGTGACGCTGAGGCTTACAGTTGAGGAATATCTGAAGTATCTTAAAAACCATAAAGCTGCAACACGTGATTTTTATAACCTAGTTACTAGAAAACTAAGGAAAGCACTTAATTAGCTTTGAATAAAGCAACATGAAAACAGGAGTGCACTTGTACTAACCTACAAAAAAATTTTCTAATGCATATTCAGAAAGATTTTATAATACAAAGAGGCATATTGCTCATTAAGAATGGGTTCTATAAGAAAAGCACTTACTAAGTTAGCAACTATGAGGATGACCAGGTCAGAGATGGATTAAATGCCCAATTTCAGAAGGGGTGGGCAGTTTTAAGGAAAAGCTTAAGAAAACACTCACTGATACCGACCTTTGTTCATCTACAGCATTTGATAGAAATTAACCTTTTAAAACTTTCACCCGTGATGCTTTTAATAGTTTTAATTAATGATTACGTGTACAATGTAGTGTAAATTAATCTCCACATTTTGTCAAAATACTGTCTCCATTCTTTGATCACAAGTGTTCCACACACTCCACCCCAAGGCACCCACGGACAGAGCAGAACACTCCATCGCAGGGAGCACGGGTTAAGAGTTCTGTTAAGAATCTCACAAAAGCTAAAACACTTAACTCGTTTTTAAAAATCTCACTACAAAATCAAAAAGACCGATCCAAAGAGTGAGCTGTTGGCTCGTGCGCTCTGACGTACAGTACAGCGTTAGGGAGTGAACGTGGGCCGCTGCCGTGATCGTGACCGCGGCGTTTCAGGAAGGAGGCTGTGCGCGCTCTTCTCGCCCGAAACTCGTTGGCGAGGCTCTGCACCTCCCGCCTCCAAAGCTACAGTCTCTTCCAGACCAAGGTCTTTCCACAGCGTAGCGCTTAGTGTTCTCAGCCCAACAATGCAACTTAGTGCACAGGGTATTTTGGCAACTCTGAGCAAGAATAGGGGCTTTGAAAAATAAGGCTTTAAGGAAGCTTGTCATTTTAGGGCTGAACTTTAATAGAATGTGAAAGTTTGAACTCTTACACTTTAAACAAACAAAACCTAGAAATTACTGATTGGTTCAAAACGGTTTTATGGAAAAACTAATCTGTAACAAAAACTTGGCATTGAGTGCGAAGGCTCCACCGTTTGAGCAAAGCGAACAAAGGGTCCTGGGGCCGGACGGTGGGGGGCAGACATTCACAAGAGCAGGCACTTCCTCTTCCGCTTCTTGACGGGCGGCGGGCAGAGAACCGCCCGGATGGCCTCATCAAACACTGTCTTGAGGCCCCGCTGCGTGAGCGCCGAGCACTCCAGGTATTTGACGGCACCTGTGGGAAACACAGCCTCACCCTCAGATCCGGGTGCAGTGGCTCCCCCTCCCTGGGCCCTGCTTGGCCCGGTCGGTCCCCGAAGGCAGGCCAGACGCCGAGACCACTGCCCCAGGTGGTACTCCAGCCTCCACCACGAAAATAAAAGCAGGGAAAGCATGCGTGACAATGGGGGTCTCATACCGATCTCCTTGGCCATAGCCAAGCCCTGCGGGTAGGTGATGGGCGTCAGCTTCTTCTCCTTCAGCTTCTCGATCGTGTCTTTATCGTCCCTCAGGTCAAGTTTCGTCCCCACCAGGATGATGGGTGTGTTGGGACAGTGGTGTCGCACTTCAGGGTACCACTAGGCGCCGAGACAGGACCCAGTCACCACTCTCCTTTAGGAACCCGCTCGTCTGAACTACACCGCACGGGGCCCACCTGTGCCCACCACCTGCTCCATCACCGCATCCCCTCTGCCCAGCTCACCCCTCTAGAATCACCGCCTGGCTGTGGTAGGACGAAAAGCCTGGGCCTCGGGACCCATGACCCCCCTGGACAGCTCTACTCAGTGAGAGGGGGAGGACCGCCCCCAGCCACCTGGTTTCCGGTAAAACAGGCGGAGTTCCTAAGTCATCACAAAATCCCCCTGCATTCAAAGGATGAGCACACAACTATCCCGACCCAGGCCTCAGCTCTGCCCTATGACCCCCACCAGACACACCCCTGAGCCCAACTGAAGGGCCTCACACCCCCCAACTTCACTCAGTTCATGAAACGTGCCAGAGTATGAAGTATGGACATTACTTTTATTACACCAACTCCAAAGTGCTTCATTATTTTCACAAGGAACACAGCACTTCTGAATCAGACCCTGAATCTTCAGCACACAGCGTGCTCAAGGCATACACCTAAAAAACCTATTACCTATATCAAAATCTGCCTAAGCAGTAGAAATAAGTAACTGAAAGTTTCTATCAGTAAATGGTATTTCACTTTTTAATATTTCTTCCCAAGACTGACATAACGTAACTGAATATTTTCCTAAAAAATCCCACTTACCTTTGCACGAACATTTTCAAATGATGCAGGACTGACGAGAGAAAAGCAAATTAAGAATACATCCTATAAAAAGAAAACACAAGGAGCTGTTGGGGAGAGTCCACAGTGAGGAAGGCACTGTTTCTCAGTGCAGCTGGGGGCGGACATGAGCCCAGGGCAACGCGAGCCTGCTCCCGACACCCCCCAGCCGCCCAGACCAGACCCAGCACGAGAGACGCCCATCAGGGGAGAAGGGGAGTGGGGGACAGAATACGCTCAGTCACTCAGGCTAGAGAGCGACGTCTGATTCAGGCTCCAGGAGGCCTCTGTCCCACCCTTCCCACTCCCACCGGAATTAACGTGACACTCAGTTACTACACAGGGACAAGGTCAAGTGTCAGGGTCCTACACCAATACTTCTACTAAAAAACGTTACCTACAAATGGTACGCTTTTCACTAAGCTCCCTACCAGAATGTTAAGTACATTTTCACAAGGTCACAGGGTTCCAGTTAAACTGCTTCTTACAAACTGCCATCCGCCCCGGCACCAAGGCCGGGCGCCCCTCGGGGAGGAGGACAGTTTGGGGCAGAGGCAGCGTCTCGCTGGTGGTCAGAGCTCCTGAGGCCAAGCACGGCCTCTGGAGAACCTGCAGTGAACCGTGCAAGGGCCTAAACTTGGACGATCCTGGCGCTCCAATGCTCAGCACTCCATACTCCCACTGTGGGGGGTGCAGGTCTGATCCCCGTTCAGGGAACGAAGACCCCACATGTCGCATGGCATGGCTCCTCAAAAAGTGAAATTTAATTATCTACCTAAATGCCTAAGAACTTCTAAGATGCCCGGTTTATGAAACATTGCCCTGGAAAACTATGCTACGTGGTGAATGGACACAGTCCCCATGCCAACACCTCCTTTTCATCCAGTTGATCTCTTGCACCTGAAAGGGAATGAAGAGCATCCCACAAGAGCTGCTCATCGACAACATGAAAGGCCAGCGCATGCACGAGCGTGTCCAAGAGTTACCGCCACCCGGGCTGATCACGACACCCCCAAGCAGGGACGGGTGAGCTCCCCAGCACGCAGCTGCGCCCCACAGGCCCCACACCAGACACCAAAGAGGGAGGAAGGAAGGAGTGCCCGCCATGGGTGAGTCCTGCTCCCACCAAGCGCTGGGGCTGGGTGAGCCGCAGCGGGGGCCTCCACGCCCCTTCCCCGGGGGAGCCCTGCTCGACACCCCGCCTGGCGCTCGGGAGGGGCAGGAGGCAGTTCCTAGACTGCTGGACTGCAACCAGAAGGCAGGCTGTCCCGCAAACCCCCCACCTTGAGTAGATCAAACAAAGCACTCAAGGAGTGTGAGGCTCAACAGGAAATCCTAGGAAAACTAAGTGAACCGAGAGAACAGATAAAGCTTGAAGTCGATCGAAAGTTTTACATACGGCAATCGGCTTCTCTTTGCCCCTGGAAGGTATTTCCTTACCATACGTTTCTCCAACCTAGTAATGCACGAGAACTTTGTTTGAGTTTAGTAAAAAGCGAGAAGAAAGCCAATATAACCTGCTACCTATTCTTCATCCGAATCCTGTCTCGACCCTCCCAAGGGACCTAAAGCACATGCTGATCCATGAGCCAGCGCACCCGTGATGCCAGGCGCCGCGGAGTCGCTCCATTGCCCTGGCCCACGGGGCATGAGGAGGCGCTCAGGAAGGTCAGAGACGGGGAGACCCCGGACAGGAAGTCCCGGGTGGAGGACACACCGAGGGGCGCCCTCCCCACAGAACCGACACGGTGCCCACCAAGCCCCAGCTTCTGCTCAGTGCGAAAGGGGCATCCTTCCCTCAACAAGGGCGCCCGTGAGCGACTGCACACCCTCCAAGCTCCCAGGCCAGGTTCTCAGACATGAGCCCAGCTGAAGCCAGAAGCGCCCATCTGTACAGCAGGCCTCCCGGCCGGGACACTGTTCCAGAAGGTGGCCGGGTCTGAGGGATGTGACCTCGCAGGGTGCAGCTCGAACCCAGGGACCTGCTCTGCTGAAAGAACAGCGCTGCTGTCCGGAGCACGTGGCGGGCCCGCCCGGGAGTGACCGCGCTGCCAGTGTTTATCACCAGCTTTCAACTCACTCCTCTGTTCCCGTAGAAACGGAAAGACTTGCTCTCCAGCAACAAAGAACCTGGAATTCTCAAAGAATCAAAAGAAAGGCAACTGAGACAACTATTGTAATTGCATCTCCCCTAGTCTCCGATTTACAATCTAGAGCGAATGTCAGTTTCTCTCACTACCCTGATTTACTCTACAGGCTCTTTCAAAAGCCTGGTCCTCGCAAAGCCTGGACATGACGCCAAAGCTTCGCAATGACCCGGGGACTCATGGGGTCGGATCCAAACACTCGGTGTCAAAACACCCTCTGCCACATCTGCCCTACCCTCTTCCACTCTTCAGAACATCTTTCTGATGGAGGAGAGAGGCCTTCCGTCCTACATTAGTTAACACAATGCCATCTGCCTGCTCCTCCCTCCTTCCTTTTCCTGTCTGCAGCCCAAACACGGCTGGAAGAAAGCCCAGCGCTTCAGACAACTAAGGCTCAAGTGTCCCGCTGGCCCTTCCGAGTGGGTCAGGGCAGATTCGAGGACGAGCCAGAGACAGGCCTACAGGACGAACAGCCAAACCAGAGACCGGGTGTCGTTTAGTACCAATCCAGAGGTTTCTCTTTGCCAAGACTAAATCCAGTGCCAGGCTGCCACTTCCAGGGCCAGCTCCCCCTGGCAGGACACTGAGCCCAAAAGATGACCTTTCAGGCCCCAGTATCTCAGCACTCAGGCACTCCCCCTCAGTAACCAACACAACCTGCTCGTCCTTCAAGGAGCCAGGTAGGCCGAGCTGTAACAACCAGCTGGGGGCTCGCCCCCGGAGCCTACGCGGCGGGTCACACACTGCGGTGCAGGCATCCATAGGAAGTGGCCCACCACCCTCCCGAGGAGGACGTGGGAGGTCCAAGTCCAGGCCCCAGGAGGACAACACCCGTTTGGATTTCAGGCCCCACTCACTGAAGCTTGATTCCATCAGTCCCTGATCTAGTGTGCTCAGCACACACAGTGCCAATCTTGCCAGATCACCGTGGACTCACTGCGACTGACTGCCTCTGAGAAAGAGGCCACACCCGTCCCTGGATGCCCTGAGTCACAGGAGGCAGTTCTCCTTTCTTAGAAGTGACCTCCCACCTTCCAGATGGATCCAGTTGACTGGGGATCCTACTCTACCCCTGGAGAAGGAAATGGCAACCACTCCATGGACAGAGGAGTCTGGCGGGCTATGTAGTCCATGTGGTCGCAAGAGTCAGACACAACTTAGCAACTAAACCAGCCAAGCAGCCTACTCTACCACTCAGTGCAAATCCCACTGAAATCTGGACTCAGCAAGGAGCCACTTGGTATAGAGTACTTCGCTAAATGTACTGAAGAATTCAAAGTTTTTTGGTGATTACTGGCTCATTTTTAACAGATAATCACAGTTCACTTTTACTCACAGATTATCTGAAAAGCCAGCCAATTCAAGCCTCCCAGTTTATGGTTTTGATCTTTGCTGACCACTGTTCCTGGAACTCAGATAAAAGGACAATCAGCAAAAATCTACAGCTCGAACAAACTGTCCTTGACAATTCCTCTAGCAGAAAAGCAAATGGAAAAGACAATGACTTCTGCTTAGAAACAGCCATATTTCAAACACAAAAAAACAAGCTTTGGGTAGACTAGAATGAATTGATTCTTTTCACTCACACTCACTCCTCAGAACAAAGGGATACTTAAATCAGTCTCGAGGTGGAGGCTGGCCCTCTGGGGGATGTCTCCCTGATCCTGAGCCCTCCTGGAGGCACCTGGGAACCGAAGGGGCCTCCGGCTCCGCCAGCACGGCTGTTCAAGCACACGGAGGAGCCCAAGGCAAACACACGCCCGGGACGGTCCCAAGGGCTCCGCCTACACACCCTCACCAAGCCTGCAAGGGAGCAGGGCAGGACTCAAGGTGGAGACACCCACCCTGACACAGCGCAGAGGGCGCGATCTAAAGCCCAAGAGTTTGCTCAACCGCCTCTGTGCACTGCCCCATCCAGGTAGTCACAAAGTTGTCTTTAAAAGCACTTTTAACACAAAGGAGAGACATGTAACAAGAAGGAAATAGCACAAGTAAGACAACTGCTTATTTAGAGAAAACTGGCTTTGGACCACATGTCCACCAGCTTACTGGCTTAACTGTAAGCAGCCGGTACAGAGACCAGCTAGTTAGCTGATGTGCGGGCAAGCCCAAGCTAGCAGCTGTCGGACTGGACACAGCAGACACATTATAAAACTGAAACTTCCACTTACTTAAGAAAATTTAGGTTCTAAAGCTGCAAAAATATATTTTATAGAAAAACAGTATTAAATCAATAGGATTAGTTACTAACTTGATCTAAAGAAGCCTTCATCTTCACTGCTTAATTTGCTTCTGTGGTACAAAACTGTCACAAAGCAAACTAATCTGGAAGCTAACTGTTCTTAAAACAGTTTTGCCAAAACATAACAGCACCTGTTTTGCATGGCTATGCCAAAATGACACAGAAGAATGTACACTGAACACCACCAGTCAATACTGAGGACACTCAAAGCGTACAGACAAGCAGACAAAGCCCCGGTTTGCATCTAGGCAGATACTCACTATTGAAGTAATTCAATGTTATTTGTTATTACTCAGCATACCCAAAAGATGGCAATATAGGCAAATCGAGAGGTGGTATGAATTAATGAAACCGTCAGGACGTGTAAAGGACACTCTAAAATCATTCAGGCTCCTTACTGTCTGCGGGTAGGACAGGGGGCGTAATCGGTCATAATCTTCTTGTCCGGCTGTGTCCCATAAGCCCAGATTCACGGGTTTTCCATCCACCATGACATTGGCAGAGTAGTTGTCAAAGCTGCGGAACAGAGGGAAAACGGTTAACCTCCAGCCAAGGAGCCAGGCACCCCTGGGGCTGGGCGGGGCCGGGTGGGGCTGCGAGGGCAGACGGGCCAGGCCAGAAGGTGCCCAGCCCCGCCGGCGGGCGCACGGGATGTGGGGGCACCACTGAGACGCAAGCACAAGCTAAGCTACTGAATTTAACCAGACCAGGTCTCTGTCGGCATCAGAAATCTGCCTGCCCATGATGAAGAGAACACTGAGGTCTCTCCCCAGGAAGAACTGCAAGTATCCAAACCCCACGGGCTGGGGGTTCCGTGCACACGAGAGTCGCCCTCAGTTAGGGGCACCCAGCAGGGCTGCACTGGCCGTGTTTCCAGAACACTCGCTGCACCCGACCTGGGTGGAGGATGGTCCCCAGCTGACCCTTGGTAATCCCCCCTACAACCTGTGTGCAGGGTAACACAGAGCAAGTCAGATCCCAGAAGCTACTGGGTAACATTTTCAAAGTTTCACACATGGGTTTAAATTAATTTGAAGCTGCTACACACAAATGAATTACCTATAACAGGAGGAAGCCCAGAAAGCCTATAGGCTGATGGGGAGAAATAAGGAGGACGTTAAAAAATTATGCGGAGTGCCATGAAGTAGTTCACTGACACCTGGCGTTGCAAGGTAAACAGGGGCACGTGCCGAGCAGAACGCAATATATTAGCCTTTAAAGTCAGGTCCCAGAATTGATTTTCACATACTTAAGACTAAAGCTTAGGATCTTACTACACTATGACAGCAAAGTCATGGTCTGAGTAGGTTCCAGTGTGATTTATACAAGTTCATGACCAAACCTGCTTTCATACAGAAAAGGTCTCATATGCTATACTTCTACTGCAGTGAGAAGAGGAAATATTATTCAATAAGTGGTACAACAATGGTCTAAGAATCTGCAAAAAAGAATCAGGTGCTTGCCTCTTGCCATACCAAAAAATAAACTCCAAGTGAATGAAAGATAAAAACTAGAGCGATAAAAACCTTAGAGGGGAGGGGAAACTAGGGAATATTTTTTAATAAGACATTAAACTCAGGGGAGAGGGAGAATGGCATATTTATATAAAAATGCAGAGAATATTATGAGTTCAAAGACAAGTGAGAGACAGAGGGGTAAGTATTTTTCACACACAGAAGTTCCATCAGTTCAGAGAATTTCCAGTGGGACAATAAGCAAGGGATTTTGACAGGCAATTCACAGAAGATTACGCATGGACAGGAAGCACAAGGTTTCAACCTCACGGGTGACGAGAAACGCAAATAACGCGGTCACTGTTTTCAGCCCATGTTCACCACAGTGGGTAGGAAAGGGCTGTTTCTGTCACTGCTGCTCAAAGTGACAGCATTTGGAATAGCAACCGCGAAGCATCTCCTAAAGCTTAAAACATCCCACTCCTTCTGATTTACCACAGTTCCTCCAACACTCTATCACGTGTGCACAAAGATGTGTGCAATGATGTTTGCACAGCACTGTTTGCAAGTGACCAGAGTCAGGCCCACCACAGGACCTCCGAGTCATCAACAGCTCTACCTACACGTGGAGACGAGGGGAAGTCCCCGCCACAAATTCTGGACAGTTTGATTCCACTTACACCCACACACACACAGGACGCTTAGGCCGAGTGCAGTGCTAAGGAGGTGAGCACCGTGCGAATGGAGCGCCTCCGCCCCAGCGAGCGGTGAGGATCCCGGCCTGGGCGCAGCCTCGGAAGCTCCCTGGTGACCATCAGCAGAGAGGCCCTTTTCCGTCCCCACCCAAGTCTGCTGCCAAAAAGGGACCCCGCAGCTCAGCAGCTGGTCCTCCCATCCGCCCCTGGCCCCCCGCAGCCTACACCCACAACACAGCCACACCCCCCACATACAGCCACACCCCACACACACACAGCCCCACACCCCCTGGTTTCAATTCCAAAGCCCAAAAGTCAACAGTGACGTGTAACCGTTGGACTGCTCGCCAGAAAAGGCCCATTAAACCATAATAGACCCTTTGTTCCAGTTCCTTGACCCTTTACACAGAAAGCCACTTATCTGAAACTCTTACACTATCCAGTCTCTGAACTTCAAAGGTGGTTTAACTTTCATTTCCTAAATATCTGAAAATCAATTAGGAAAGCTGTGTGCTTTGTCATCATGCAGAAACTATATTAAAAAAAGATAAAGTTATTTTTTAGAAGTCCAAATACCTTATAATTAGACATCAATGACTGAGAGGAAAATAACCACCTCTCTTCACTTAAGGATTCAGAAAGGCAGAGCAGAAGAAAGGTCAATGGAATCAAAAAAAAACCACATATCACTGACAAGTTAATCCCGGGTTAACTCAGGATACTTACACAGTGGGGATATATTCTCCAGGAAATGCATTGGTAGTGTAACTGATCAGGAGGCAAGTCTTACCCACAGCTCTATAGAGACAGGAAAAAAAAAAAGATGTAAGTTCCTTAGTCAACATAAATGCAATCTGAGCTTTCATTATTCAGTGAAAATAACGTACAGAAACACCAGGACGTATACATCAAATATTAAAGCATTAAAGAAAACAGTTTCTTAGACCTTTTATTTAATACTATTTTTATCCTGAAACGTAAAGCAAACAAACTAGAATTACTCAGAAGGGCAGCGTCTGGAGGCTTCGCATTGTTTTCAGTTCTAGGTGTTTGCACTGGTTGTCGAGAAAACAGCTGTTGGTAAGCACAAGTTCAAGAGGAGCGGTGTTTTAAGTGGAAGTCTTGGGACTTCCCTGGTGGTCCAGCGGCTGAGACTCAGTGCTGCCACTGCAGAGGGCCTGGGTTCGATCCCTGGTCAGAGAACGAGATCCCAAACGCTGCAGCTACGAGTTCACATGCCACAACTAAAGATGTTGTGGGCCGAAACGAAGATCTGGTACAGCCAAATAAATCGATAAAATGAAAAAATAAATGAAATGAAAAAATAAACAAGTCTCTTCTGCAAACACCTCTAGAAGGCTTTCATCAAGAATCTGAAAACCGGGAGGTGGGAGGGGGGTCCAGGATTGGAACCACGTGTACACCCATGGTAGATTCATGTTGATGTATGGCAAAACTAATACAATATTGTAAAGTAATTAGCCTCTAATTAAAATAAATAAATTTAATTAAAAAAAAAATAATCTGCAAATATACCCTCCAAGTTATTCCGATGAATACCAACATGCAGACACGGCTCTCCTCTCAAGCGTCCACTGTTGCAGTCTGCTGCCTCCGAGGGGCGGCTCAAACCGCGCCACCTCCCTCAAGCCTTCCCTCTGGCCATCCGACAGGCCAGGTCTCTAAAGACAGCGCTTAGTCACCCATACCACACACCACCGCCTGCTAATTCATCTGCATTCCTGTGCCTCCTCCCCACTCCCACCCTCAAATCTCACCATAAACTTTTGGAGCAAGCAGTTAACACTAAATTCCAACAGATTAATGAAGGGCTCAGGGTCGGTGGAGTAATCTCCCAAACAGCTGTGAAGAGAACTAGCAGAGAAAAGCGTAGGAACACAGGAGGGCCTCCCACACACAGCTGCAAGCCGGCACAGGGTACCAGGGTGGTGAGGAAAGGCTCCCAACCACTTGAGAGGGGTATCCCCTGGTCGGGAAGACCCTCTGAAGGAGGCAACGGCTCCCCACTCCAGTATCCTTGCCTGGGAAATCCCATGGACAGAGGAGCCTGGCGGGCTACAGTCCATGGGGGTCGCCGAAGAGTAGGACACGTGTTAAGCAACTGACCAACAAAACCACCTAAACGTTAAGTTGATCACTGCACCATTAGCCAACAGGTGCGTGCATGCCAAGTTGCTCGGTCGTGTCCGACTCTTGCGACCCCATGGCTCCTCAAGGACCCACCAGGCTCCTCAATCCATGGGATTCTCCAGGCAAGAACACTGGAGTGGGTGGCCATGCCCTCCTCCAGATCTTCCAGACCCAGGGATCAAACCCATCGGCTCCTGCAATGCAGGTGGATTCTTTACCACTGAGCCACTGCAGATACCTAGCCGACACACAGTCTCCAAACTGTACGACACCCCCACGGCGGCTGTGGGGCCTCCTCAGTCCCTGGCCTCACTCACCAAACAAGTGCTCCCCCGTGGCTCACCAAGGCCACATGACACGCTGGCGTGCAGGAGTCCTAAGACTTTGCTGTTCAATCTCGACCACTATCAATTAGGACAACCATAAAGAAGTTAAGTGCTTTTCTATTTTCCTTACACTCTTAGCTTAAGGCAAAAACCTCTCAACAAGGGCAGATTACAGGCCCAGAAGGTCCTGCCAATACTTGCTTCACTCAAAACATTATTAAGGCTTAACAAAAGCTGGAACTCCCCCACCCCAAGACCTCACAGTCAAACATGACATCATCAGGGGCTGCTGTCCAACTCCTAAAGGCTTTCTAAACAGAAATGACTCACTGGCCATACATTTTGTCAAAAGCTTAGAATGTTAAAACAAATAAAAAAGAACCTGAATGAGATTCAAAGTCACGACCCTGATGTGTGACCCACAGGCAACTCTACTACTTACTGGCTGAATTTTTTAAGTTTCAACTTCCTTATGCCTTGGTTTTCTCAAGTGTAAGATGGATGCAAAACTACCGACTTCATCCCAAAACTATTGTGAGCACTGATTCAATTTCAGTCTACACCAACAAACTGCATAGTATGCCAGGAAGTATCAGATCAGATCAGATCAGATCAGTCGCTCAGTCGTGTCCGACTCTTTGCGACCCCATGAACCGCAGCACGCCAGGCCTCCCTGTCCATCACCAGCTCCCGGAGGTCACCCAGACTCGCATCCATCGAGTCAGTGATGCCATCCAGCCATCTCATCCTCTGTCGTCCCCTTCTCCTCCTGCCCTCAATCCCTCCCAGCATCAGAGTCTTCTCCAATGAGTCAACTCTTCGCATGAGGTGGCCAAAATACTGGAGTTTCAGCTTTAGCATCATTCCTTCCAAAGAAATTCCAGGATTGATCTCCTTCAGAATGGACTGGCTGGATCTTCTTGCAGTCCAAGGGACTCTCAAGAGTCTTCTCCAACACCACAGTTCAAAAGCATCAATTCTTCGCCAGGAAGTATACTAGGTGCTAAAGATACTGTCATGAACAGGATCTCATGGGACTCAGGCAGTTTTAGTAAGCTAAAAAATTAAACACGTGTTTATTACATAACATTTTAGATGTGATAAGTGTTGCTAAAGATGTTCTGGAAAGGTACAGCACAGGGATCTAACCTTGTCTTGGGGGCAGAGGAGGCTGCAACATCACTGAGGCTGATGAGTGGGACACGGAAGGGAGGAACATTCTAGGCAAAAGCACAGCATGTAGGAAGGCCCAGACTGCAGGAAGGCCAGTAAAACTGAAGGATGAAGAAAGAAGGGGGAAGTGGCAGAGGGAACTTTGAGGAGGTTGTCATTTCTTCTCAAGACCTGGAACTTGATCCTACTTGGGAAGTGACAGAAGATTTTTAGTTGCCAAGAAATCATGAGATTTGCATTTTCAGAAGAAGCCTCTCTGGGCAGTGTGGGAAGAGGACTCAAGAAGCTGAGACTGGGGGCAGAAAACAAGGAAGCAGCTGCCGCTGTGTTCCAGGAACCGATGCTGTGGCCTGGACCACGGCAGGGGTTTTAGGGTACAGAGGAGCGGGCTGTTCAGAGAGGCAGGATAAACACAGCTCGGCCAGGGGCTGCAGCGGCACCTGAGGAAGAGAGCGCACTTTAAGGCTGTGAAGAGTGAATATCTTTTGAAAACTGCAAGTGCTGTTGTGTAAAAATGTTAATACTCATCACCTCTTAATGTCACAGGAAGCAGCTCCGAAGGTTTTAAATGCTGAGTTAAAAGCATCACAGTTTCACTTCTAGATCCCTCCTAAGGCTCTCGTATGTATGAGGAACAAAGCCCTTACAAACACCAATTGTTTTAAATACGCCAAAATCTCCTTTCCTGAAACTTGATCTTCAGCTGAGGCTTCATCTTTTGAAAGGTTTAGCTGTAAAGGACCCCAAGGTACTGGTATCACCTGATAGTAATTGGAAATTTTACTACCAATCATCCTTTAGATATAAACATGCATTCTCTAAGAAAATTAGTAAAGTATAAAGTTCTGACTTTTAAGTAAGTACATGTCCAACTTTTGATTTAAATGTTTACTTAATTTTAAAAACAGAGAAAAAGAGAAAGAAAAGGGTTATTTACCTCCCATTAGTGTTCATTCAATCCTGTTAAACACACTCCACAAATAAATGTTACAAGCTACAGGCCACAGTCAACAGCGGCTCTAGACAGAGTCACGCTTCTTCCACAGGAAGAATGGGAGCGGTATCTGGTTAGTCTTTGACTTGACACTGCTGCACGATTTCTGGAAGCTACTATTTACTTTGGAATTTCCAATTTTATACATATAACTGCTCAGCTCACTCACTGTTTAATCTTTTTTTCCCCTCCTTTTTTTTTTTCTTTTTAATCTTTGAAAAACGCTGTAACTCCGGAGAGGGAGCATGAATCTTATTTTACTTATTTGTGATAAATAATCACAACTGCTACTAGCTCTTGTACTGGCTAGAAAGTTGACCAAGTAGATAGATTTCCAGGTTCTAAGTGACAGCAAGTCACCACAACATTTTAATCTAAGGGGAACTGAGCACATTTAAGCATGTGAAATCCATAAATCTGGCAACACTGGCAATTTCCTCCCATTAAAATAGGGATGGACGATCCCTCGTGGGATCTTGGCTTCCACTGCCGGGTGGCACGAGTTCCATCCCTGATCCAGGAACTAAGATCCCCACATGCTGCCTGGAACAGCCAAAAAAAAAAAAAAAATCCAGGAAACTCAAAAACAAGATTCTGCATTGCATAAAAAAAAAAACCCACTGGTCTCTCAGTAGGACAGAAAAACCAGATTTCTCCAACGACTACTGTAAACCTAAATAAGGAACCTGTATTGCTGCTTGAAAGTACCTAGATCTTTTCCCCCAGTTTTACTGAGGTGTAATTGACACACAGCACTATGTAAGTTTAAGGTGGTTAATTTCTATACATCAGGAACTGATTACCACAGTAGGTTTAGTGAACATCCATCATCTCTTAATGACCGAGCATGAAAGAAATAGAAAATTTTTTCCTTTTGATGGAAACTCTTAGGATTTATTCTCTCAACAACTCTCCTCTATAAGGTACAGCAGTGTTAATTATCATTTGCTACATTTCATCCCTGGCACTTATTTATAACAGGAACTTTGTTCCTTCTCACCACCTTCTAATCTCCCAACCCCTAAGAATACCTAGGATCTTAAGAACAAATTAACAGAACAGGATGGATCATGGATTTTAAGTATCAAATATATAATATACTAGTACTTATTGCATTAATGAAAGACCCTGAATGAAAGTCCTCGATTTATGCTGAGAAATGGGGTTTGGGGACTCTTAACACTAATCCTAAATGTGTAATTACCCAGAGAGTAAGCTCAGAAACTGTATTAATTAACAGCACAATTTAGTGCTACCCAAACACAAAACCCTAGCTGCAATCAATGCCCCTGACATCCTGCCACCAACAGGAGACATCCCAACCAACTAACAGAAAGCCAGTCATTATCACCAGGGAGACTCCGAAAAGTTCAGATGCTGAACACTAAGTTACTAGAACACTCAAAGCTGAAGATGTCGCCTCTCACAGAGCTTGAATCTGAAGCAGCCATTCCTAGAGAACGTCCTAGAACCATCCAGCCTACCCCCGGGGTAGCTAAAGACGCAGAGTTCAAAATCGGGAATTCGTATCTGTGTATCACCCCCATTCTCCTTCCAAAATCAACTTCTGTTATCAAATCCTCTTAGACTATTGCCCCCAAATGGGAACAACTTCCCATGAGAAGAATAGAGCAAACTGTTGATTACAGAATCTAAGTGGTGGGTATGTGAGTGTTCAATACATTATTCTTTCAACTTTTCCATGTTTGACATTTTTCATATTAAGAAGCTGAAGGAAACAGTCCCATCTGGTGATATGTGCTAACTCCCCTGGGAGCAGGAATCCTGGTGAAACACCCCCTTTGTAGGAAGACTACAATTATAAGTTAGAGCTTCCTGGTGATGCAGAGATGAGAAAGCACAAAGACAGGGCTGACTAATGCCAAAGACAATATAAACAGCGGCTTTAAGGTTTCTCAAAGCGGACTCCTGACACTCTTCCACTGAACCTAACCCCAAACATTCATCTGAAATTAAAAAAAAAAAATTATAATACAATATAATTGTACCAATCAAGATCAAATACTAAAAAGTAAATTTGGGATAAAAACACACAAAGGCAATTCACGAAGAGCTGAAACAAACCCATGGATCATGCCACAGCTGCTTGTTCAATGAAGTGGGCAGGAGCCAGTAGTGAACATTCCTATCAAGATGACATCATGGAAGGCATTTATCAAGCTTAACTAAAAAAATTCCTGGACAGCAATGTCTAAATTAGACACTGCACTGGATAGACCTCTAGCGCCATCTGAAATAAAATGACGGGGGAGGGGTCAAGTCACTCACCCCCCAGCCCCAAATCAGTCAAAAAAAAAAAAAAAAACACAATTAAAAATTCATAAATATTTGAATATGAGATGCTGTCTCACCCAAGTAAAACTGAGTGAAAATTGAGGGACAGAGGTCCCCGAAATTAGTCACAAAACCTGTGTTCAAAAAAAAAAAAACAAACCTGTGTTCAGAAGGACAGACTCAGGCTTCATGGAACAATTAACAGAATTAAAAAGTATCAAAACTTATCTCACATTTTATACTCAATACCAACTGAATTGCTGTACAGAAAATAATCCATTAGAAGAATATAGGCTAATTGGTGCTAATTATAATACTTAGGACACAGCCTTTAACCGTAATTCCCAAGAATAATTTTTAAATAAGGAAGCTTGCAATTTGTGGAACCTCAACGAGTTTGCCTTCCCTGTTTAAACTGCCCCAATTGCCTGAAATTCCACAACATTAAGCAACTTGCCTCACAAAATTCAGACTGTACTTTACAGCTTTAACAGTTTTTTACCAAAATATTCTTACAAGGAATATATTTTATTCAGACAAAAGCAGGAAAAAAAATATTTTTGGTGGAAAAAGTATTATCTAGATTGTTCACTGATGCAATATTTGCTCTATGTTCACCAATAATTTAAAGTATTGATAACATAGCTCAAGGTTTTTCCCATAAAGGTACCCTTCACTTCTAATGTCAACATCAGTGTTCAAACACAGCATGAAAACCTGGCAGAGGGGGTTTCCCCGGCAGCTCAGTGGTAAAGAATCTGCCTGCCGAGGCAGAGGACATGGTTCGATCCCTGGTCCGGGAAGATCCCACAGGCTGCGCAGCAACCAAGCCCAGGCGCCACAACCGCTGACCTTCGCTCCAGAGTCGGGGAGCGGCTACTGAAGCCTGAGCACCCGGACTGGAGAGGACTCTCCCCAAAACTAGAGAAAAGCCCTCACTGCAACAGAAGACCCAGCACAAACAAAAATAATTCTTTTTAAAAAATGACAGAAAACTCAAGGCCACTATGTTTTATGCCTAACACTCTCTTCACAGAGCACAGCAGTACCTCAGAGTGATAAAAACAGCAATAATAATCAAGAAATACTGACATCTGGCCCTCACTAAGCACTGGGTAGGGGCCAAGCAAGCGCCCGAGAGGCTCTGACTTCCTATCCAGAACCTTGTTGAAGCCTCACATTGCCCGCTGAGGCACCTCTCTTGGGGGCTGTGTGATCTGCTCAGGGTTTCCCCCCAAGTGGTGAGGTGGGGATTTGATCCCACAGGAGGCATTCAACAAGTATTTGACCAGATAAACAGGCTGATGCAAACAGAGAGGCCCACAATCTGTACCTATGATTGAGTACACTGACTACGCCCTGTGCTTGTATTTCTTGTATTTTTAAATCTTTCAAAGATTATATTCTAGGATTAGATTATGGGTTACCAGCGAGTTGACTTTTTAAAAAACGGGCATGAATTACTGATCGCGCATTTTCTAACTTTTAAAGGAAATCCATATCATTTACAATGTTCCTAAGACAATGACATATGTTATACTTCAGGAGCAGAAGGATCAAAACTTCACTTAAATGAATTTAGTGATTTCACTCTTAAACCAATTAACTGAACATCCTCCCCACCCCCATCCCCACAAAACTAAAGCTTTCTTTCAATGGGTTAAAAAAAGAACAAGCACCATACATATTTCTACGTAGAAACTTACAATTTCTGATTATCTTGACAGAAGCATGAAGTGCTAATAATCTTTCACATTTGTGTGCCTGACAAACCATACAGAGGGCATCTTTTTTTTAAAAAAATCAGTTGTCTGATTGTGTTCAAGGATCTGAATTAGATACAGAAACAAGTTCAAATGTCTAATTTACAACGATCTCAAGAAACCGAGATCTCATAAATTCATCAGAAGCAGAAAAGCACCATCGACCCTAATGATAAGTTTGGGGAACAGGGACTCCACAACTCTCTCTTCAACTTTACAAGACTCCAAATGGGTGCCAGTTGTATTCTGACTTTGTTGTAACTGGTAGTAACTCTTGGAGCCTCCTTGTTAACGCTCCTCTAACTCGAGCAATGCTGAGACGCACAATTTTGCTGGGATCACACTGAGATTCTTGTTTCAAGGGGAGGAAAAAAACTGCATAAGACAAGTCTTGTCTTCCTCGAGGGCCTGGATCCACCACAGACAGTAATGAAAAGACATGCCTTGAGTCACAGGGCAGCCCGGCTCAGGGAGCCTGTTCTGCGACATCCCATACCTAATGCATAAGGCAGAGACCAATTTTTTTTTTTTAATGATCCCATCACGTTCAAAGAAAGGAACAGTCTTAATCACACCCAGTTCCTCGCAGCTAGAAATCCTAAAAGTTTCTCCACCTTAATAGCCAACAGTCACTTTTTAAATAATCAGAAAAGTGTCTAAGTACCAGCAGAAGGCACCCCTTGGTGCGCACACCAGCCTGTGCGTGCACAGACTCCTCCAGTACGACCGAACAGAGACCGCCGGGACCCACGGAAGGTCTCAATGCAGCTCGAGAGGTTAATGGGAAAACCAAGAGAGGATTCTATTTTTTCTTTTCTTTTTTTTTTTAAAGAAAGGCAACTCCCTGAACCCACCCAATGTTCAGGCAAATGAGGGTGGGTGGCGGCGCGGGGCGAGTTCTGCCGGGCGGTCAGCGGCCCGGGAGAAAGCGGGAGGGTGGAGTTCACTTTCCCTCCCGCCGCCGATCGCCGATTCCCTCCCTCCCTCCCCTACCGAAAAAAAAGAGAGAGAGAGAGAGCGGGCCGGAACCAGGCCCGCGCCGCCGGGTCCGGAGGAGGGTGGCGGCCCGCGCCCCCCCCGCCCCGCGCCCCGGCCCGGGAGAGGCCCGGCCGGGCCCCGGGCGAACCCGCGGCGCCCGCCCGCCCGCCGCCCGGCCCCAGCCCCCGGCGCTCGACCCCCGGCCCGGCGCGCGCACTCACCCGTCTCCCACCACCACACACTTGATGGCCTGCATCTGGGCCGCTCGCTGGGCCGCGGCGGCGGCGGCGGCCGGGCGCTGAGGAGAAAGGCGGCGAGCTCGGCGAGAGGCGGGCGGGCGGGCGCGCGGCTGCGGGCGGCAGGGCGCGGGGTGCCGGGGCCGCTGTCCACGCCGCCTCGCCCTCCGCCGACGGAACGCCGGAGCCCAGCAGCAGCCACCACCCAAAGCTGGGGAAAACTGCAGAGAAACAGGAAATGGCCGCTCCACTCACATCCGGCCTCCCCTCCCCCGCGCCGGAGCCGCCGCTCCCAGGCTCCGGGGCGGGGCAGATCCCGCCCGCGCGCCTCCCGGGCTCCTCTGGGCTTCGGGGGACGCTCGGGAACGTTCGGCAACGCTCGGCTCCGACCGCGGCCGCGGGGCTCGGGGAGGGGTGGACCTGCCGCCATCTTTGTGCGCTCGGGTTACGGTCCTGGCCCCGCCCCGCGCCACCTGCCCAGGTTCAAGCCCCAGGAGGGCCCAGTCTCCCACGAGCCGGTTCCCCCAGCCCCTGACCATCTTTTGTGGGAGGCCATCTGAGGGGAGCTAGTGGAGGTGATGGAATTCCAGTTGAGCTATTCCAAATCCTGAAAGATGATGCTGTGAAAGTGCTGCACTCAATGTGCCAGCAAATTTGGAAAACTCAGCAGTGGCCACAGGACTGGAAGAGGTCAGTTTCCACTCCACTCCCAAAGAAAGGCAATGCCAAAGAATGCTCAAACTACCGCACAATTGCACTCATCTCACACGCTAGTAAAGTAATGCTCAAAACTCTCCAAGCCAGGCTTCAGCAATATGTGAACCCTGAACTTCCTGATGTTCAAGCTGGTTTTCGAAAAGGCAGAGGAACCAGAGATCAAATTGCCAACATCTGCTGGATCATGAAAAAAGCAAGAGAGTTCCAGAAAAACATCTGTTTCTGCTTTATTGACTATGCCAAAGCCTTTGACTGTGTAGATCATAATAAACTGTGGAAACTTCTGAAATAGATGGGAATACCAGACCACCCCTCTGCCTCTTGAGAAATCTGTATGCAGGTCAGGAAGCAACAGTTAGAACTGGACATGGAACAACAGACTGGTTCCAAATAGGAAAAGGCGTATGTCAAGGCTGTATATTGTCACCCTGCTTATTTAACTTCTATGCCGAGTACATCCTGAGAAACACTGGACTGGAAGAAGCACAAGCTGGAATCAAGATTGCTGGGAGAAATATCAATAACCTCAGATATGCAGATGACACCACCCTTATGGCAGAAAGTGAAGAGGAACTAAAAAGCCTCTTGATGAAAGTGAAAGTGGATACTGAAAAAGTTGGCTTAAAGCTCAACATTCAGAAAATGAAGATCATGGCATCTGGTCCCATCACTCCATGGGAGATAGATGGGGAAACAGTGGAAACAGTGTCAGACTTTATTTTTCTGGGCTCCAAAATCACTGCAGATGGTGACTGTAGCCATGAAGTTAAAAGACGCTTACTCCTTGGAAGGAAAGTTATGACCAACCTAGATAGCATATTCAAAAGCAGAGACATTACTTTGCCAACAAAGTTCATCTAGTCAAGGCTATGGTTTTTCCAGTGGTCATGTATGGATGTGAGAGTTGGACTGTGAAGAAGGCTGAGCGCCGAAGAATTGATGCTTTTGAACCGTGGTGTTGGAGAAGACTCTTGAGAGTCCCTTGGACTGCAAGGAGATCCAACCAGTCCATTCTGAAGGAGATTAGCCCTGGGATTTCTTGGGAAGGAATGATGCTAAAGCTGAAACTCCAGTACTTTGGCCACCTGATGCTAAGAGTTGACTCATTGGAGAAGACTCTGATGCTGGGAGGGATTGGGGGCAAGAGGAGAAGGGGACGCCAGAGGATGAGATGGCTGGATGGATGACATCACTGACTCGATGGACGTGAGTCTGGGTGAACTCCGGGAGTTGGTGATGGACAGGGAGGCCTGGCATGTTGCGATTCATAGGGTCGCAAAGAGTCAGACACGACCCAGCGACTGATCTGATCTGATCTGATCTGAGGGGCAGTGAAAATGTTAGTCACTCAGTAGTGTCTGATTATTTGCAACTCCACAGATAGTAGCCCGCCAGGCTCCTCTGTCCATGGGATTCTCCAGGCAAGAATACTGCAGTGGACAGCCATTCCCTTCTCCAGGGGATCTTCCCGACCCAGGGATTGAACCCGGGGCTCCTGCATTGCAGGCACATTCTTTATTACCTGAGCCATCAGGGAATCAAATCCATTTATTATGTGATCCCTGTAACTTAGGTGATGACAAAGTCTTAGAAAATTTGAGACTTAGTAATATAAAGAAGACCATACACCATGCCATTAGTCAAAGATAACTGAATTCATTAAGCCAAAAATATGTTGAACTTTCCTCCCTTGCATATACATTTTCTAATAATTGTTTTTCATGCCTTGAGCGTTTACTATTTCCTACTGCTTTGCACCAAGTTCTGGAGATAATGACCTGTTGCTGCTGCTGCTGCTGGTAAGTCACTTCAGTCGTGTCCGACTCTGTGCAACCCAATAGACGGAAGCTCACCAGGCTCCCCTATCCCTGGGATTCTCCAGGCAAGAACACTGGAGTGGGTTGCCATTTCCTTCTCCAGTGCATGAAAGTGAAAAGTGAAAGTGAAGTCGCTCAGTCGAGTCCGACTCTTAGCGACCCCATGGACTGGAGCCTACCAGGCTCCTCCGTCCATGGGATTTTCCAGGCAAAAGTACTGGGGTGGTGTGCCATTGCAGACCATTAAAGTGTGAATATTTTGGTATTATGTTTTAAGCAAAATTGGAAAGTCATACTGAATCATTGTTAGAACATTTTTCATGGCTGCTTACTTTTCATCCCTTTATGCACATGTGCCTATGGCTATTTGCTTCAGTCCCTAAGTCATGCCTGACTTTAGACCCCATGGCTTCTCTGTCCATGGGATTTCCCAAGCAAGAACACTGGAGTGGGTTTTTGTTTCCTTCTCAGTAGAATCCTCCGCCTTCCTGTGCCTTAATTTAACCAATTTGTCTGCTATGGGACAGTCCAGTTGTCCCTATTTGATAATGAATGGTGGAGTGAAGGCATTTATACAAGACTTTTTGTAGCTTTGTTTCTTTAGACAGCATTCCCGAAAAAAATAGAATTACCGGGCTAATAGAGGTGAATTTGTTTTTTAATATTTTAAAATTATGTATTTACTTATTTGGTTGGGCTGAGTCTTAGTTGCAGCTTGCAGAGTCATAGTTGCAGCTTGTGGGATCCAGTTCCCCTACCAGGGATCGAACCCAGGCCCCCTGCATTGGGAGTACAGAGTCATAGCCACCAGGGAAGACCCAGGTGAATGTTTTTTAAAGCTTTGATATGTGTTGCTGCCTTGTCCTCTTGCAAGGTGATAACCAGTTCACACTCCTCTTACCCTCTTTGATAATGGGTCTTCCAAGGGAGTTACTTCCAAGGATATGTTCGTCTTGTAGGTCTTCTCTTACTATAATTAATTCTGTTGTTCAGTATTACAACAATTTTTCTGACATCAGACCTTTTCAATACAAGTGTTTTTTAAGCATTTTTGTTTGGCATTATTTCAAAATAAACATGTTCCCCAAGCAAAGGGCATCTCTTTGTTGTTCATTAAGCTCCCTCTTGAAGAGGGGTTGAGGTTTCCAGGACAACTGAGTGACTGTGGCCCCTTTCCTGATGGACATATCCAGGGAACCTATGACAAACTTCAACAGTTCAGTTCAGTTCAGTTGCTCAGTCGTGTCCGATTCTTTGCGACCCCATGAATTGCAGCACACCAGGCCTCCCTGTCCATCACCAACTCCCGGAGGTCACTCAGACTCACATCCATTGAGTCAGTGATGCCATTCAGCCATCTCATCCTCTGGCGTCCCCTTCTCCTCTTGCCCACAATCCCTCCCAGCATCAGAGTCTTCTCCAATGAGTCAACTCTTGGCATCAGGTGGCCAAAGTACTGGAGTTTCAGCTTTAGCATCATTCCTTCCCAAGAAATCCCAGGGCTGATCTCCTTCAGAATGGACTGGTTGGATCTCCTTGCAGTCCAAAAGACGCTTGAGAGTCTTCTCCAACACCACAGTTCAAAAGCATCAATTCTTTGGTGCTTAGCCTTCTTCACAGTCCAACTCTCACATCCATACATGACCACAGGAAAAACCATAGCCTTGACTAGACGAACTTTGTTGGCAAAGTAATGTCTCTGCTTTTGAATATGCTATCTAGGTTGGTCATAACTTTCCTTCCAAGGAGTAAGCATCTTTTAATTTCATGGCTGCAGTCACCATCTGTAGTGATTTTGGAGCCCAGAAAAATAAAGTCTGACACTGTTTCCACTGTTTCCCCATCTATTTCCCATGAAGTGATGGGACCAGATGCCATGATCTTCGTTTTCTGAATGTTGAGCTTTAAGCCAACTTTTTCAGTCTCCACTTTCACTTTTATCAAGAGGCTTTTTAGTTCCTCTTCACTTTCTGCCATAAGGGTGGTGTCATCTGCATATCTGAGGTTATTGATATTTCTCCCAGCAATCTTGATTCCAGCTTGTGCTTCTTCCAGTCCAGCATTTCTCATAATGTACTCTGCATAGAAGTTAAATAAGCAGGGTGACAATATACAGCCTTGACGTACTCCTTTTCCTATTTGGAACCAGTCTGTTGTTCCATGACCAGTTCTAACTGTTGCTTCCTGACCTGCATACAAATTTCTCAAGAGGCAGATCAGGTGGTCTGGTATCCCTATCTCTTTCAGAATTGTCCACAGTCTATTGTGATCCACACAGTCAAAGGCTTTGGAATACTCAATAAAGCAGAAATAGATGTTTTTCTGGAACTCTCTTGCTTTTTCCATGATCCAGCGGATGTTGGCAATTTGATCTCTGGTTCCTCTGCCTTTTCGAAAACCAGCTTGAACATCAGGAAGTTCAGGGTTCACATATTGCTGAAGCCTGGCTTGGAGAATTTTGAGCATTACTTTACTAGCATGTGAGATGAGTGCAATTGTGCGGTAGTTTGAGCATTCTTTAGCATTGCCTTTCTTTGGGAGTGGAATGAAAACGGACCTTTTCCAGTCCTGTGGTCACTGCTGAGTTTTCCAAATTTGCAACTAAGTGTAATTACCTTCTTATCTTTAGACCAGGAGCAAGTAAAAGGGTGGAGCCTCAGGTGAATAATTGAACTGAACAAACATTTCAGTGCTGTTGTTGCATAATGGACCGATAAGAAATGAACTGGGGACACATTAGACAGGATTTCAGGCCCTTTGTGCTCAGTGTTCAGAGTGTGGCTGAAACCTGGCCTCTGATCACCACTACCAAATAGAAACTGGCCACAGTTTTGGATGAAATGGGAAAGTGTAACTTTTACTGCTTTGCAAGCCAAAGGGAGCCACCCTGGAGCGGGTAGTGAGGAGTCATAGTGTTCAAAGAGCAGGGCAACCAGCTTGTGGACGTTCTTCTGATTGGTTGGTGGTGACGTCATGGGGAGTCAGCATCATCAACCTTCTGGTTCCAACTGGTCTGGGGTCTGCGTGCTTGTAGGCAGCATGTACTTAACTTCTTCCATCTGGTGGAGATTTCAGTATCTGCAAAACAGATGAAAGGACCTGGCTCAGAATGTTATCTATAGTCCTTGAGGAAGAGCTAAAGGTCCTTGGCTGTGTTTATGGCTCAAGTTATCATTTTGTCTTACTTGACTGTTTTCTTTCTGCATTTTCTCACTTCTCTGATTAAATTTATTCTTTTTAAAAAAATTATTCTTTAAAGTTTCTGTACAGATAAAACACAGGTAGAGGGCATGGATAGGGGTCTCTTCTGGGATAGCTTGGTTACAGAAGTAGGGTACAGGTATGGTGCTTATCAGAAGGCAAAAAACCATAGTCACGCTGTCACGCTAACAAAAAGACATTCCTCAGAGAGATGAGAGTTGAAAGATGGGTCTGGATAGAATAGGTCTTGATGGAATAAGAAGAGTTTTCCACTGAAAGAATTAAACCCAGGAAGTCAGAGGCTCAGGGCCATCTCCAGTCCTAATACAGAGGCATCTGTGCTGCTCCAGGTTGAGAATCCTGGAAGTAACCGTGGGCTGGATTACAGGCAGAGCATGGACTTTATTCCTAAGGCATGAGTTTTTAAGCAAACATGTGACACAACCATGCTGAGATAATTATTTTAGACTGATAATGTGACAGTCCATTGTATAAGACAGGTTTGACCATGACTATAAAATAACAATATATATAAAATAATGAAATTAAGGTACAAGCCACACATGAAAATCAGCTTTAAATGAAAACTGAGTTAGTTTAAACCAGTTTAAAACTTCTCCAGCTTTGGCCTTAAGTACCATTTGCAGTGTTCCACATGGCAACCAATGGTCCCAAAAAGTTAAACGAAATATGGGCCTGCTATGGTGGTTCAGTGGGTAAGACTCCGTACTTTAATTGCAGGGGATGCGGGTTGGACCCCTGGTTTGAGAAGTAAGATCCTGCATGCTGCAAGATGTGGCCAAAAAACAAAAAGAAAGCAGAATCTGAAAAAAGACATATATATATAAATATATATTTTTATATATTTATATATCAGAATCACTTTGCCACACACATGAAACTAACACAACATTGTAAATCAACTATGGTTTTTAAAAAGTTAAATAAGCATATATTAGAACATGTATATTTCTGAATGTGTGACATAGTTATTTCTCAGGTGCCCGTTATGTATGCAGTCATATACCAACTTAGGTCCTTCATTCAAGGTCCATCACTGTCCAGATGTTGAAAGTGTGAAATGAGCGAAATGAATCCCTGCCATCAGGGAACCTACCGTCCATTGGAGAAGATGTTTAATAAGCACATGAAGGTTGAACACGATTAGTTGCAAGTATCTAATGTCCCTTCTACCCAAAATCCCACTAGAATTTTAGAAAAGGGATCAAACATGTAATTCTAGAACAGAAAGTATGGAGAAGACAAGAGATAATGTAAGCCTTCTGGAAGGAGAGGACAGACTGGTTTCCCACCTAGACCAGCAGTAGGAAAAGCTTTCAACAGAGCAGAAACAAAGGGTTGGGAGAACTGGTAGCCCCAGGCACCTCTGGGGCTGGGGTGATGGGAATGAGAGCAGAGAAGCAGGCGTGACCACTCTAAATGGCTTCTGATTGTGCACCAGGCTCGGTGGCTGCCTTCATCTACAAAGGACTGGAGGTTCCTCTCTAGAGAGCATAAACCAGGGAGTATTGGGGAAGGGGAGTGATTCCAGGCATAATGCCTGGAAAACACAAAACCCAAAGGATTTAGTAGCCGAGGCTGAATTCTGGCCCTCCTAACCTGTTTCTTTACAGCTCCTGCTGGCAGGTTACTTCAGAGTAGGAGGGTGGAGGGTGGGGGCTCTTCTCTGGGGAACCTGTCCAGCCTGGGAGGAAAGAGCAAATAGGTGTCAACACGGGAGAGGGTCTCCAGGAAGCCTCCCACTCCTCCTAGAGAGCTTCCCACTAACTCCTAGCTTCGCAAGTCTATAACCAACAGACAACCATGGAACTTCCAGAATGGAAGTGTCAACTACAAATTGGCACTTACCAAGAGCATTGCCAGTGACTGAACAACAAGGCGTTTGCCCTCTGCCTCTACTGAGATTGTACCTTCCCTGGTGGCTCAGATGGTAAAGCATCTGCCTACAGTGTGGGAGACCTGGGTTCGATCCCTGGGTTGGGAAGATCCTCTGGAGAAGGAAACAGCAACTCACTCCAGTAGCCTTGCCTGGAAAATCCCATGGACGGAGGAGTGTGGTAGACTACAGTGCATGGGGTCGCAAAGAGTCAGACACGACTGAGCGACTTCACCTTCTACTGAGATTGAACCCCTGCTGCTGCAGCTGGTGACCTTCAGCAACCCCTGAGGGAGCTCAGGGTGGAGGGAGGCGCTCTGTGCTCCGGGGAATCTGGTGGGACAGGTCTTCAGATGGTTGGATGTTTTTAGGAACAGACTTTATGATCTCAATCCTTGCATCTCCTCCTATCTAGAGAAGCACTAAACCCCTTCATGGTGACATCAGACCCTCATGACTGACAAAAAACCTTTTGTAAATTGAATGCTTCATGGTATTGAACTCCCCCGTCACCAAAACCTTATATATTGACTTTCTCCCACTGCCACTTTGGAGCAGGCTCTCAGAGCTATCTGAGATGCTGCCTCCGGGGCTGCAGCCCTCATAGTACCCCAAATAAAACTTAACTCACAACTTTCAAGTTGTACATCGACAAGTTTTAGTCGACAGAAGGTAGAAATGAAAATAATAAAAATTAGTAAATTTGACATATGTAAAATAGGTAGCCAATGGGAATTTGCTGTATATGCCTCAGGAAACTCAAACAGGGGCTCTGTATCAACCTAGAGGGGTGGGATGGGGAGGGAGATGGGAGGGAGTTTCAAAAGGGAGGGGATATATATGTACACCTATGGCTGATTCATGGTGAGGTTTGACAGAAAACAACAAAATTCTGTAAAGCAATTATCCTTCAATAAAAAAAGAAATTATTTTTTTTTAAAAAAGTAAATTTGGAGAAGGCAAAAACAGACCAGGGAAAAGGAAACTTTAAAAAAAAAAATATCTTATCTTAATACAATTTATGCATGAATAAGAAGGGAGTGCTTAAAAAAAAAAAAAAGGAATGTTCAGGGAATTCCCTAATAGTTATGGAATTTGTAGTTAGGGTTCTGAACTTTCACTTACAAGGGCACAGGTTCAATCCCTCCCTGGTCAGAGAACTAACATCCCCACAAGCTTCACGGCATGGCCAAAATAATAATAATAAAGAAAGAAAAAGGAATGTTCAGATGATTAAAACAAAAACCTCTCAGAAATTAAAAGCAAACCAGCAGAAAAAAATTAAACAGCAAAGGTTAGAACAGCAAGTTGAGGTGAATCTCTCAGAAGACCCAAAACACAGGGTGAGAGAGAAAGCAGGAAGTGTGAGAATATTAGAGAACCAGCCCAGGGTCCAGTCACGCTAGTAATACCCTAAAATAGAAAAGAAAGAACAGAGAAAAGGCAGAGAGGGAAAACCTCCATGAAAAAATCTGAAGGAAATTTCCCAGATCTGAGGGACAGGAATTTTACAGAGGGAAAGCGCCGGCCCAGGGGAACTAACCACCCCACCCCAGAGCACGCTGTTGAGAAACCTCAGAACAAAGGGCACAGATAAGGTCCCAGAAGCTTCCAAAAAGAAAAACGCAAGTCAAATGGAAACAGGAAATACAACACTTCAGGTTTCCCAACAGTTACACTGGCGGTGCCACGCCTTCAACATTCTAAAGGAAATGATTTTCCACCAGACATTCTGCTCACTGCCAAACTATCGATCTGGTGGGCTGGTGAAATAGGAATACTTTCAGACAAGTAAGTTCTCAAAGTTTTATCTCCCACTTATCCTATCCCAGCAAGTTACTGGCACCTGTGTTCTTTCAGTGGAGGAAATAGAGCAAAAGGAGCTGAGAGAGGCTGAAGTGGGACATCTGACACAGCAGAGGGGAGGGCGACCCCTCCCCCGCCCCCTCCACGCTCACCTCCCTCCCTGCACCCCTACCCCAACCTCCCCTAACTCCTGAGTGTAGTGACTTTTGTATGATTAGCCCACTTAGGGATGTTTCGTTTTTTATTTAATTTTTATCACAGTATAGTTGCCGCACCTTCCCTGGTGGCTTAGCTGGTAAAGAATTTGCCTGCAAAGCAGGAGACCCAGGTTCAATCCATGGGTGGGGAAGATCCCCCTGGAGAAGGAAATGTCAACCCACTCCAGTATTCTTGCCTGGAAAAATCTCATGGACAGAGGAGTCTGATGGGCTTCAGCCCGAGGGGTCGCAAAGAGTCGGACACGACTTAGCAACTAAACCACCATAGTTGCTTTGCCATGGTATGTTAGGTTCTACGGTACAGCAAAGAGAATCAGCTTTACGTATACATGTATCTCCTCTTTTTTTTTGGATTTCCTTCCCATTCAGGTTACCACAGAACATTGAGGAGAGTTCCCTGTGCTATACAGTAGGTTCTCATTAGTTATCTATTTTATAAAGTCAAGTGTTAATCTCTGAGTCGTTAGACGCTTTGCAACCCCGTGGACTGTAGCTCACCAGGCTCCTCTATCCATGGAATTCTCCAGGCAAGAACACTGGAGCAGGTTGCCATTCCCTTCTTCTCTGGATCTCTCTGACCCAGGGATCAAACCCAAGTCTCTTGCACTACAGATTCTTTACCTTCTTGCAGATTCTTTACCTTCTGAGCCACCAGGGAAGCTATTTTATACACAGTATCAATAATACACATACGTCAATCCCAATCTCCCAATTCCTTCCACCACTCACCTTCCCTCCTTCATATCCATATATTTATTCCTTTCTTCTCTGTGGCTCTGTCTCTGATTTGCAGATGAGATCCCTCTATACCGTTTTTCTAGATTCACATATACGCTTTAATATACAATATTTGTTTTTCTCTTTCTGACTTTCTCCACTCTGTATGACTGAGTCTAGGTCCATCCACCTCTCTACAAATGACCCAGTTTTGTTCCTTTTTATGGCTGAGTATGATCACCCCACTTTGAAGCAAGGAAACTTGGTGACTAGAAACCGCACACAGTCGTATTTCTGGCCGCTTCCCCTGGAGGGAACAGCTGGGGACAGGAAAGGATAAACAGTGCCTGTGTTGACCAGCTCAACTCTGATGACAGGGCGAGGGTGTGAT
This sequence comes from Tragelaphus eurycerus, assembly GCA_935064755.1. Classification (NCBI taxonomy): domain Eukaryota; kingdom Metazoa; phylum Chordata; class Mammalia; order Artiodactyla; family Bovidae; genus Tragelaphus; species Tragelaphus eurycerus. Next base: position 4,167,393 of record CAKXYN010000108.1, read on the forward strand.
ACCGGTCAGTAACAATGAAACAATACCGAAGCACCTCCTTGATTCAAGAAGGGCACTCCTGCCCATGCTTCTGGTTTTCTCTTTTTCCCTCCCATATTTTACTGTAAAATTTTTCAAACACAGAGAAAAGTTGAAAGGAATATACAATGAACACCTATATGTCTGACTACATTCTACAGATAGCATTTTATTACACTTGCTTTATCACCTAGCTGGTCATTTATCTATTCAGCAACTCATCTAATGTTAGGCATTTCAAAAGAAGTTACGGAAATTTCACCCTTAAGGAATTCAGCGTGTGTAGCATTAATTACATTTGTTTATAGTCTTTTTTTTTTTTTTTTTTGAGGGGGAGCCATGCCCGTGGCAAGTGGGATCTTAGTTTCTGGACTAAGGGATCAAACCCAGGCCCCTATATTGGAATCATGGCATCTTAACCACTGGCCCTCCAGGGAAATCACCAATAGTTTGCTTTTCTTTAAGTAAAAATTACATACAATGAAATTCACAAATTTTGTTTACCCTCCATGTATAAAACAGTCCCATCACCCCAGGCAATGTCTTTATGCCTCAACCCTGTCCGCCAATGCCCCAAATCCCCAAGGCAACCTCTACTGAGATCTTTTTCACAGGGGAAATGAGATCTTTTGGCCTGCTCTAAAAAAAGTCATCTGAAAAAGAATCGTACTGTCTGTACTCTTTTGCATTTGAATTCTTCCCCTCAGCACCAGCTTTTGAAATTCATTCATGTTGCTGTGTACATCAGAAATGTGTTCTTTATTTATTTTTACTCTTTGGCTGCACAGCCCAGTTGCCTGGCGGCTCAGATGGTAAAGAATCCGCCTGAAATATAGGAGACCAGGGATCAATCCCTGGGTTGGGAAGATCTGGAGAAGGGCTTGGCCACCCACTCCAGTATTCTTGCCCGAGAAATCCCATGGACAGAGGAGCCTGGCGGGCTGCAGTCCATAGGTTCACAAAGAGGTGGACAGGACTGAGCAACTAACACTAGCACACACAGCATGTGGGATCTTAGGTCCCCAACCAGAGACCAAAAGCTTACCCCCTGCATTGGCAGCGCAGAATCTTAACCACTAGACTGCCAGGGAAGTCCCAGAGCTGCTAAGAACATCTTGTAAAAATCTTTTGAGACCTGCATTTTCACATACCATGGGTAAGTACCTGAGAGTGGAATTGCGGGGCTATGGGGTAGGTGTGGTGAGATTTATAAGAAACTGTGAGAGGTTAGTGAACACGTGGAGGTGCTGGGAGGGAGGGTGGTGCACCCGGAGAGGACACGGAAGCTCCGTGCCCCTTCCCACACACCTTTGCCCTATATATCTCTTCCATCTGGGTGTTCACCTCTATCCCTTCTCATATCCTCTGACAACAAACTGGTGAATAAAAAGAACATGTCTCCCCTCCCATTTCCTTTCAAAAGAACACTAATCGGCACATTCACAGCTTCTCCCACAACAGCAGGAGATTTTCATATACTGGCCTCAATCTGACCCTCCAGCAGGATTGGAAGAGAGAAAACTCCATCCTCTGGTTTCAGCAGCAAAGGAGAAGCTAAGTGGTGGAGAATGGCCTGCCTCAGAAGCTCCGGAACTAAAACAAAACAGCACTGGAAATGATCCTTGAGATGCCACTGAGACGCAATCTGGTCCAAGTGGAGAAGGCGATGGATGTCAGAAGGATTGGATCTCACTTACTCTTCCCCTGATCGAAGCACTAGAAGCTTGCTTGGCGTGCCTGAGTCAGTTCTGATGGAGTTTGAGCAAGCTGTGGGTGCTGGTGATGGACAGGGAGACCTGGTGTGCTGCAGTTCATGGAGTCACAAAGAGTCAGACACGACTGAACGACTGAATTGAACTGAACTGAACAAGTTATCACCACAAATTGGACTTCACTCTAACAAGTCAGAATAGTCATAAACTGTAGCCTGTCAGGCTCCTCCATCCATGAAATTCTCCAGGCAAGAATACTGGAGTAGGTAGCCATTCCCTTCTCCAGGGGATCTTCCTGACCCAGAGATGGAACCTGGGTCTCCCACATTGCAGGCAGATTCTTTACTGGTCATTTAAAAAATCTTTATTGAATTTGTTACAATATTGTTTCTGGATTTTTTTTTTTTTTGGCAGAGGGGCAGATGGGATCCTAGCTCCCTGACCAAGGATGGGACCCGCACCCCCTGCATTGGAAAGGGAAGTCTTAATCACTGGACTGTCAGGGGAGTCCCTCTTGTGTTGGTTTTTATATATAATTTCAAATATATCGATACATGCTATGAATACAAATGCAGAAGTGTTTATTGTCTTAGGGTTCTTCAGAGAAAGAGAATCAATAGGAGAAATATTGAGAGACAGACAGAGAGAGAGTAGAGAGAGGAGGCTGAGATTTATTATGAGAAATTGACTTGTGCGACTATGGAGGCTCAGAAGTGCCCAGATCTGCCGTCAGCTGGATACCCAGGAGACCTGGTAGATCCAGTTCAAGTCCAAAGGCCTGGTGACCAGGAGCTTTGGTGCAGTCTGGGTGTAGGAGACCAATGTCTCAGCTTGAACAGTCAGCAAATTCTCCCTGGCCGCACCTTCTCTACTCCAGTGGATTCTGCTTAAATCTACTCATTCAAATGTTAATCTCACCCAGAAACCTCCTCACAGACACACCCAGAATAAAGCTGAACCAAATACCTGGGTACCTTTTGGTCTAGTCAAGCTGACTACACATACTAATAAAATTAACATTGACCATTATGAGTATGGAGATAGGCAGATACACTTGTCACTCATCCAATGAGGATAACCCCCTTGCATGCATGCTAAGTCGTGTCCGACTCTGTGTAACCCCATGGATTGTAGCTCGCCAGGCTCCTCTATCCATGGGATTCTCCAGGAAAGGATATTGGAGTGGGTTGCCATTTCCTCCTCCAAGGGGTATGGAAGGACATGTATTATTATCATGGTGGTAATTTAGTCGCTAAGTCGTGTCCTATTCTTTGTGACCCACCCCCACAACAGACTATAGCCCAATAGGCTCCTCTGTCCGTGGGATTCTCCAGACAAGGATACTGGAGTGGGTTGGTTGCCATTTCTTCTCCAGGGGCTCTTCCCCACCCAGGGGTTGAACCCAAGTCTCTTGCATTGCAGGCAGATTGTTTATCACTGAGCCATCAGGGATTCCCGTGTTATTATCATAGTGAATAATAAAAATTTATAGTTAATAATAAGAATAACTATTATGACCATTTTATCTACTACGACAGATGACCATTTATATCACTACTGTAGGCAAGAATTCCTTAGAAGAAATGGAATAGCCCTCGCAGTCAACAAAAAGTCCGAAATGCAGTACTTGGGTGCAATCTCAAAAATAACAGAATGACCTCTGTTAGTTTCCAAGGCAAACCATTTACCATAACAGTAATCTAAGTCTGTGCTCCAACCACTAGCGTCGAGGAAGCTGAAGCTGAATGGTTCTATGAAGACCTTCAAGACCTTCTAGAATTAGCACCAAACAAAGATGTCCTTTTCATCATAGGGGACTGAAATGCCAAAGTAGAAAGTCAAGAGATACCTGGAGTAACTGGCAAGTTTAGCCCTGGAGTACGGAATGAAGCAGGGCAAAGGCTAACAGAGTTGTGCCAAGAGAACACACTAGTCATAGCAAACACCCTCTTCCAAATAACACAAGAGATGGCTCTACAGATGGACATCACCAAATGGTTAATATTGAAATCAAATTGATTATATTCTTTGCAGCCGAAGAAGGAAAAGCTCTATACAGTCAGCAAAAACAAGACCGGGAGCTGACTGTGGCTCAGATCATGAACTCCTTACTGCAAAATTCAGACTTAAAATGTTAGAAAGTAGGGAAAACCACTAGGCCATTCAGGTATGACCTAAGTCAAATCCCTTATGATTAAATAGTGGAAATGACAAATAGATTCAAGGGATTAGATCTGGTAGACAGAGTGCCTGAAGAACTATGGACAGAGGTTCACGACATTGTACAGAAGGCGGTGATCAAAACCATCCGCAAGAAGAAGAAATGCAAAAAGGCAAAATGGTTATCTGAGGAGGCCTTACAAATAGCTGTGAAAAGAAGAGAAGCAAAAGGCAAAGAAGAAAAGTAAAGATATACCCATTTGAATGCAGAGTTCCAAAGAATAGCAAGGAGAGATAAGAAAGCCTTCCGCAGTGATCAATGCAAAGGAACCAAGGAAAAAATAGAATAGAAAAGACTAGCAATCTCAAGAAAATATGATACACCAAGGGAACATTTCATGCAAAGATGGCCACCATAAAGGACAGAAACGGTATGGACCTAACAAAAGCAGAAGATATTAAGAAGAGGTGACAAGAATACACAGAAGAACTGTACAAAAAAGATCTTCATGACCCAGATAACCATGATGGTGTGATCACTCACCTACAGCCAGACATCCTGGAGTTCAAAGTCAAGTGGGCCTTATGAAGCATCACTATGAATAAAGCTAGTGGAGGTGATGGAATTCCAGCTGAGCTATTTCAAATCCTAAAAGATGATGCTGTGAAAGTGCTGCACTCAATATGCCAGCAAATTTAGAAAACTCAGCAGTGGCCACAGGACTGGGAAAGGTCAGTTTTCATTCCAATCCCAAAGAAAGGCAATGCCAAAGAATGTTCAAACTACTGCACAATTGTACTCATCTCACATGCTAGCAAAGTAATGGTCAAAATTCCCAAGCTAGGCTTCAATAGTACATGAACCAAGAATTTCCAGATATTCAAACTGGATTTAGAAAAGGCAGAGGAAACAGATCAAATTGCCAACATCTGTTGGATCTAGAAAAAGCCAGAGAATTCCAGAAAAGCATCTGCTTCATTCACTGCTCCAAAGCCTTTGACCATGTGGATCACAACAAACTGGAAAATTCTTAAAGAGATGGGAATACCAGACCACCTTACCTGCCTCCTGAGAAATCTGTATGCAGATCAAGAAGCAACAGTTAGAACCAGACGTGGAACAAAAGACTGGTTCCAAATTGGAAAAGGAGTACGTCAAGGCTGTATATTGTCACCCTGCGTACTTAACTTACAAGCAGGATTATATCTCTGGCAAATGGTACTGTGAACCAAAGTCCTCTGATGCCTGGGCCTGCTGTCCTGGTCTCTACACAAAGCTACTTTATGTATTTATTCTTTCATTATAAAATTTTAAAGATAGGTTTGTCATAGCTTTTCTTCCAAGCAGCAAGCCTCATTTAATTTCATGGCTGCAGTCACCATCTGCAGTGATTTTGGAGACCAAGAAAAGAAAGTCTGTCACTGTTTCCATTGTTTCCCCATTTATTTGCCATGAAGTGATGGGACTGGATGCCATGATCTTTTTTTGAATGTTGAGTTTTAAGCCAGCTTTTTAAAGATATGGTTCCTGCCCTCAAGGAGCTTCCAGAATAGCAAGTGGCTCACTGGTAAAGAATTTGCCTGCCAATACAGGAGACCTGTGTTTGATCCCTGATAGAGGAAGATCCCACATGCCCCAGGACATCTAAGCCTGTGCACCACCATTACTGAGCCTCTGCTCTAGAGCTGGGGAGCTGCGCCTACTGAAGCCACCACACCCTAGGGCCTTGCTCTCTAACTAGAGAAGCCACCACAATGAAAAGCGTGCATACGGCAACTAGAGAAAAGTTCGTGCAGCAAGGAAGACCCAGCACAGCCAAAAACAAACAAACAAATACAAGTAATTGCTTTTAAAAAATTAAAAAAAAAAAAAAATAGAAGTACAGGTGTTGGGACTTCCCTGGAGGTCCAGTGGTTCAAACTCCATGCTTCCAATGAAGGGGTGCAGGTTCAATGCCTGGTTGGGAAAGTAAGATCACATTTGCCACGTGTCAAGGCTTAAAAAAAAAAACTAATTTAAAACTAAAAGGACAGGTGTCAATCGGGTTTCCATGGTTGTGGCAGATACTATTTTCCAAGTTGGCCACCAAAGATCTACCCCGAAGGCCCTTCCTACAGAGTGATAGTGACGCACCTCCCACTGATAAATGAGACCCTCCCCGAGACCCTCCCCGAGAAGTGGGTCAGCCTGGGATCTCCTGCAAGCTTGGCTTGCTTTTGGAATCTAGTTGCCACACTGCGAGGAAGCCCTAGGCTGTGGGAAAAGGCCCCAGCTGCTCAGAATGACAGCCCCAGCTGAGAGTCCACCTGCCGGCCAGCATCAGCTGCTGGCTTCGTGCATAAGGAAGTGAGCATATGTGGTCGTTGTCCCCAACTCCTGGCCCAGAGCGCCTCACATCTTTGGAATTCGCTGAGTGATGGGAGTGTCTTTGGTTACTCATACGGGGGCCTTTCCCACCATATCTGACGTTATACTAATGAGGCGGCTCAGGCCTGGGCCCCTAGACAGCTCCTCGGTGGGGACTGAGCTCCAGAAAAAACCTCCCGCTGTGATTAGAGGGTTAGAATCTTCAGCACCTCCCTCAGCCTTCCAAAGATAAGACGGGGACTGGAGATGTGATTTAATCAGCTCTGCCTGTTGATAAAAGCCCGAAAGGAGAGGTGGGCGGAGCTTTGGGTTAGGGAACAGACTTCCAGGCTGGGAGTGGGTGGAGAGTCTAGGGTCCCTGAGGACAGAGCATGGAGGCTCTGTGCCCACCCCTGCCTCCCCACCTGAGAGCTCACCCTATTCAATTGTTTATTTTGTTATTTTTATTTTATTTGTTTATCTTTCTCAGTTGTTCCAGGTGGCATGTGGCACATAGGATTTCAGTGCCCCGGCCAGAGATTAAATCCATGCCCTCTGCAATAGAAGCTCAAAGTCTTAGCCATTGGATCACCAGAGAAGTCCCTCTTTTTAAAAATTTTAACCTTTTATTGAAGTATGATTGCTATGAAAGTGAAAGTGTTAGTTGCTCAGTCGTGTCTGACTCTTTGCAACTCCATGGACTGTAGCCCGCCAGGCTCCTCTGTCCATGGGATTTTTCCCGGTAAGAATATCGGAGTGGCTTGCCATTCCCTTCTCCAGTCCTTTTTTACATTTTTAAAAAATTTTTTAACCATTTATTGACGTATGATTGCTTTATGAAAGGCTAAACATATTCAGAGGGGAAGGCAATGGCACCCCACCCCAGTACTTTTGCCTGGAAAATCCCATGGACAGAGGAGCCTGGTAGGCTCCAGTCCATGGGGTCGCTAAGAGTCGGACACGACTGAGCGACTTCATTTTCACTTTTATGCATTGGAGAAGGAAATGGCAACCCACTCCAGTGTTCTTGCCTGGAGAATCCCATGGACAGAGGAGCCTGGAGGGCTACAGTCTGTAGAGTGGCAAAGAGCTGGACACGACTGAAGCGACTTAGCACACACACACACACTCACGCACACACACACACACACACACACACACACACACACACGCACGCACAGTTGATTTACAATATTGTTAGTTCCTGGTGTACAGCAAAGTGATTCATAAGGATTAATAAAGAATAAACATATATATTCTTTTTCATATTGTTTTTCATTATTAATTACAAGCTATTGAATATAATTCTGTATCATACAGTAGGACCATATTGTTTTTCTGTTTTATATATAGCAGCAGTTTTATCTGCTAACCGCAAACTCCTAATTTATCCCTGCCTTATGCCTCTTTTCCCTTTGGTAACCACAAGTTTGTTTTCTATGTCTGTGAATCATTTTCTGTCTTGTAAATAAGTTTATTTGTATCATATTTTATTTATTTATTTAGTTGTAGCACGCAATCTCTTAGTTGCGGCATGGGGGATCTAGTTCCCTGACCAGGAATGGAACCCCAGGGCTTCTGCATTGGGAGGTCGGAGTTCTAGCCGTTGGACCACCAGTGAAGTCCCAGAGGGCTACTTGTTATGGATCTATGGTACTACAGAGCCTCGGGGATTCCAGGGACAGACAATCTGAAATGAAAGAATGAGAAGTGAAGAGCATGCAGAAAACGGCAGCAGCTGTGGCTCCTGGGCTGCAAGCAACCAAAAGCTACTCTGGATTAAGAAGAAGAAAAAAGGGAAAAATACTAGGGGAGCTCCAAGAGTCACAGGAAGAGATGAGCCACCGGGACTCAGAAAGGACGTGATTCAGGCAGGGCCACCCTGGGGCCCTCAGGGATCTTCTCTGGGAGGCAGACATCACAATAACTTATTCCCTCATGCCCGAGGACCCTGTTCTACTCCACCCAGGCTGCCCTTCCTGATAAAGGGAGGAGGATTCTGGTTGGCTGGTCGGGTTGCCTGCCTGCCTGTTGGGGAAAAGGGAGGAGCCCAGTGACTCACAGCCCACCAGAACCCCAAGGAATGAGGGAGAGGAAGTCCCCCCACCCACTGCGTAGAAGAACAGGAAGCTGTGGCTGGCCTGGCAAAACCAAAAGGCATCTACTGGATTCGCTTGGAGAAGTTCAGTGCCAATGACAGAGACCTTCAGTGACAATGGCTTAAACGAGATCAAAGTTGATTTCTCCTATGTGTCAAAACCCAGAGGTAAGTAGTTCAGGGCCCAGCTCCTTCCTTGGGTATCAATCTAGAGCCCTAGGCAGCATGTCTAAGTTCTAAGGAGAGGATGAAGAATCAGAGCAGAGTGTGTGCTCCCCAGATCCTGGGGAAACATCACACTTCTTAGATTCCATTGGCCAGATTTTCATCATGTGACCACACCAAGCTGCAGTGCAGGCTGGGAAATGTCATCCCTGCTAAAAATTCTTTTGCCCCCAAGGAAGAAAAGCCTGGCTCCAGGATAATGCCCAGGTCCTGCCACATCCACCATGCACCATCTGGCTGTCCAGTACTCACATGCATACATCTTTTCATCTACATTTAATATTTTAAAATGTTCCCACCCATCACAACGGTGCCACCATCATGTCGCACCCAATATAGGATCACGCTCCTCGTTCTCAGGTCCAAGTGCTGCAAGAGCTCCAAGTCCAGCACCTCTGGGGAGTGTCCTCTTCCTTCAGTCCCATCTCAGTGTTTTGTAACCTCTGGACCAAAGAGAAGTTTAACTGGCACCCACTCCCCTTATATATATGTATGTTAGTGCAATCGGGTCTGACTCTTTGTGACCCCATGGATTGTAGCTCTGTCCATGGGATTCTCTAGGAAAGAATACTGGAGTGGAATGCCATTCCCTTCTCCAGGGGATCGTCCAGATCCAGGGGTTGAACCTGGATTGCATTGTAGGCAGATTCTTTACTGTCTGAGCCACTAAAATGCAGAAAAGGAAGAGGAAAGAGATGAAAACATTCCAAAATAACACTGAAATGACACAGAATGCCAGGAAATGCAGGTAGGCACTGTCTACAGTCCCCATTCTACAGTCAGAAGCCTCGAGCTGACATTTATCACTTCCCTTTTCACTACCTTTGCTGAGATCCCCCTGTCTTTGGCCAGCATCAAAGTTAATTTGCTCAAAACTTCACTCCCAAGAGGTCACAGTCCTTGATGATTCAGCTCACCAAGGCATTCTAGCATTTTGGAGGGAAACTTTTACCTACTTCTCCCCACTTTTTTTGGCCACTTGGCACGTGGGATCTTAGTTTCCCAACCAGAGATCAAACCCATGCCCCCTGCACTGAAGTATGGAGACCTAATCACTGGGCCGCAAGGGACGTCCCTGAACCGTTATCCCTGATGTATCAGTCTCGGTGGTTAGTAAGGCCTAAACTTAAAGGCTTCAAAGAACAATAAAGAACAGGCAGGGTTTTGTACGTTCAGAATGACTGCCATCAAAAGGTCTACAAACAATAAATGCTGGAGAGGGTATAGAGAAAAGGGAACCTCTTACACTGTTGGTGGGAATGCAAACTAGTACCGCCACTGTGGAGAACAGTGTGGAGATTCCTTAAGAAACTGGAAGTCCCTCTGCTGGGCAGACACACCAAGGAAACCAGACTTGAAAGATACACATGTACCCAAGTGTTCATGGCAGCACTCTTTACAATAGCCAGGACATGGAAGCAACCTAAATGCCCATTGAATGGATAAGGAGGTTGTGGTATGTATATACAATGGAATATTACTCAGCTATAAAAAAGGAATACATTTGAGTTGGTTCTAATGAGATGGATGAAACTGGAGCCTATTATACAGAGTGAAGTAAGTCAAAAAGAGAAACAGCAATACAGCATATTAATGCCTATATATGTAATTTAGAAAGATGGTAATGATGACCCTATACGTGAGACAGCAAAAGAGCTGCTGCTGCTGCTAAGTTGCGTCAGTCGTGTCCGAGTCTGTGCGACCCCATAGACAGCAGCCCACCAGGCTCCCTGTCCCTGGGATTCTCCAGGCAAGAACACTGGAGTGGGTTGCCATTTCCTTCTCCAGTGCATGAAAGTGAAAAGTGAAAGTGAAGTCACTCCGTCGTGTCCCACTCTAGCGACCTCATGGACTGCAGCCCACCAGGCTCCTCTGTCCATGGGATTTTCCAGGCAAGAGTACTGGAGTGGGGTGCCATTGCCTTCTCTGCAACAAAAGAGACACAGATATAAAAAACAGACTTTTGGACTCTGTGGGAGAAGCCGAGGATGGGATGATTTGAGAGAATAGCATTGAAACATGTACACTACCATATGTAAAATAGAGGACCAGTGCAAGTTTGATGCATGGAGCAGGACACTCAAAGCGGTGCTCTGGGACAACCCAGAGGGATGGGGTGGGGAGGGAGGTGGGAGGGGGGTTCAGGATGGGGGGATACACGTGCACCCGTGGCTGATTCACGTCTATGTGTGGCAAAAACCACCACAATATTGTAAAGTAATTAGCTTCCAATTAAAAAAAAAAACAAAACAAAACAAGAGCAGGTAGGGTTTTGTAGAATGACTGTGACCACTTCCATGTCACCTTGTGGAGTGGAGACAGCCCAGGAGCGCACATTCACAATACTGGAGAGGGAGAGCACTAAACGATCACAGAGAAACAGTAATAGGCTATTCGGTCTTTTTTTTTTTTTTTGCCTTCCAGCAGTAGCCCTTTAAAAAACCATCATAGGCAAACTCTTATCTGTAGGATCCATAAACAGCAAGGCCCTCTGTAGAGCACAGGGGACTACAGCCAATATCCGGTGATAAACCATATGGAAGAGAAATATAAAAAAGAACGTCTACATTATTTAACTGAATCACTTTGCTGTACAGAAGAAATTAGCACAATGTTGTGAATCAACCATACTTCAATAAAGCAAATTTTTTAAAAAGGCATCACAGGGACACATTTTGGTCAAAATTTTTTTTGTAATGAGACTAGAGGATCATCATATCAATTCCTAAAAATTAATCTATAATTTGCATTATGCTTCAATCACTGTGACTATAAGACCAGTCTTGTTTCTTCCATCTCCCCACTGTCAACAGTGCAGATTCCCTTCTTTTTACAATTTTGTTCATATTAATCTTTAAGATTAAAAGCTCAATAAAATAGCTTTAATTACATCAGCACACCTAGTTCTTGAACTATCAACACAATAGTTCTTAAATTTCAGAAATACCTAATTCATGACCAATTTTCTCTATCTCAAAGCTAAGTCTAAAAATATTTCAAAAATAAAATTTTTTTTTTTTTTTGTTTGGCCGGGCCTCATGGCTTGTGAGATCTTAGTTCCCCAACCAGGGACTGAACCTGGGCCCTCAGCAGTGAAAGGACAGAGTCCTAACCACTGGACCTCCAGGAAATTCCACCCCCTCACCCTGGTTTTTTTTTTTTAATTACAAAATTTCAAATGTATGCAAAAGCAGACAGACTAGGAGAGGGTATCTTCATACATGCATCATCTGATTATAGAGTTATCAATTTATGGGTTAGTTTGGGTCATCTCTACCCACTGTCCTCCATACTCATTACTGGGAAGCAAATTCCTTGAACCATACATTACTACATCTGTAAATATTTCAAGGGTATTTCTAAGGGATACACTCTTTTTACAAACAACCAGAATTTCATTTAGGGCCTTAAAAATAATAATTCCTACCATCAGATTTTCGGTACTGCCACCTCTCTTTTTTTATAATTGACTTTAAAGAAATATTTATTTATTATGCTGCGTTGGGTCTTAGTTGAGGCACACAGGGGTCTTGTGGGACCCTTCCTTGTGGTACCCAGACTCCAGCTGTGGCACACGGGCTCTGCAGCATGGGCTCAGTATTCTCAGAGCAGGGTCTTAATTGCTCCTTGGCATATGGATCTTATTTCCCTGACCAGGGATTGAACCTTCGTTTCCAGCACTGCCAGGTGGATTCTTAACCACTAGACCACCAGTGAAGTCCCTAGCATTAAACATTATTAATTGCAATGATAATTAATGGATCCACTGAACTTGCATTCTAAGGACTCTAGGGCTCTGAGCATGAAAATAGCTATTACTTTTTGGGTGCCCTCCCTGTGCTTCCCAGATGGTGCTAGTGGTAAAGATCCCCCTGCCAATGCAGGAGACATAAAAGATGCAGGTTTGATCCCTGGGTCGGGAAGATCCTCTGGAGGAGGGCATGGCAACTCACTCCAGTATTCTTGCCTGGAGAATCCCATGGACAGAGGAGCCTGGCTGGCTACAGTCCATAGGGTTGCAAAGAGTCGGACACAACTGAAGTGACTTAGCACTATCTGCCCAGGATGCGCTAGGTCCTCTGCACCCCTGACAGCTGTTTATTGATATTTCTCACAAATATGCTGTAGAGTGGATGTCCTTATCCTCATTTCACAGAACCAGGTCATGGGGCATTGAGAAGTTGCTGAGCCTGAAACCTGGCTTCTCTGCGCTTTTCTTGCTGGCTCATGCTGAGAAAACAAAGAAACACTTTCCTAGTTCCCTCACCAGAGATGCTGCTCAGAAAGCAGGAAGGAAGATGACAGGCAAATCACCTGGGTCCTGTTGATCAGCAATCAAGATTGTTCATAAAACTGTTCCTTCGCCTCCTCTTTTCTCCTCCTTCCTCTTACAATCCTTTGTATTTCTATGAAAATACTTTTCATGCTGACTTATAATTAGTTCTGTCTGTTTGTGTCTCAAATTATAATTAGCAGGATGTCTTTCCCAGAGACGCCAGAAAATTGAGATTTGAGTTAAAATGTTGTCATGAGGCTAAACTAATTTACCAGCCTGCTTTGTAGCACAGATCTAGTTAACCTGGATACAGATCAGATCAGATCAGATGAGTCGCTCAGTCATGTCCGACGTTTTGTGACCCCATGAATCGCAGCATGCCAGGCCTCCTTGTCCATCACCAACTCCCAGAGTTCACTCAGACTCACATCCATCGAGTCAGTGATGCCATCCAGCCATCTCATCCTCTGTCGTCCCCTTCTCCTCCTGCCCCCAATCCCTCCCAGCATCAGAGTCTTCTCCAATGAGTCAACTCTTCCCATGAGGTGGCCAAAGTACTGAAGTTTCAGCTTTAGCATCATTCCTTCCAAAGAAATTCCAGGGCTGATCTCCTTCAGAATGGACTGGTTGGATCTCCTTGCAGTCCAAGGGACTCTCAAGAGTCTTCTCCAACACCACAGTTCAAAAGCATCAATTCTTTGGCACTCAGCCTTCTTCACAGTCCAGCTCTCACATCCATACATGACCACAGGAAAGACCATAGCCTTGACTAGGCGACCCTTTGTTGGCAAAGTAATGTCTCTGCTTTTGAATATGCTATCTAGGTTGGTCATAACTTTCCTTCCAAGGAGTAAGCGTTTTTTAATTTCATGGCTGCGGTCACCATCTGTAGTGATCTTGGAGCCCAGAAAAATAAAGTCTCGCTTTGCTGGAGCAGCTGTGAAGAGATACCCCACGCCCAAGGTAAGAGAAACCCAAGTAAGACAGTAGGTGTTGCAAGAGGGCATCAGAGGGCAAACACACTGAAACCATACTCACAGAAAACTAGTCAATCTAATCACACTAGTACCACAGCCTTGTCTAACTCAATGAAACCTGGATACAGAGTAAACCTTAAATCTCGCTAGTGCTCCTGGTGTCTTCTCTTTGACCTCTCCTTATGTGTAATGAGCTTCTCTAGTGGCTCAGAGGGTAAAGCATCTGCCTGCAGTGCGGGTAGACCTGTGTTTGATCCCTGGGTTAGGAAGACCCTCTGGAGAAGGAAATGGCAACCCACTCCAGTACCTTTGCCGGGAGAATCCTATGGACAGAGAAGCCCAGTAGGCTACATACAGTTCATGGGGTTGCAAAGAGCTGGACACTACTGAGCGATTTCACTTTATGTCTAATTACAACAGGCTTCTTACCTTGCTCAGTTAAGCTTTATGATAATTTTGTTTGCCATTGTTTATGGCAACCAAATAGCTTGTTTAAAATGCCTCATTGCCTCAATGGCATTTAGAGACAAAGAATGAGTAACTAGGGAGGAGATATATATATCTCTCACAGCCCCCAAGCCCATCTGGGCCTTCAACATAGTTTTAATAAACAGGACTGCCAATTCTCCACCCCTGAAAATCTTTACAGGCCCAGGAATAAATTTAGCTGATCTCCAACCCTGTTTTCACATTGTTGGATTGGTTATGAGTCTTTTGGCAAATTTTCCATGAAAGACCCTAGCCTTTAAAATTTAGTTTCCTAAAACACTGTACAAGGAAGTGTTCCTTTTGCTTCTGGGAGGCGATGTTTTGAAAAACAACCATAATTCAGCAGTATGTGTTCTGTCATCTTCAGAGACAGCGCCCACTGTGCATTGAAAGGAAAACGCTGCTGACAAAAAAAAGGGAAGTGAGCTTTTTAAAGTCAATGACAAATGCGGCAAATGCTGTGCTGCAAAAATAAGGGAAACGAAAGGTTTGTGCAAACCCTTTGAAAATACCTCGTTTTCATAATAATAAAGCTAGTCAAAAGCTAAAATCCTTCCAATATCTATCTCTTGGCCCAAAACATAATGGGTACTGAAAATAGTATAATGGAACATCAAAAAGTACAATTCTTTTTAAAACAGCAGACGTAGAAAGAAAAATGATAATGCTAAGGAATAGTTAAAATGACACTCCTAGCCATGTCTTATGTCGTTTATAATTTTCCCCTTTGAATTATGGAAAAAATTCAGGTTTAAAAAATATTTTGAATATAGATTCATTTCAGAGTACAGAATTTCTTTTTTCTTTTTTTGGATATGTGGCTCTGCCTGCAGGATCTTAGTCCCCTGACCAGGGACAGACCTTGTGTCTCTTGCAGTGGAAGCTTGGGATCCAGGCCCGTGCGCTGCGCCCCCCCGCCCGACCTCTGGGGAGTTCCTTTAAATGATTTTTTTTTTAATGATTACTATTCTGGGGCAAAGGAGCTTTAAATTAAAATACATTTAAATGCATTCTTACACTGTCTCTTTCTACTGTGGCTTTCTTAAAGGACTTAAATCTTGCTTTTCATTTAACCAGTTAAACATTTTTCCCACCTATACCAAATTCCCAGACTTTCTCTTGGGTGGGCATAAGTAGTGACACGAAATACAGTCTGATATGAGAAGATATTTACCTTCAAAACCCTACAAATGTTTAATAGAAACCTATATGCTTAAGTAGGAATGTAAAAACTCACTGTCCAAAAAAATCCCCTCAAAACGTCAGAACACTGTAGGTTTTGAAAGTCTGAACATTTTTACTTTTTACATCAGTGAAAGTGAAAGTCGCTCAGTCGTATGCGACTCTTTGCGACCCCGTGGACTGTAGCCCGCCAGGCTCCTCTGTCTGTGAAATTCCCCAGGCAAGAATACTGGAGTGGGTTGTCATGCCCTCCTCCAGAGGATCTTTTGGACGCAGGGATGCAACCCGGGTCTCCTGAGTTGCAGGCAGATACTTTACCGTCTGAGCTATCAGGGAAACCCTTTTACATTAGAGGCTTCGTAATTAATATGATTATTAAAAGACGGAACTATCAATATATGAATTGACACTGTAATCCACCTGAGGAGTAAGTTCTCCCTGTTTGGCCCCAAGAAACTATTTTGTTTCTTTTTTTCTCTGTGGTAAGACAAGCATAACACAAAACTTTACTATGTTAGTAAATGTTGAACGTTGGGCAGCGCTAACCCATTCAGTCTAAACTCACTGTTCAGCACCTCCCTGTTTTTATTTTCTGGCGTACCACTAGGGGGCGGAAGAACATAGCGCATCAGCCTGCCTCTTCGCGCCACCTAGCCCACGCATGCGCTTCTCACCTGGGGCAAGGTGGACGGGGGCGGGGCCGGGGCGGGGCCTAGAGGGCGGGGCCATAGACGCCGGCTCGGCGCCGGCATTGTGACGTCAGGTCGCGCAGCCGGGCTGGGACCGGGCGCCGGCTCGCTGAAGCGCTTCCCGGGAGCGTGACGCGCTGACTCCCCCCCCCGCGGCCCGCCCGCCCGCTGGCCTCGCCGCAGCCTCCTTCGCTCCCTCAGCCGGCCAGCGGCCGGGGCGGAGGTTCGGGGGCGTCGCGGCGCCGAGAGGGCGGGCGGCCGGGCTTCTGCGCGCCCGGCGGCCCGGGTCCAGCGGCCGGTCGGTGCGCGGCGGGCCGGCGGCAGCGGCGGCGGCGGCGGCGGGCGCAGGTCTATATGGCGGCGGCTCTGTCGGGCCTGGCTGTCCGGCTGTCGCGCTCGGCCGCCGCCCGCTCTTATGGGGTCTTCTGCAAGGGGCTGACCCGCACGCTGCTCATCTTCTTCGACCTGGCCTGGCGCTTGCGCATCAACTTCCCCTACCTCTACATCGTGGCTTCCATGATGCTCAACGTCCGTCTGCAGGTGGGTGAGGCGCGCCCGCCCAACCCCCTGCCTTCCCCCCGCTCCGGATCGTCCCCGAGCGCCGGTCCGCCTCGCGCGGCCCGGCCCACCCTCGCCCAGGCCGTGAAGATGCTGCCGGAAGGTGCCAGGCTGGATGCCGAGTGTATGGCTCAGCACCGTGCCTTTCTCCCGCAGCCCCGCGGGAAAAATCCCCGCAGAGGTCATTGTTGACCCTGTTTCCGCAGAAGAGGCGGGGTGGGGTGGGGGCGTGGAGCAGCAGGCCTCGAGTAAGGTCCTACAGCGGGCTCACGGGCTCGGAAGGCCCCTGGCCCTGAAGAGGAAATTGTGAAAATGACTGATTGGGGATGCGAGGGCTGGGAGTGCGTTTATCGTTGACTTTTCTAGTTCCCAAACTTTATGAAGCTTTCAAAGCCATGCAAGCTTAAAGTAAATTAATTGATGTTAATCGATGTTCTGATAGAGGTATCCATGTTTATCCTGGCCCGGGGTGGAGGGTGTTGGTGGTGAAAGGAGTGGGGGTGGTGATGAGGAAAAAGCGAGGTGTAAAGACGTAGAGAGGCAAAGGTTCAGAGGCCTGAAACAGTTTAGATGTGAAATAGTACACACACCCACACACACCCAGCACCCTGGAGATCATCTTTGGTATCAGGGATTGACATTTCTACCTCCCGCGAATTTCAGATGTCTTGTTCTGGTGGAATGGAAAACCATCAAATTAAGAATGATTCCTTCCCGAGTGTGTCATAGATGGCCAAGTGCTGAGCATCTCTTGAGTTCCATTTACACACTGTGGAGGGTCTGCTGTGTGGCGCCTAGGGCTCTGATGAACAGGTCCCTGTTCCCCAAGAGCTTACGGTCTGACAGTACTTAGGGGAAGCCTGAGCACGACTGTGCGGTATTGACGTGGGCGGGGCAGGTGCTTTCTTTTTTCCCTTTGATTTGACTGTGCCTGTGTGCTAAGTAACTTCAGTCGTGTCTGACTCTTTGGGACCCCATGGAATGTAGCCCACCAGGCTCCTCTGTGCATGGGGTTCTCCAGGCAAGAATACTGGAGTGGGTTGCCTTGCCCTCCTCCAGGGAATCTTCCCTACCCAGGGACTGAAAGTCTCTATGTCTATTGCATTGGCAGACAGTATCAGAATATAGTTGTCTCAAAGCCTCTCACTGGTGGTGTAAAACCCCTTATTGACCGAAATTGAGGTAAGGTGAGTTGGGATGAACCTGCCTCTCTATTTCAGGGTCCAAATCGAGATTCTTTTGTGTGAATGGGCTTGTAGCATCCTTAAGTGGTGCCAAAGGAGTCAGAAACTCAGGTTTCCAGTAGGTTGTAGCAATGTGAACTGCATTCCAGCAAAGAAGGTGCTGGGAGTGGGGACAGAAATCAGCCAGAAAGCCTGTGCCCCAGCCTGTTGTCACCAGCCAACTGCTGTGTGCCAGAGGCAGCCATTTCCAAGAGAAAGTGTAAATCCTAATTATTAAATATCATCGCAACAAAAAATCGCCTTTGTGGGCAAAGCAGAATGTGTCAGGAGGCTCTATCTGACCCTCAAGCTCCACTTTGGAGAGTTTCGTTCTGGGGTTACTTGTATAATTTGCAGGCTTCCCGGGTGGCACTAAGTGGTAAGGAATCTGCCTGCCAACGTAGGGGACATTAAGGGATGAAGGTGTGAAGATCCCCTGGGGGAGGAGATGGCAGCCCCCTCCAGTATTCTTGCCAGGAGGGGCTACAGTCCGTAGGGTCACAAAGAGTTGGACACGACTGAAGTGACTTAGCACACACTTAGCACGTAGTCACAAGTAAGAGAAAATCAACATGATGTTGAAAATAGCCAGTTGTGGACCATAAAACCTCACCTTTCTGATATGTCCACTTAGTTACTTTTGACCACCCCTCTAGTCCAAGCTGCCAAGATGCCTCTGTCTGTTCTCCCCAGGGCCCTTGGAGACATCTTTTAAAAGTATAAATCAGGTTGTGTCATTCCTTACAAGAAAAAAAAAAAAGAAATCCAAACTGCTTCCCAGTGCCCGTGGAATGCAGTTCACATGTTTCTGTCCTGTAGATTTGACTTCTGTCCACCTTGCTGACATCTCCCTGGCTTGTTCCTTGCTTGCTCTTCTGTTTTTCTGTCTCCTCTCTGCAGGCGCCAAGCCTCTTCCTCCCCCTGGGCATTTGCATTTGCTGTTCTTGCCACCTCGAGCACTCCTCCCTGGCTCTTAGAACTCCAAGACGCTCTCAATCCTGGCTTCTCCTTTCAGAAGGGTCTTTTGGGATCACCAGATCAATCTGGTCTTGCAGCTGCTGTTGTCACTGCAGGAGTGCTGAGGCTTGCTTCACATCAATAAGGAGTGAAGGACTGCATTCCTCTTAGGATGATGAGGGTTTCCACATCTTCCAGTTGCTTGTAGGCCAGTAGGGGAAGCTCTGGAAAGGTTACTCAGATACAGATTTCCTAACGAGGAGTTTGCACTGTCGTGATTGAGGGCAAGCACACCGTGGAGGCGGGAGGTTGGCTCTGGGATGTGTGGCGTGGGCAGAACAGAGGACCCGGGACACCGGCCCCACGGGTGGCTTGCTGGATGTGCCGTCGGGTCGTCACGCACAGGCAGCACAGTTTGAGAGAGCTGTGGCAGCTGAGCACTCTGGCTGTAGAGCGTGGGGTGTGTATGGGGGTGGGGAGGCGCAGACCACGTGGTCCCTAGGTGCTTTGGGGGAGGGCTGCCTGAGAACCGTGTGAGGATTTTCCATTGTGGAGTGTTGACATGCCAGCCCCTGTGTTGCTCAAGAGTCATCTGTATTTGCAAACTGTATATCTGACAAGAATTAATCTTCAAAACATGTGAAAACTCTTACAACTTGGCAACAACCACCCAATTCAAACATTGGCAAAGGGCTTGAATTGACATTTCTCCAAAGAAGATACACCAATGGCAAGTAAACCCAGGAAAAGATGGGCAGTTGGAACGTGTTTGTGGGCAGCCAGGCCACCGGCCATGGTGACGACCTGGGACATGATTGCGGTGACCTCTGAGCCCCCGAGCCCCAGGCTGTGCACTTGAGCCTTGTCCCGTGGGACGCCCAGAGAAGGGGCCCTGGTGGCCAGGCTCTGCTTCCCATCCCAGCCCTACAGGCTGCGAACGTGGCGTCCCCCTGCTTCCGGGCCCTCACAGACCCATGCGGGCCATCTTCTCTCCCTGAGACGGCTCCTACCGTCTTCCCCCATCTCCTCCTGTCCTGTCCCAGGGACACTTATGGGCCTGGAGGGCGAGTGACTGCTCGTCTGTCACTGGCAGAATCCCACCTGGACCTGGGGACCCCCACGCTAGGCTCAATCCCCAGGAGCCTGCTCCGGCTCCAGATCCGAGCCCAGCTACACAGGCTGAGAAGCTTCCCGTGCCCAGCCCTCGCCTGACCTGGCCCTGCCCCCAGGAGGCCTCTCTTCTGCCAGGGAGACAATAAACCCAGTGCTGGGGGAGAAAAATTGGGAAACTGCAGGTCAAAGTCACACTGAGACTGGCTCTTATGCAGGGAGGGGACAGTGAGGATGTGGAGAAACTAGACCCCTGTGCACCGCTGGGAGGGATGGAAGGTGGTACGGTTGCTGTGGGAAGCAGTTTCCGTTCAGTCGCTCAGTCGTGTCTGACTGTTTGTGACCCCATGGACTGCTGCATGCCAGGCCTCCCTGTCCATCACCAACTCCCGGAGTTTACTCAAACTCATGTTCATTGAGATGGTGATGCCATCCTACCGTCTCATCCTCTGTCGTCTTCTCCTCCCGCCTTTAATCTTTCCGAGCATCAGTGTTTTCCAATGAGTCAGTTCTTCACATTAGGTGACCAAAGTATTGGAGTTTGAGCTTCTGCATCAGTCCTTCCAATGAATATTCAGGACTGATTTCCCGTAGGATTGACTGGTTGGATCTCCTTACAGTCCAAGGGACTCTCAACAGTCTTCTCCAACACCACAGTTCAAAAGCATCAGTTCTTCTGCGCTCAGCTTTCTTTATTTTATAGTCCAACTCTCACATCCATAGGTCACTACTGGAAAAACCATAGCTTTGACTGGATGGACCTTTGTTGGTAAAGTAATGTCTCAGCTTTTAAATATGCTGTCTAGGTTGGTCATAGCTTTTCTTCCAGGGAGCAAGCATCTTTTAATTTCATGACTGCAGTCACCATCTGCAGTGATATTGGAGCCCCCCAAAATAAAAGTCTTGTCACTGTTTTCATTGTTTCCCCAGCTATTTGCCATGAAGTGATGGGACCAGATGCTGTGATCTTAGTTTTCTGAATATTGAGTTTTAAGCCAACTTTTTCACTCTCCTCTTTCACTTTCATCATCAAGAGGCTTTTTAGTTCCTCCTCACTTTCTGGCATAGGGTGGTGTCATCTCCATATCTGAGGTTATTGCTATTTCTCCCAGCAATCTTGATTCCAGCTTGTGCTTCTTCTAGCCCAGCGTTTCTCATGATGTACTCTGCATAGAAGTTAAATAAGCAGGGTGACAACAGACAGCCTTGACGTACTCCTTTCCCTATTTGGAACCAGTCTGTTCCATGTTGCGTCTTGACTTGCATACAGGTTTCTCAGGAGGCAGGTCAGGTGGTCTTGGGAAGCAGTCTAGCAAGTCCTCAGAAAGTCGAGTACAGGACCGCTGTGTGGTTCAGTGGTTTCGCTGTAGGCGCACAGCGCAGAGATCTGAAGACAGGGACGCAGGCGCTTGTGCCCCAGTGTTCCCGGCAGCACTGTGGACGATCCAGGCGTCCGTCAGCACCTGAGAGGACAGACAGACGCGTGTACCTTCAGTGGACTCTTACTCAGCTTTGAAAAGGAATGAAGTTCTCACACCTGCTACATGAAGTTCTCACACCTGCTACAACTTGGATGGACTTAAGGGACGCCATTCAAAGAGGCAGAACATAGAAGGTGGTGGCCAGGGGCTGGAGGAGGGGGAATGGGAGTTGTTGAATGAAGACACTTCTCATTTGGATGAAAACGTCCCAGAGCCGTGTGGTGGTGATGGACGGTAGCCTTTATGTGTATCCTGCTGCTGCTGCTGCTGCGTCGCTTCAGTCGTGTCCGACTCTGTGCGACCCCATAGACGGAAGCTCACCAGGCTCCCCCGTCCCTGGGATTCTCCAGGCAAGAACACTGGAGTGGGTTGCCATTTCCTTCTCCAATGCATGAAAGTGAAAGTGAAGTCGCTCAGTCGTGTCTGACTCTTAGCGACCCCACGGACTGGAGCCTACCAGGCTCCTCCGTCCACGGGATTTTCCAGGCAAGAGTACTGGGGAAGTACCAGACGAGCGATTATGCCCTTGGTGTAGTGGCAGTGTTCAGTTGCTGTGACGTTTCTAAGTCTGTCCTTTTTTTGGGCTGAGCTGGGTCTCCGCTGCCGCGAGGGCTCCTCTCTAGTTGCAGCACCCAGGCTTCTCATTGCAGGGGCTTTACCTGTCGCCAAGCTTGGGCTCCGGGGCTTTTGTGCTCCGAAGCTGTGGAGCACGGGCCTAGTTGTTTCGAGGCACGTGGAATCTTCCAGGACCAGGGGTTGAACCCGTGTGCCCCTGCCACGTGCATTGGCAAGCAGACTCCAGCCGCTGGACCACTAGAGAAGTCCTGGACGTAAGTTTTCATTTCTCTTGGTTCTATGCCTAGGGTTGGAACTGCTGGGTCATGTGCTAACTTTGTGTTCAACCAATTCAAAAAAATGACTCTTACTTCCTGGTGAGAGTGGAGCGGGGAGCAGGGAGACCCTCAGATGAGCAGGAGAGAGGAGTGGTGGTCCACCACGGCAGTGCCAGAGAGGCCCTGGAGGAGGTTGCATCGTGGGCATATCTTGGCATGTGCACCAACATGCTTGCCTGCCTTAAAGGACGAGGTGGTGTGAGAGAAGTGCTTGTTTGCACCTCTTTTTGTGTGAACTGTACCTGTTCTTCGCCCGTTTTTCTGGTGGGTTGTTGGTGGGTTTCTTGAAGCTGTGTCAGATAAGAGTTGAAATTTCCCGGTTACTGTGTTTTCCATTTTGCTGAGTGTTTTCGCCGTACTGAAATCCTTTGTAGTGAAGTTGAACAGTCATTTCTGACTTTGGGGTTTTGTCCTAGTTAGAAAGGCCCTCCCCACTCTAAAGATACAAGGAATTCACTTGTAATTTACTCTGGTACTAATTCATCACGTTTTACTAATTCATCACACGTAAAACGCTGGAGTTTATCCTGGCCTAAGGTGTATGGTGTTGATGCAAACTGACCTGTCTCTACCTGCCACAGGAAGCTTGTGCCTGTGAGTTTTGTCCTTGTCCCTACGTTCACTGTAAAGCAAGGAGGACGGATCCTTCTTTATCTGCTTGGTGCGCTGTCCCCATCCCTCTGCTCAGAACAGCACTGGCCTAGCTTAGGGGCTCCGTGAACACTTGCTGATTGAATCTGTAGCAGAAAATGCCGCAGGTGTGGAATTCCCCAAGGAAAGGTTATAGTCGTTAGTAAGGAATCTTTAGAGTCTTCGCCAGTTCGCCCTCCTCGGAGGTCAGTGTGCTGGGTGCCTCCTCGGGCGGTGTCGGGGCCTCTGACGGCTCCCAGCCCGCAGCCGCTCCCTCCTGGACCTCCACGTCTGTCCACTCTTGAGCCACGTTGGGTCATCCAGGGGTCGCTTCTCTGGCCTCTGCTTGACAGACTCCCTCAGTTGCGTTTTGCTACTGGTTCCCTCTGACATGCTTTTTAAAAAAAATGAACTAATTTTGGCTGCCCCCGATCCTAGTTGTGGCATACGAATCTTAGTTGTGGCAGGCAGGGTCTAGTTCCCTGACTCAGGATCGAACCCGGGTGCCCTGAATTTGGAGCCTGGAGTCTTAGTCACTGGACCACCAGGGAGCCCTTCCCCTGCTGCGCTTGCTGATAGCGATGCTCGTAGCAGCTGTTTCTCGGCTGCCCCGGGCTGTGGCCACAGCGCACGCTGGGTGCATCCAGCCGAAGAGTCCTCACGGAGACAACAGCCACCGCCCTGCTCGGCCCACCCTCCAGCCCGGCTGGGTGGGCGCACCCTGGAGCCTGTGGGTGGCGGCTAGCGCGTGGGGACGGCGTGGATGCGCTGAGTGGTTCGCAGCAGGGACTGGGTCTGTGTGGCCGACTCCGTACGCTGGTGCTTGGGGGCGGCGCAGAGGTGCCCTTCCTCTTGCTCGTCCTCTGAGCGGTGTGGCCAGCAGAGCAGTTTGTCTCAGATGCTTTCACGGTGAGCTCAGCGGCGGGAGAGCTGGGAGTGGGCGGTGGCACTCCGAGGTGGAATCGGAAAACGGCACAAGCGAATGTTCGTGCCAGGCAGAGACAGACCAGTAGGTGCCAAAGTGGGGAGGGCAGGTTAGGGCTATAGGATTAATAGGTTCAGACTACCATGTGTAAAACAGGTAAGCAACAGGATATGTTGTATAGCCACCTCCTGTAGAACTGTGATTAGAGTATCGTCTGTAAAAACACTGAGTTGCTGTGCTGTGCGTAACATTGTAAGTCAGCTGTACTTCAATTTAAAAAACCAGCTGTGAAGCCAGGTGGCATGAGCCATCACCAGGCAGGGCCCCTCCACGCTGGTGGTCGTCCAGCTGAGCAGCCGCCCCGCATTCAGCTGTGTCCCCTACCCACCCCAGGCCCCAGCCCCCTTCGGGGATAGCCTTGCCGGCTGGCCGGCAACGGCACAGAGGCGGGGGTATTTTTAGTTTCCAGAGCAATGGTATCCAGACCATCACGTCCCTGAAGCCATTAATAGCGCA
This sequence comes from Tragelaphus eurycerus, assembly GCA_935064755.1. Classification (NCBI taxonomy): domain Eukaryota; kingdom Metazoa; phylum Chordata; class Mammalia; order Artiodactyla; family Bovidae; genus Tragelaphus; species Tragelaphus eurycerus. Next base: position 4,191,859 of record CAKXYN010000108.1, read on the forward strand.
GGTTGGGGAGGGTAAGGTGACTGCACCAGAGGGCGCAGCTGCCGAATCGGGTCAGGCCTGCCGTCGCCCAGCAGGGCGCCCGCCGCCCTGGCGGGGATCCTTGTGCACCGGGTCGCCCCTGTCTGCCAGTTTCCTCCGCACCTCCCCCCACGGCTGCTGTGGTTCCCTAGTCAACGGTTGTCTGTTTCTGGGGGCGCAGGGGGCAGGCACTGGTGCGGGAGGTAAGGAGTAAGCTCAGGAGTCGACTCCCAGCCCTGCACTTTGTTTTTCTTGCCCCATACTGTGTTTTTATTTATTTTTTTAAATTAAATTTTGGCTGCGCTGGGTCTTCACTGTGGCACATGGACCTAGTTTCCTGCTCCACGTGGCAACTTTCGGACCAGGAATCGAACCTGTGTCCCCAGCGTTGGCAGGCGGATTCTTAACCCCTGAACCACTAGGAAAGTCCTGAATCACACTGTCTAGAACTTCAAAATAGACTTCCCTCATTTAGGGGGATGGGGTCTCAGTGTTTGTGGATAAGTCAGTTTGCCGTAATTTATGCTGCTTATTACTTTGTAGATTTGGGGGTTGAGGGGTGGGAGATGATAGTTGGGCTGAGGACGATTCCTTGTGTAATTGTGCAAGCTTCAGTTGGTAAGATACAGTGTACCAATACGTGTGCAGTACAGTGAGAGTAAACCACAAAAACCGCTGCACGGATGACTCTGGTTAGAAATTACTTGAAAGTTATTTCTGGTTCTCAATGTATAAGTAATGTGTGTAACCATCTAATATCGGAAGTTACCTGGTTGAGGGCTCAGAGCCAAAAGTGTTTAACTCACCTACTGAAGTCTTTCTGTAAAGAATTGAATACATAGTTTATTACTGAATTTACTGAAGCGCTAGGTCTTTAGAAAGCAACTTGCGCTCTCACTGTTACTGTAGTTCAGTCGCTAAGCTGTGTCCCACTCTCGCCCACCCCATGGACTGGAGCACACCATGCTCCTCTGTTCCCCGGAGTTGGCTCAGATTCATGTCCATTGAGTCGGTGATGCCATCCAACCATCTCATCCTCTGTCCACCCCTTCTCCTCCTGCCGTCAATCTTTCCCAGCATCAGGGTCTTTTCCAGTGAGTTGGCTTTTCACATAAGGTGGCCAAAGTATTGAAGCTTCAGCATCAGTCCTTCCATTGAATATTCAGGGCTGAGTACATGATTACTTTGTCATTATCGAAGGTATGATTACATTAAGGGTATGTTATTTAAAATATTTTAAGAATTCTGACAACACTTCACCTTTCTGAACTGTACTGAGTTATCCTATAAGGACATAATAAAAGTAGTTAGAAGCCAATTTTCCTGAGAGTTGGCCCATATTAAATGACCTATTTTTTTAAGAATTAAAAAAAAACTGTTCTAATATGTATTAAAATATATTTAGGAATGCTTCCATTTCAGGAAAACAATCATTTTTAATACATTTAGATCAGTAAAATTAAATGTAAGGTTTAAAATAACATGCTTTGGAGAGTTAATTTGTGAGAAGTTCAGTTTGCCTTGGTGAACCGTGAGAGTGTTGGCTGCGCTTTGCACCACAGGTACAGCTGTGGTGGTGACTTCTTGTAGTGATATATACAAACATTGAATTACTAGGTTGTACAAACCTAGACAGCATATTAAAAAGCAGAGACATTACTTTGCCAACAAAGTCCGTCTAGTCAAGGCTATGGTTTTTCCTGTGGTCATGTATGGATGTGAGAGTTGGACTGTGAAGAAAGCTGAGTGCCTAAGAATTGATGCTTTTGAACTGTGGTGCTGGAGAAGACTCTTGAGAGTCCCTTGGACTGCAAGGACATCCAACCAGTCCATCCTAAAGGAAATCAGTCCTGGGTGTTCATTGGAAGGACTGATGCTGAAGCTGAAACTTCAATACTTTGGCCACTTCATGCGAAGAGTTGACTCATTGGAAAAGACCCCAATGCTGGGAGGGATTGGGGGCAGGAGGAGAAGGGGATGACAGAGGATGAGATGGCTGGATGGCATCACTGACTCGATGGACAGGAGTTTGGGTGAACTCTGGGAGTTGGTGATGGACAGGGAGGCCTGGTGTGCTGCGATTCATGGGGTCGCAAAGAGTCGGACATGACCGAGTGACTGAACTGAAATGAATGACTGAAACTAATATATTTTATGTCAGTTGTATAGCAATTAAAAAAAAAAAAGAACTGGGGACATCCCTGATGGTCCATTGGCGAGGACTCCACTCTCCCAGCGGGAGGGAACTAGGTCTCACACACCACAACTGAAGATCTGGCACAGCCAAATAAATATTCAAAATATAAAAAAATAATTGCACCTTGTATTTGCATATAGCTTTATCCTGCCCAAATGTATTTGTGTCAGTGTTATATAGAATAATAGTCATCCTTGTACAGATTATGCCCCAAGGAGACATGAGGTTCCCCGGTGGCTCAGCCGTAGAGAATCTGCCTGCTGACACAGGAGATGTCAGTTCAGTCCCTGGGTGGGGAAGATCCATGGACAAAGGAGCCTGGTGGGCTATATATAGTCCATGGGGTCCCAAAGAGTCAGACATGACTTAGCAACTCAACAACAACGTAAGTAAAGTTGCCCATGATTCCTTAAAAGTGGCTTGCCCTGCCTGAGTCACTGAGTATCATTCTCAAATAGGACACTCTGGGTAAGGCCGCGGTTGCTTGATTGAGTCATCTAGTTTATCCTGGTTAAAGGGAGCCGCTTTTTATTGAACCTGCAGAAATAACTACATTGCCATGAAAAGCGCAGCGCCTCAGTGCATATTTAAGTATTTTTAGGAAATACTGCATTAATCAAGTACTGTTCTTTTTGTTGTGATTTCTAATTGGTAGCTTGACATCCTGTTTTCTGTCACAGTGTGGGATCCTTGGTATTGGAGACTGTCAAAGAGACCTTCCTATTTTGGGAAATACCTGGTGTGTGTGGACTCCCCCGAGACCCCGTCTTCATTATTACCCTGTAATTTGTTGGTCTTTTCCAGGTTCATATTGAGATCCACTGAAGGCCTTCTGCGGACTGACAGGCGTGTCCTGGGGCTCACGGTGTCAGAGACACAGCATGAGGGACGGACACAGGCCTCTCGGCACCCGCCTCGCGGAGGAGCAGGGAACGGGCGCCGCCTCGGACAGAGCCTCATGCAGAGAACTGTGGAGCGAGACAAGGCAGGAGGCGAGCCCTAGCCCAGCAGATGCCGCTTCCTGGGTGAGGAGGCCTGTGGTCGATGCCCGGGGAGATCCAGGAAAGGAGGAGTCATCACTGGAAACAGGGCATGACCCGTGTGGCGCCGGCCCCTTGCTTCGTGGTGGCCTTGAAGCACTCCCACGGTGGCAGGAAGCAGTACCAAGAAATTCAGCCTCAGCGGCTGCGCAAAGCAACCCTGCGGGTCTGTCCTCAGCCCCTGCAGGGGAGCAGGGTGCGGGGCCGGCCCATGGCGTCGAGGAGGCTCCGGGCACGGACTGGTCGCGGGCAGCGCCCAGGGCCACTGGCGGCCACAGAGGACGGAGCCACGGCGGAGAGTCCCAGGGGTCAGGACTGCTGGGCCGGCAGAGAGGGTCGGCAAAGGGGTTTCTGAGGATGAGCCGCCCCGCGCTTTCCTGGAGAGGCTGGACTCTGCGTTGGCACCCTCTTGCCTGCGATCCACCCTGCTGCGCTCACATCCCCTACTATTCTTGAATGATGAGACGAAAAGTGTTTTCCCTGGCCGTCCAGAGCCTGTGTTTTCAGAGCCAAGAGTAGAATACAAGAAAATGCTTTCATGGAAAAAAAGTACCTCAGATGATCTGCAGGTAACAGTGGCATCACTGGCTGCACAAGCCTTTGAATGAGCAAATCTGTTATGCCGTGGTTAAGGTATAGGCAGAACAATGAAAACAGCGAGACTAAGCGCTGTCCTCGAATGCTTTCTTTTGCGTTAACTCTGGACGCACACGGCGCGGCAGTGAAGGAACTTAAACCCACAGAAAGCTGGTTGATACGGAAGGCAGTCTCTGTGCTTGAAAGACATTTAGGATTGGGAAGCCGAGTCAAGGAGGTTATTGACATTACCTTATACAGCTGTCATGCGAGAATCGAAAGCTGTAGGAGCAAGCTTTAAGTTCACCTTCAGCACCATCCGGCAAGGCCAGCGTCCCAGGCACTCTGTCCAGCCTGTTCTCTGACCATCTGATGAGAGTAGATATTTGTAAAAATCAACCCTGCTGGGCTTGGTCTGAGCCAGGCCAAGTTGATGGTAAGCTGTTGTCATTTCTGCGTTTTGTAGAATAATTTGAGCAAAAGCTGATACTTTTTCTCACACCCCTTTCCTTCCACTTGACATGCAATTTACATGGAGGCCCTACGGTGAAAGTTGCAATATTAACATTACCTTTAGATAACCCTTCCTCAAACTAGGAACCTTAGCAGTGTTAACCCAAAATAAAAAATGAGCTTGAGCCTGTCCGCCGGAGCTCAGTTATAGAGGGAAAAAAAAGCAAGTATTTCCCCTTATGGAAGGTCTCCAGCTCCTAGGAGTTGCGATGTCTCCTGCACTAAACCTTTTTCTGCGCTGACCCCTTTTGTCGTGTGCTGGTAATCCGATGAGAGGCACTGAAGAGCGGAAGTTTTTCAGGAGCCCAAAGAAGACGCCCCATTTCCGGAGTTATTGATTGCATATATCAGTTTCTGTTGCGTGCTAAATTACCATTCTGTGTGCTATTTTAATGTTCGGGGGAAATGAAAACTAAAACCTGTTCTTTAGCATAATAAATGTCTTATTTTACGTGTGTAGTCTTGGTTCCCTTCGTCTTTACTATTAATACAGCCTTCCTCATACTTGAGTCTGTTTGTGAAAAGTTGTTCACTGATTTAGAAGATTGGAAGCAGAGAATGAAAAGCAAAATGTAAAATTACTCTGGAACTCAACTGTCCAGATAGAATGAAATAATGTGTTGTGATCCTTGTGGAGTGGGGTGCCCACCCTCGTGAAGCAGTGGTCTGCAGCCCGTCCACAAGAACACTGGCCCGACTAACCAGAGAAGGCCCTGGTTAGTGGACCCTCCGGCTCAGCGTCGTCAGCGGGCAGTGAGACGAGCTGACGCCTTTCAGTGTTCTGGAATGGGGTCGGCTTTCTTGTCAACACCCCCTCCCTGTCCCTCTTCCCTCCCCACCCCCTCTTTTTTGTTGTTGTTTTAAACTCAGTCTACTTTGAGATGGAAGTTTCCATGACACGTCAGCTGTCTTTCTTCTGTAAATTCCAAGTATGTGAATTTTCAAACAGTTGCAAAGAACAAATTCAGAATTCCCTATTTAGCATTAACTAAATTAACTTGTGGCGTTAGTGGTAAAGAATCCACCCCCAAGGCAAGAGACATAAGTGATGTGGGTTTCATCCCTGGATTGGGAAGAACCCCTTGAAGAGGGCATGGCAACCCATTCAGTACTCTTGCCCAGAGAATCCCATGGACATAGGAGCCTGGCAGGCTATGGTCCATGAAGTCTCAGAGTCAGACACGGAGCACACACAAATTAACTTGTGTTTTCGTATAGTTAGGTCAGAATAAGGTAAGTGTTTTTATAAAAGCTTTGTGGAAAGGCTCACAGTAGCTTTTTTGTTTACATTATTTTTTTAGTACACAGCCACAGCTGACATTGTCCCTTTTGGTGCTGTGCTGTCTCCAGGTCTGTCCGAAGGTGGCCCCTCCTGTGGAAAGTTCTGGGGAAGAAGTGAAGTGAAGTGAAGTTGCTGAGTCGTGTCCGACTTTTTGCGACCCCATGGACTGTAGCCTACCAGGCTTCTCAGTCCATGAGGTTTTCCAGGCAAGAGTACTGGAGTGGGTTGCCATTTCCTTCTCCAGGAGATCTTACTGACCCAGGGATCGAACCCAGGTCTCCAGCATTGTAGGCAGACGCTTTACCCTCTCAGCCACTAAGGTGGTGGTAAATGTAGCGTATGAAACCTATGAAGTTTCAGGACTGTGAAGGATGGCCTTCTATAAAGCATTCAATTTTTGAAGCAATTAGAGAAATAAGATACTCTTGAATAAGTTGTTTCCATGATGGAATTATAGAAGGATAGCTCATTTGAAATATTTTAAATGTATCATTTTGGCAGTGAAATATGAGGGAAGCCTGTTTTAAAAGTTCTGATGTCTATATGCATGTTGTTCTTCTTTGCCTTTATGGATTCTGTTCTTAAGGACTAGACAACACAGTCACTTTAAATTTAGAAACAGTGTATAGTGCAAAATCTTGGACTTGGTTATTCACATTTGGAAATCATGTAATCTTTTTCACATGGAGTGGATGTTGAGATCTTGAAGTGATTATGAAGTTGCCAGCCTGTAGAGAATAAAAAATTAAGAAGCTTGTGTTTACATCAATTATTCTTACATGACTTTATTTTCTATCTAGGAAGCAACACCTGTATTTTGGAGCTTTGTATGTGTATTCTAAAATGCATATAGGCCATTTCCTGTAATTTCATGCAGAATAAGAAATGGGACTTCCCTGGTGGTCCAGTGGATAAGCTTCTTGAGTTTCCACTGCAGGCGACCCATGTTTGATCCCTGGTCAGGAAACTAATTAAAATTTAATTAAAATTAAAAGATGCTCCTTGAAGAAAAGCTATAACAAATCTAGATCAGATCAGTCGCTCAGTCGTGTCCGACTCTTTGTGACCCCATGAATCGCAGCACGCCAGTCCTCCCTGTCCATCACCAACTCCCGGAGGTCACTCAAACTCACTTCCATCGAGTCAGTGATGCCATCCAGCCATCTCATCCTCTGTCATCCCCTTCTCCTCCTGCCCCCAATCCCTCCCAGCATCAGAGTCTTCTCCAATGAGTCAACTCTTCCCATGAGGTGGCCAAAGTACTGGAGTTTCAGCTTTAGCATCATTCCTTCCAAAGAAATCCCAGGGCTGATCTCCTTCAGAATGGACTGGTTGGCTCTCCTTGCAGTCCAAGGGACTCTCAGGAGTCTTCTCCAACACCACAGTTCAAAAGCATCAATTCTTTGGCACTCAGCCTTCTTCACAGTCCAACTCTCACATCCATACATGACCACAGGAAAGACCATAGCCTTGACTAGGCGAACCTTTGTTGGCAAAGTGATGTCTCTGCTTTTGAATATGCTATCTAGGTTGGTCATAACTTTCCTTCCAAGGAGTAAGCATCTTTTAATTTCATGGCTGCAGTCACCATCTGCAGTGATTTTGGAGCCCAGAAAAATAAAGTCTGACACTGTTTCCACTGTTTCCCCATCTATTTCCCATGTAGTGATGGGACCAGATGCCATGATCTTCGTTTTCTGAATGTTGAGCTTTAAGCCAACCTTTTCACTCTCCACTTTCACTTTCATCAAGAGGCTTTGGAGTTCCTCTTCACTTTCTGCCATAAGGGTGGTATCATCTGCATATCTGAGGTTATTGAGATTTCTCCCAGCAATCTTGATTCCAACTTGTGTTTCTTCCAGCCCAGCGTTTCTCATGATGTACTCTGCATATAAGTTAAATAGGGTGACAATATACAGCCTTGACGTGCTCCTTTTCCTATTTGGAACCAGTCTGTTGTTCCATGTCCAGTTCTAACTGTTGCTTCCTGACCTGCATACAAATTTCTCAAGAGGCAGATCAGGTGGTCTGGTATTCCCATCTCTTTCAGAATTTTCCACAGTTTATTTTGATCTACACAGTCAAAGGCTTTGGCATAGTCAATAAAGCAGAAATAGATGTTTTTCTGGAACTCTCTTGCTTTTTCCATGATCCAGCAGATGTTGGCAATTTGATCTCTGGTTCCTCTGCCTTTTCTAAAACCAGCTTGAACATCAGGAAGTTCACGGTTCACAGATTGCTGAAGCCTGGCTTGGAGAATTTTGAGCATTACTTGACTAGCGTGTGAGATGAGTGCAATTGTGCAGTAGTTTGAGCATTCTTTGGCATTGCCTTTCTTTGAGATTGGGATGAAAACTGACCTTTTCCAATCTTGTGGCCACTGCTGAGTTTTCCAAATTTGCTGGCATATTGAGTGCAGCACTTTCACAGCATCATCTTTCAGGATTTGCAATAGCTCCACTGGAATTCCATCACCTCCACTAGCTTTGTTCCTAGTGATGCTTTCTAAGGCCCACTTGACTTCACATTCCAGGATGTCTGGCTCTAATCTAGACAGTTTATTAAAAAGCAGAGACACTACTTTGCTGACAAAGGTGCATATAGTCAAAGCTGTGGTTTTTCCAGTGGTCACATGAATGTGAGCGTGGGCCCATAAGGAAGGCTGAGCGCTGAAGAACCGATGATTTTCAACTGTGGTGTTGGAGAAGACCCTTGAGAGTCCCTTGGACTGCAAGGAGAGCCAACCAGTCCATCCTAAAGGAGATCAGTTCTGAATATACATTGGAGGGAATGATGCTGAAGCTCCAGTCTTTGGGCACCTGATGTGAAGAGCTGACGCATTCGAAAAGACCCTGAACCTGAGAAAGATTGAAGGTGGGAGAAGGGTTTGACAGAGAAGGAGATGGTCGGATGGCGTCACCGACTCAATGGACATGAATTTGAGTAAGCTCTGGGAGTTGGTGGTGGACAGGGAGGCCTGGCGTGCTGCAGTCCATGGAGTCCGCAAGAGTTGGATACGAACAACAGGGAATTAAGATCCCACAAGCGGCTCAGTATGGCCAAAAAAAAAAAAAAAGTTTTAAGATTCGCTTTGCACTTTGCTGTAGGTAACTTCAAAATTCTTCTTAAGCTTTCCAAGGAGAAGAAGTAGAATGAAGGGATCTCCTAAACCATCCATATGAACTCAGAGCTGGAAATGGCTCTCCAACACCAGCCAGTGCTGGAAGCTTTGAAACACAGCCCAGCCAATTGATCCTCCATACGTTCAATGTAGCCATTTGAAACTAGAGGCCTCAGTAAGATGTCACAGGATGGTCACTTCTGCTCGGCTCTCCTCTGCTTCCAGAATGTTACCTCTTTCCCCCCCCCCCCAATTTTATGGAAACTTGGATGCACTGGACCAATTTAAACAAAGCATCTGTTCACTTTTCATTTGTACTTCACACCCTGCAAACTCCACAGAGCTGTGTATCTGCATGGCTGAAATGTGATTAGAAAACTTGTTTGCCAAGATTCTGACTGCTTCTTAAAGGTCATCTTCATAGGGTTACGTTTCCTTTTTCCTGAAACGAAGGTGTGCCATTGAGTGGAAGGCATCTTTGAGGACTGGTGACTTCTGGTAAACAGTGGCAGTTCAAGGAGCGGGCATGGCTGTGTTTCTGCTCTGCCTGTGTTTTGAATAGCTTCCTTACAGTTCATTTTTAAAATTGTTTAGGTATATAACAAGGGATTTTTATAGGGGAGCTGTGCCTTGCCACAGTATCAGAGTGGAATTTTGCAGTTAACTTGAATGCTTCTAGGTTTTTAAAAATTTTTTTAAGGAAGTGGACTTGTTTTTCCTTCCCCATCTACCTACAAAGCATTCTGTTTCTATCAGAAACAGGTAATTTGCTTCAGAATTGGAAATGGGCTCTGTTTTCCTTCTCTTAACGCTTGTCTTCTGTGTTTAAGATTGCAAGCACTTTGCAACTGCTGTTTGTCCAAGGTAGTTCGGAGAAAGCATCAAGTCTCTGTGCTCCTTGTTTTTTTCCAAGAGTGACTTTTTTTTTTTTTTAAGTCTTTATTGATGTGTTACAGTATTGCTCCTGGATTTTTTTTTTTTTTTTTAATGTTTTTGTTTTTTGGCCAGGAGGCTTGTGGGATATCAATGCCCTGACCAGGGGTCACACCCACAGCCCTTGCATCGGAAGGCGAGGCCTTAACCACTGGACCACCAGGGAAGTCCCTCTGCGCTCCTTTGACTTAAATCGCGTATAGTCATTTTCCAGAGAAACAATAGAATCCAAAGGTACAGCTAGGAGAAGATTTATCACAAGAATTGGCTCACGGGATCATGGAGGCCGAGAAGCCCCACTGTCTGCTGTCTGCGCACTTGGGGAAGCCAGACGTCATCCAGTCCACGTCCCAAGGTCTGAGAACCAGGGGCACCCATGTCCACGGGTGGAAGAGGGACCCTTCAGCTCAAGCAGGGCAAAATCGCCCTTTCTCCTTTTTGTTCTATTAACTTCTAGTGTTTTGGATGATGGCCACCTGCATTGATGAGGGTGATTTTTTTTTTTTCATATTAAGAGTCTTGACTTATATTTAGCATTTTATCTGAGGCTCAAATAAGAGTAAAAGAAAATGAAGATCAATTTCACATTCAATTTTAAGGAGGCTTGCGATAGCGAAAGCACCCAGACTGTAACAAACTTGGAAGTATAAAAACACCTTATCAGTTGCTCAGTCGTGTCTGACTCTTTGCAACCCAATGGACTGCAGCACGCCAGGCCTCCCTGTCCATCACCAGCTCCCGGAGTTTACTCAAACTCATGTCCATCAAGTCGGTGATGCCATCCAATCATCTCATTCTCTGTCACCCCCTTCTCCTCCCACCTTCAATCTTTCCCAGCATCAGGGTCTTTTCCAGTGAGTCAGTTCTTCGCATCAGGTGGCCAAAGTATTGGAGTTTCAGCTTCAGCATCAGTCCTTCCAATGAATATTCAGGACTGATTTCCTTTAGGATTGACTGGTTGGATCTCCTTGTAGTCCAAGGGACTCTCAAGAGTCTTCTCCAACACCACAGTCAAAAAGCATCACTTCATCGGTGCTCAGCTTTCTTTATAGTCCAAGTCTCACATCCATAGACGACTACTGGAAAAACCATAGCTTTGACTAGGCCAACCTTTGTTGGCAAACGCCTTATAGTACACAAGAAAACACTATAGGGACTTCGTGTGAGGAGGTAGTCAATATCTGCGAAGTCTTTCCAGTCTGAAGACTCCAACATCTGTTGTTCTGTTTTTCCCAATTCTAACCTGGAACTCCAGACAAAACAAACACTACAAAAAGCTTTTCTAGGCAAAGGAGTCTCTGCTGCTGCTGTTGCTTAGTCACTAAGTTGTGTCGGACTCTTTTGTGACCCCACTGACTGTAGCCTGCCAGGCTCCTCTGTCCACGGGATTTCCGAGGCAAGAATACTGGAGCGGGTTGCCATTCCCTTTTCCCTGAGGAGGGTGATCTTGACTCAGCCTGCAGATTCAATTGCTAATATTCTATTCTGGAAATACTCTCCCACACCCAGAATGCATGTTTTACCAGCTGTCTGGGCATCACTTAACATGGTCAAGGTGACGTGAAATTAACCATTGCAATTGCATTGGTTAATTTCTTTGGTTAAACTCTTTTCAACTGAGTTCTCAGATGCATCAAAGAGTCTGCTTCTGGGTTTCCCTGGTGGTCCAGAGGCTGAGACTCCCAAGTTCCCAATGCAGGGGCCCCGGGTTCGATCACTGGTCAGGGAGCTACATTTCCCCATGCTACACCTAAGACCCGTTGCAGCCAAATAAATATATTTAAAGCCTAGTTCTTTGTAGAACGGCTGAGGGGATATAGCTAGGATGTGGCACTGTTTCTTGTCACTCCCATCACCCTTCTGTGACCTGATAAGGACTTGTGCCTGTTCAGAAAAACCTGCTTTATGAGGGTGATCTGAGAAAAGAGGGGAGCTGGCTTAGTTCCCACACAGCTACTCTGTTCTCTATGGGGCAAGTCCAAACATACATATGTCTGAGTTCACTCAGAACTTGAGGTTGCAGCGGTAAAGGAAACACTCATTTTCCAGCCTCGTGGTGCCTTTGGGAGAGAAGACTGAGCCAGATTCTGGTCCCTGCATCCGGGAGAGTGGCATGCAGGGTTCATTGTTCAGTTACTGTTCACATTTCCTATTCCACTGTGTAAGGTCGAGGTTTTTATTATTCTAAAATACAAAAAACAATTATTTTAAACTATCTCTTTTACTTATTTGGCTGTATTGGGTGCAGCACACAGGTGTAGTTGCTCCATGACATGTGGGATCTTAGTTCCCTGACCAGGGACCTAACCCATGTTCCTGGCATCGCAAGGTGGATTTTTAACCACCGGACCACCAGGGAATTCCCTTAAGTATCTATTACGTGGCCTTTTTCACTCTGGGAAAATTCCAACAGAACATTCTGTTTCCCTCTGAACAGCGGAAATGAGTCCCAGTGGGTGGGGCACCGCTACCTAGACTCTATGTTTTTAGTTATCTTAGTAATTCAGGGTAATTTGTAGCTGCTGGCTAATTCCAAGGGAATGAATGGGTGGGATGTAAAGCCAGCTCCTCAGTGGGCATGTGTGGTCCGTTTTTGCCACAAGAGGGAGCCACGTGTTCACTTAGGGTGTGTTGTTTCAGGGAAGGTCTTGTGTTTTTTTTTTTCTTCCCAGTTATTTTGTTTATCCAAATTCCTAAGCAAAAATGAAGGTGAAAACACAGGCATTGGTTCAGTTCATTGTGGTTTGTTAAGCTCAGTGAGGGTGATAAGATTTGTAACTCTTTAAATCAATACCCACAGCTGGTGCTCTGAAACCAGAAGGTCCACGTGTCAGAAAATGAATTTCAGTGGTTTTGTTTTTCTCTGGGAGAGCGACTTTCAGTGTGAAAGTATGAAACCACATTTTCACCCCATATCAACAAGAATGGTGGTTTTGTCAGCATGTTCTCTTCTGCCCAGAGCAGCGGAGCCCTGCCAGGCCCCTTCAGAAGGGTCAAGATCTAACTGAGCCCTGTCCACGTGTGACAGCCTCTTGGAGACCCTTGAAGGGAAACTTGCCTCCCCATATGAGTAATTTCTTCACTCCCGAAGTCACAGCTTTACATTTCTTTGATGGCTCATTGTGAAATCCTTTTAAAACGTCAGAATCTGTTAAAATATTGGGAGCTGCTATTATTCTGTAATGTCAATGAATGATTGCTCCTTCTGGTGCATTTTGGTGAAAGACCTACTGGAATTTTCTAACATGATAAATTGTGATAATAGATGTATATAAATAGCATACCAGTGATTTAACTTCTTGGAAACGTTCTGAGTACCATTTAGGACTTATTAAAATAAAAGCAGTTTGTTTGAATAAACTCCAGGCTTCCTCTTTGTGAGATATTTCCGTTCTGGTCTCTTGGGGAAAAATTGCTCGGATATTGTTCCCTCTCTCCTGCCCGATTCAGACACGTAATATTCAAAGCTCCTCAGAGATTTGCAAGATCCCAAAATCTGGCCTGAATTTCTTGCAAAACTCATGTCTTTATGTTATGAAGCTAATACATTTATGCATATGGTTCATCCCCATGTTTACGGTTCTCTTAAGATGTTTCAGAATGAGGATGTTTTATTAAAAGAGAAACTAACAGTGTTCAAACTCCTAAGAACATCCTTTTGTGGACCTCCCAGCTCTGCAGCACGAAGGGGCAGCCGGCCAGAACAATCACTGCATCTTCAGAACGATGGTTCTCATTTCAGTACCAAGGACATGGAGGCCAGACGGCCTAGCTAGTAACTGGCAGAGACATGATTTAAACAGTTGACCGACTTCCCCGGTGGTCCAGTGGTTAAGAACCTGCCTGCCGATGCAGGGGACATGGGTTCAATTTCTCCTCTGGGAAGATCCCACAGCTATAAAACACATGTGCTCCAAGATTAAAGAAAAAAAAAAAGATCTTGAATGAAAATAAGGTATGGACATTATATCCAATAGGGTAGAAGCTGCCTCAAGTGATTACTTAAAATTTTTTGCAATGTATTTATTTTTTAAATTATGAAAGTATGATAATGCATTTACAGGAGACCTGGAAAATACAGAACAAGATTACATATAGTTCCACTGTATATTACAATTAATTTTTTAAGTAGATAAATTAAGATTTTTACTTGAAGTTTTAATAGTAAACTTAAAAATTGATAGAATGAATATATAGAAAAGTATATTTCTATACAGATGGCTAACAAACACATGAAAAGATACTCAACATCGCTCATTATTAGAGAAATGCAAATCAAAACTACAATGAGATACCATCCCACAAGGTCAGAATGGCCATTATCAAAAAGTCTACAAACAAAAAATTCTGGAGAGGATGTGGAGAAAAGGGAACACTCTTACACTGTTGGTGGGAATGTAAATTGATACAGTCACTATGGAAGATGATATGGAGATTCCTTAAAAAACTTGGAATAAAACCACCATATGACCCAGCAATCCCACTCCTAGGCATATACCCTGAGGAAGCCAAAGTTGAAATAGACACATGTACCCCAATGTTCACTGCAGGACTGTTTACAATAGCTAGAACATGGAAGCAACCTAGATGTCCAGTGACAGATGAGTGGATAAAGAAGCTGTGGTACATATACACAATGGAATATTACTCTGCCATAAAAAGGAACACCTTTGAGTCAGTTCTAATGGGGTGGATGAACCTGGAACCTATTATACACAGTGAAGTAAGTCAGAAAGAGAAAGAAAAATATTGTATTCTAACACATATATATGGAATCTAGAAAAATGGTACTGAAGAACTTATTTACAGGGCAGCAGTGGAGAAACAGACAGAGAATAGATGTATGGACATGGGGAGAGGGGAGGAGAGGGTGAGATGTATGGAAAGAGTAACACAGAAACTTACATTACCATCTGTAAAGTAGCCAACAGGAATTTGCTGTATGGCCCAGGAAACTCAAACAGGGGCTCTGTATCAACCTAGAGGGGTGAGATGGGCGGGAGTTTCAAAAGGGAGGGGATATGTGTATACCTATGGCTGATTCATGTTGAGGTTTGACAGAAAACCACAAAAATTCTGAAAAGCAATTATCCTTCAATAAAAAATAAAAAATAAAGTAGAAAGGATATAGCAGACCTGAAAAGCACCATGAACCAATTCAACATAATTAAGATTTATACAATTTTCACACAGCAGTAGGATACAAATTCTATTCAACTTCCCATAGATTTTAAACTTGGGGACACTGGAACACATCCAAGGGCATAAAACAAGGTGCAAAAATTTCATAATCTAAAGGTATTGAAATCATACAGACTGTGTTCTCTCATCACTATGCAATTATGGTAGAAATTAATATCAAAATATATTTGAAAATACACATATTTTCAAGTACAGTATGACATTTGCCAAGAGAGATCTTTGACTTAGCCATTGAAAGCCTCAAAGTTGCAAGACTGAAAAAACACAGGGTGATTGCAGAGAAGAAGGCATTTAAATGAGAAATTAAAGGTGAGAAATTCATTTCAAAGATACTTTAAAAACCCATGTATTTGGAAATTAAATGTCCACTTTTGTTTATTTATTTTGCCCTCATAGAAAAACTTTATTGGAAAGCAGGGAAAACTACCAAGATATGAATGAAGACAAAAAATTTAAAAAGTTCAGACATAAAAGTGTATGACCTTGGTTTAAGTGGAAATGGAACCCTTTGGTGGTTTGTAGTTAGTGACCTATATTTTCACTTTGTGGCACTGATGTTGCTATAGCTGAGTCGCTTCAGTCGTGTCCGACTCTGTGCGACCCCATAGACGGCAGCCCACCAGGCTCCTCCGTCTCTGGGATTCTCCAGGCAAGAACACGAGTGGCTTGCCATTTCCTTCTCCAAGGCATGCATGCTAAGTCGCTTCTGTTGTGTCCGACTCTATGCGACCGCCCTTGGGGGGCCATTTCCTTCTCGTTATTTTGGCCGCCATGGACAGCAGCCCACCAGGCTCCTCTGTCCACAGGATTCTCTAGGCAAGAACACTGGAGTGGGTTGCCATTTCCTTCTCCTAAATGTCCACTTTTAAATGATGGGCGTATCTAAGAAGGCATAACAAGGAAAATTAGGAAATATTCTTAAATTTTACCTGAAATATATAAAATCTAAAATTCAGTTCTCACTCACGATAGTCACCTTTCAAGGGCTTGAGGGCTAGAGGGACTCGTGGCCACTGCTTCGGGCAGTGCAGAAAACGGCCATTTCCACCGTCACGGAAAGTTCTGCTGGACAGTCTGTTACAGACAGCCATGTGACAATTCTGCTTCTTCAAGATCTTTACTATGATATGGTGTGTGTTTTTTTTTACTTTTAACACCCATCTGTGTAAGACAAAAACCCCATTCTCCTGAAGTGGGGGAAAAAAGATCACGAGTTTGCACATGGTTTCCTGTAAGTGTTTGCTCTACAGAAAGGGATTGTCTTAGGCTTTGCCTTTTAATCTTATTCACGAGTGTATCAGTCAAGGTTCTCCAAAGAAAACAGAACCAGTAGGCTATTCATGGATACAGAAGAGATTTATTATGGGAATTGGCTCACGCAATTATGGAGGCTGAGGAACTTCCCTGCTGGTCCAGCGGCTAAGACGCTGCACTCCCAATGCAGGGGTCTCTGGTTCGATCCCTGGTCAGGGAACTAGATCCCATATGCTGTAACTAAAAGATCCTACATGTTGCAACTGAGATCAAAGAGGCTGTATTCCTCAACTAAGACCTGGGGCAGCCAAGAAATAAATGAAAAAATAGCTCCCCCCCCCTGCCGCCGAAAAATGATGGAGGCTGAGATATGATAACCCATCCATAAAACTTCAATACTTTGGCCACCTGATATGAAGAGCTAACTCGTTGGAACAGACCCTGATGCTGGGAAAGATTGAAGGTAGGAGGAGAAGGAGACGACAGAGGATGAGATGGTTGGATGGCATCACCGACTCAGTGGACATGAGTTTGAGCACGCTCCGGGAGATAGTGAAGGACAGGGCCAGTCCATAGGGTGGCAGCGAATCAGACACAGCTTAGCGACTGAACAACAACATGCCATCCATGAGCTGGAGAACTGGGACAGTGGGTGGCTTAACACTCTTGGACCAGAAGTTGGAGCTCCAATGTCGAAGGGCAGGACATGACGGATGTTCCAGCTCAAGAAGGGGACAGAAGAGCCTTCCTCGGTCCTTTTCGTTTCCTGTCCAGACCCTCAGTGGATTGGATGATGCCAGCCCAATTTGACCCCATCTTTACTCAGACCATTCAGATCAGAGCAGATCAGTCGCTCAGTCATGTCCGACTCTTTGAGACCCCATGAACCGCAGCACGCCATGCCTCCCTGTCCATCACCAGCTCCCGGAGGTCACTCAGACTCACACCCATCAAGTCAGTGATGCCATCCAGCCATCTCATCCTCTGTTGTCCCCTTCTCCTCCTGCCTCCAATCCCTCCCAGCATCAGAGTCTTCTCCAATGAGTCAACTCTTCCCATGAGGTGGCCAAAATACTGGAGTTTCAGCTTTAGCATCATTCCTTCCAAAGAAATCCCAGGGCTGATCTCCTTCAGAATGGACTGGTTGGATCTCCTTGCAGTCCAAGGGACTCTCAAGAGTCTTCTCCAACACCACAGTTCAAAAGCATCAATTCTTCAGCACTCAGCCTTCTTCACAGTCCAGCTCTCACATCCATACATGACCACAGGAAAGACCATAGCCTTGACTAGGCGAACCTTTGTTGGCAAAGTGATGTCTCTGCTTTTGAATATGCTATCTAGGTTGATCATAACTTTCCTTCCAAGGAGTAAGCGTCTTTTAATTTCATGGCTGCAGTCACCATCTGCAGTGATTTTGGAGCCCAGAAAAATAAAGTCTGACACTGTTTCCACTGTTTCTCCATCTATTTCCCATGTAGTGATGGGACCAGATGCCATGATCTTCATTTTCTGAATGTTGAGCTTTAAGCCAACCTTTTCACTCTCCACTTTCACTTTCATCAAGAGGCTTTTTAGCCCCTCTTCATTTTCTGCCATAAGGGTGGTGTCATATGCATATCTGAGGTTATTGATATTTCTCCCAGCAATCTTGATTCCAGCTTGTGTTTCCTCCAGTCCAGCATTTCTCATGATGTACTCTGCATATAAGTTAAATAAACATGGTGACAATATGCAGGTATGACCTAAATCAAATCCCTTATGATTATACAGTGGAAGTGAGAAATAGATTTAAGGGCCTAGATCTGATAGAGTGCCTGATGAACTATGGAATGAGGTTCGTGACATTGTACAGGAGACAGGGATCAAGACCATCCCCATGGAAAAGAAATGCAAAAAAGCAAAATGGCTGTCTGGGGAGGCCTTACAAATAGCTGTGAAAAGAAGAGAAGCGAAAAGCAAAGGAGAAAAGGAAAGATATAAACATCTGAATGCAGAGTTCCAAAGAATAGCAAGAAGAGATAAGAAAGCCTTCTTCAGCGATCAATGCAAAGAAATAGAGGAAAACAACAGAATGGGAAAGACTAGGGATCTCTTCAAGAAAATCAGAGATACCAAAGGAACATTTCATGCAAAGATGGGCACGATAAAGGACAGAAATGGTATGGACCTAACAGAAGCAGACGATATTAAGAAGAGGTGGCAAGAGTACACAGAAGAACTGTACAAAAAAGAGCTTCACGACCCAGATAATCATGATGATGTGATCACTGACCTAGAGCCAGACATCCTGGAATGTGAAGTCAAGTGGGCCTTAGAAAGCATCACTAGGAACAAAGCTAGTGGAGGTGATGGAATTCCAGTGGAGCTATTCCAAATCCTGAAAGGTGATGCTGTGAAAGTGCTGCACTCAATATGCCAGCAAATTTGGAAAACTCAGCAGTGGCCACAAGATTGGAAAAGGTCAGTTTTCATCCCAATCCCAAAGAAAGGCAATGCCAAAGAATGCTCAAACTACCACACAATTGCACTCATCTCACACGCTAGTAAAGTAATGCTCAAAATTCTCCAAGCCAGGCTTCAGCAATATGTGAACTGTGACCTTCCTGATGTTCAAGCTGGATTTAGAAAAGGCAGAGGAACCAGAGATCAAATTGCCAACATCCGCTGGATCATGGAAAAAGCAAGAGAGTTCCAGAAAAACATCTATTTCTGCTTTACTGACTATGCCAAAGCCTTTGACTGTGTAGATCACAATAAACTGTGGAAAATTCTGAAAGAGATGGGAATACCAGACCACCTGATCTGCCTCTTGAGAAATCTGTATGCAGGTCAGGAAGCAACAGTTAGAACTGGTCATGGAACAACAGACTGGTTCCAAATAGGAAAAGGAGTACGTCAAGGCTGCATATTGTCACCATGTTTATTTAACTTATATGCAGAGTACATCATGAGAAATGCTGGACTGGAAGAAACACAAGCTGGCATCAAGATTGCTGGGAGAAATATCAATAACCTCAGATATGCAGATGACACCACCCTTATGGCAGAAAGTGAAAAGGAACTCAAAAGCCTCTTGATGAAAGTGAAAGTGGAGAGTGAAAAGGTTGGCTTAAAGCTCAACATTCAGAAAACGAAGATCATGGCATCTGGTCCCATCACTACATGGGAAATAGATGGAGAAACAGTGGAAACAGTGTCAGACTTTATTTTTCTGGGCTCCAAAATCACTGCAGATGGTGACTGCAGCCATGAAATTAAAAGACGCTTACTCCTTGGAAGGAAAGTTATGACCAACCTAGATAGCATATTCAAAAGCAGAGACATCACTTTGCCAACAAAGGTTCACCTAGTCAAGGCTATGGTCTTTCCTGTGGTCATGTATGGATGTGAGAGCTGGACTGTGAAGAAGGCTGAGTGCTGAAGAATTGATGCTTTTGAACTGTGGTGTTGGAGAAGACTCTTGAGAGTCCCTTGGACTGCAAGGAGATCCAACCAGTCCATTCTGAAGGAGATCAGCCCTGGGATTTCTTTGGAAGGAATGATGCTAAAGCTGAAACTCCAGTATTTTGGCCACCTCATGGGAAGAGTTGACTCATTGGAGAAGACTCTGATGCTGGGAGGGATTGGAGGCAGGAGGAGAAGGGGACAACAGAGGATGAGATGGCTGGATGACATCACTGACTCGATGGATGTGAGTCTGAGTGACCTCCGGGAGCTGGTGATGGACAGGGAGGCCTGGCGTGCTGCAGTTCATGGGGTCTCAAAGAGTCGGACACGACTGAGCGACTGATCTGATCTGATCTTACTCAGTCTACTGATTCAAATGCTAATCCCTTACAGAAACACCCTTACAGATACATCCAGAATTAATGTCTCACCGGCTCTCTGGGCGGGCTTCCCTGGGCCCAGTCAAGCTGACACAGAGTTGACCTTTGCAACAAGACTGTCCTCATTCTCTCTGAATGAAACACGTGGAAGCTGAACAAGCACCAGGTGCCTGTAAGGCCTTCCGTGACGGAGACTGACATTACCTCTTTGTCTTTATTTTCTATGATTTTGAACATTTTAAATTATTTTAAAAATTTTAAAGCAAATTTATTTTTTAATCGAAGGAAAATTGCTTTACAGTATTCTGTTGGTTTTTGCCATACAACAGCGTGAATTGACCGTAATTATACATATATCCCCTCCCTCTTGAACCTCCTTCCCCTCCCCCCACACCACCCCTGTAGGTCATCACAGAGCACCAGGCTAGGCTCCCTGTGTTGTTTTTTTTAATTTTTATTTTTTAAATAATTTTTAAAAAAATTGAAGTATAGTTGATTTCCAGTATTGTGTTAGTTTCAGGTGTACAGCATTGATTAAATTACATATATATATATTTATGTGTTACTGTATCTAGGGGCTTCCCGGGTGGCTTGGTGGATGAAGAATCCGCTTGTGATGAAGGAGATGCAGGTCTGATCAGATGGCATTTCCCAGATGGCACTAGTGGTAAAGAACTGTCTGCCAGTGCCAGAGATGTTAGAGACGTGGGTTCGATCCCTGGGTCGGGAAGTACCCCTGGAGGAGGGCATGGAATCCACTTCAGTGTTCTTGCTTGGAAAGTCCCGTGGACAGAGGAACCTGGTGGGCAAGAGTGCATAGGGTTGCGGAGATTCGGACATGACTGAAGTGACTAAGCTGTCTGTCTCTATATCTATCTCTTTATCTGTTATTCCTATTATATTTATCTCTCTGTATATAATATATATTCTTTTTCATATTCTTTTCTATTATGACTTATTACAGGATATTGAATAAGGTCCCTGTGCTATACAATAGGATCTTGTTATTTCTCAATGTTATACACAAGAGTTCTCCAGTACTTTTGCCTGGAAAATCCCATGGACAGAGGAGCCTGGTGGGCTGCAGTCCATGGGGTCGCTGAGAGTCGGACACGACTGAGTGACTTCACCTTCACTTTTCACTTTCATGCATTGGAGGAGGAAATGGCAACCCACTCCAGTGTTCTTGCCTGGAGAATCCCAGGGACGGTGGAGCCTGGTGGGCTGCCGTCTATGGGGTCGCACAGAGTCGGACATGACTGAAGCGACGCAGCAGCAGCGCATACACAATAGTTGGCATCTGTTAATCCCAAGCTCCTACTATTATCCCTTCCCCCCTTTTCCCTTTGGTAACCATGCATTTGTTTTCTGTATCTATGAGTCTATTTCTATCTTGTAAATAAATTCATCTGTATCGTTTTTTTTTAGATTCTACATGTAAGTGATGTACCATGATATCTGTCTTTCTCTGTCTGACTTCACTTAGTGTAATAATCTCTAGGTCCATCCATGTTGCTTCAAATGGCATTATTTCCTTCTTTCTTACGGCTGAATAGTATTCCACTGTGTGTGTACCACACCTTGATTCATTCATCTGGTTAGGCTGCTTCCATATCTTGGTTATTGTAAACAATGCTTCTGTGAGCCCCGGGGTGCATGAATCTTTTCAAATCAGAGTAAAACTATTTTAGAATGAAGGACCTTCCCCCCGACCTTTCTGTGCTGAATTCCAAGCATTTTATTGTCCAGTAACGGCACCCAACCCCAGTACTTTTGCCTGGAAAATCCCATGGACAGAGGGGCCTGGTAGGCTCCAGTCCATGGGGTCGCTAAGAGTCAGACACGACTGTGCGACTTCATTTTCACTTTTCACTTTCATGCATTGGAGAAGGAAATGGCAACCCACTCCAGTGTTCTTGCCTGGAGAATCCCAGGGACAGGGGAGCCTGGTGAGCTTCCATCTATGGGGTCGCACAGAGTCAGACACGACTGAAGCAAATTAGCAGCAGCAGCAGCAGCAGCCATGGGTCTTGAAGTCTCTTTCAATCTTGCACCTCTGGAAACATGTCATCTTGTAGTAGGCTGACACCCAGCCTGGGTCTGTAGGAGAGGGGCGTGTGCTACAGGTCGTGAAAGCGCGACCTTGGTGCTCGAGTTTACTGGGCTCGAGACGATTCATGGGAACATCCTGTACTGCCCCCCTGCAGAGCCACGTGGGGACTCGGAACGTGAGAGAGGACAGCGTGAGGCATGGAGGCGGGTCTCGGAAGCCGTTGCCCCCTAGACCTTGGGTCCCTTCCAGCTCCAGGCTGGACTCGGCCTCCCCCTCATCACCTCTAAAAATAGGATTTGGAAGTTCTCCCCCGTGTGACATAATGCATCTCTCGATCATAGGCAGGAAGTGAATGCTTTCCTGCCAGGCTGGCTGGGTCCCCGGGAGGTGGGCTGGGAGGGACATTCCTCTTCTGTTTCACCATAGACCGTTTCAGGGCACTTACTCTAAGCCTACTTTCTTCAGTCCGAAAACACAGCGTCTCTTCAAAATTACACAGCAAAATAGACGGCCTGGATCTGGGTGATCCTGGATGTTTAGATGTCATGAACAACGTGTGATCGAGTATGAGTCATCACCCCCTCCATCTGCCTGAACTCTGTCCTGGGCTTGGTGGGACTCATAAAAGCGGTGAGGGCATCTCAGGGAATGCGCACAGAGCCTCCAGCGATTAGCGCAGACAGAGTTTGGCTCCTTGACCCAATGGGTGATGGAGAATTTGGTGCAACAGATGGAAGCCGGCAGGCCAAGGCTCGAGATGTGTGATAGGGACACTGGTTTTCCAGTATTGGCAGTAAGAAGCTAAGGTCTTCAGTGCCTCCCAGCTGCGCGTCAGGTTCTAAGGATGAGCAAGACAGGAGTTGTTCTGTCTATCCGTGGGTTGGGGAGAAAAGTGACTCTCAGACCAAACTGCCTGTGAATGCTGAGGAATCTCCCAGGGGCTGGGGGGCATCCCAGAAGTGGCTCTCAGACCCCTGTTCACTCCCCGGCCAGTGCCCTGGATGGGGACTGCTGCTTCTAACACAGGAGCCTCCGCTCAGCCCAGTAACTGGTTCACGGAGGCTTGCCGAGCTCGTGCGGGAAGCCCGCAGGCCTGTGCCAGGAGCTGCAGTTTGCAACAGACGACTCGTTTGAGATGCCGTTTCTGGGCTGATGGAGCAGGATGTCACCTCCCTGTCCTGGGCAGACACTGGGGCACCCCTACACCCCTTGTCCTTCCAATCCATGAGATCCAAAGCTCCCCAGTCTCGGATGAAGCCAGCCCTCCGATGCCTCTGCCCTATAAAAGCAGAGAGGCTGACAGTCTGGTCCCGCCTGTGCCCTGGCCTGCAGCCCTCTTGCCCAGCGGCCCCCGAGCTCTCATTGCATCATCCAAGTCCATCCTCCCCACTGTGGCTGAGAGCCAGTTCCCGCCGCGACCCTGAACACCAGCACCAGCCTTGCCCTCCTTCCCTCAGCTATTTGCCCAAGAAAGACCCTTCTTGTGTATGCCTGCTGTTGATTCAGTCATGTCCAACTGTTTGTGACCCCATGGACTGTAGCCCACCAGGCTCCTCTGTCCATGGGATTCTTCAGGCAAAAATACTGGAGTGGGTGGCCATGCCCTTCTGCAGGGAATCTTCCCAACCCAGGGGCTGACCCTGCACCTTTTACGTGTCCTGTGTCGGCAGGCAGGTTCTTCACCACTTGTGCCACCTGGGAAGCCCAAGGCCCTTTTCTCTGCCTCTCAGTGTCTAAAACAAACTGTGAAAACAGGGAACAAGAGAGGAGAGTCAGGTTTTGCTCCGCTGCTTGAAGTGATTTGTTATAAGTTCTAATGGAAGCAAAACCCCACTTAAGATGACAAATGGGGGGAAGCCACAGTAATTGGATTTGCTGTTAAGTGGGTGTATTGCTACCAAATTGGACAGAAAATTACTGGGGACTCTTGGTGTGAGGATGATGGCGTCTCCAGTGGTGGGGAGGGGGCCTCGTCAGCCCTCCCTGTCTCGCTTCTTCCTGGTTGGCTGCAGCCTCCGTGTTTTCCCCGGGGTTCCCGGGTCCCTGCAGACCATCTGGGCCTCAGGGGCACCCAGCCCGCCTGGTGGTCGCAGCCTGGCACTTTTTTTTTTTTCCCAGTTCTGACTCTGATTGCTTAAGATTCCCCATCGGATCTCCATCAGATCAGACAGTTGCCCCACTTCCCGTCATCACCGCCCACCTAAACAGGAATGCTTGTCGTGTTGAAGATGTCACTGTGTTTACTGTGGGGGGAAAGGAGAATGCAAGCTGGCAAGGAAGAGAAAACGGGGGTGGGGTGCGGGGGGTGGGGAGTTATTATTTAATGGGGTGGAGTGTCAGTTAGGGTCAATGACTGAGTTCTGCAGATGACCATGTGGATGGTTGTGCAACAAGGTGAATGGACTTAAAGCCCCTGAACTGGACGCTTACAGATGGTAAACGTCACGTTACCTATTTTACCACAATAAAAACTTAAAAAAAATCTTTTTGAATGGAGAAGTAACAGTTTCTGGGATCTTGAGCGATCGGGCCCAATCAGGAGGCCAGTGGCCCCAGGCACCCTGGCTTTCTTGGAGCCCTCTCTGCCTGTCTCTACCTCTCTCCTGGCCTCTGTCTCTACTTCTGTCTTTGTCTATGTCTGTCTCTGTCTTTCTCTTATTCTCTTACTTCAGTTGCCTCCAAACCCTTCCCACCCTCTGGTTCCCCAGCCACAGACCTTAACCATCTGTTATGGACTGAACTGTGCATACCCCAAATTCATGTGTTGAAGCCCAACCCCCAAGGTGGCATTTGGAGGTGGTTCCTTGGGGAGGTCATTAAGTCTAGATGAAGTCATGAAGGTACAACCCCCACGATAGGATTAGTGTGTTTCTAAGAGGAGGAAAGGGCCTCCCCTGGTGGTCCTGTGGCTAAGATAGCACTTTCCCAATGCAGGGGCCCGGGTTTGATCCTGGTCAGGGAACTAGATTCCACATGTCGCAACTAAAGATCCCACATCCCTCGTGCCACCACTAAGACTTGCACAGCCAAATAAAAAAGTTTTTTTAAAGGGGAAGAACCTGGAGTTCACCCCTCCCCCACCTCTCTCTCTCTCTCTCTCTCTGACTTGGGAGGACACAGCAAGAAGGTGACCATCTGTAAGTCGGCTGTCTATGAGCCGGGAAGAGGGCCCTCACCAAAAGCCAGGTCTTCTTGACTTTAGACTCCAGCCTCTGTATCCGTGAGAAATAGATGTCGGTTTAAACAGCCCAGTCTCTGGTCTTCGGCTATAGCAGTCCGATACAAGGTGGACACCTATCCCTTGTAGGTCTGCAGACCCAGGACCCCCTCTTCTGAGCCTCTGCCTCTCAGAGGAAAGAGTGCCTGCAAGGATTGTTCCCTGCTTCCTAGAGGGTGTCACAAAAGGGCCCAAGCTGTCACCTCCCTCCTGGTTGCTATAGAGACCCACAGGGAGGTTCCCCATTTTCCCCATCCCCCAACCCCCGGCAACCACTTCTACTTTCTATCTCTATGAGTTTGACTTTTTTTTTTTTTTTTTAGATTCCACATATAAGTGATACCATATTTGTATTTGTCTTTCTCTGTCTGGCTTATTTCACTTAACATTGTGCCCTCAAGGTCCATCTGTGTGTGCTCAATCACTCACTTGTATCCGACTCTTTGCGACCCAACGGACGGTAGCCTGCCAGGCTCCTCTGTCCATGGGATTTCCCAGGCAAGAATACCGGAGTGAGTTGCCATTTCCTTCTCCAGGGGAATCTTCCAGACCCAGGGGTTGAACCCGTGTCTCCTGCACTGGCCGACGGATTCTTTACCGCTGAGCCACCTGGGAAGCCCCAAGGTCCATCCGTGTTCTAACGAATGACAGGATTTCCTTCTTTCTCATGGCTTAATAATATCCCACTCCTTACGCCCCTCGTCTTCTGAAGCCACTCATCTGTGATGGACACCTAGGCTGTTTCTCTGTCTCGGCCGTGGTGAATAATGCCGCTATGAACATGGCAGTTCCAATATCCTTTTTAAAATGTCCTTTGGCTCTATACCCAGAAGTGGGATTGCTGGATCATTTGGCAGCTCTATTTTTAATTCTTGAGGAATCTCCAAGCTGTTTTTCCTAGCGGCTGCACCGATTTACATTTCCACTAACATTGTACAAAGGTTCCCTTTTCTCCACGTCCTCACCAGCGCTTGCTATCTCCTGCCTTTCTGATCATCACCATCCTGACAGATGTGTGGCGATAGCTCATTGTGGTTTTGATTTGCATTTCCCTGATGCTGAGTGACGCTGAGCCTCTTTATGTACTCGGGGCTTATTTGCATGTCTTCCTTGGAAAAACATATATTCGGTTCTTGCGCCCAGTTTTAAATCAGATTTTTTTTTTTAACTCTATTGAGCTATAAGAGTTCTTTGTGTCTTTTGGATGTTAAGCCCTTATCAAGTGGCTGATTGCAACTATTTTCTCCCATTTTGGAGGTTGCTTTTTCATTTCATTTTCCTGATGACTTAGATGGTAAAGAATCTGCCTGCAGTGCAGGAGACCTGGGTTTGATCTCTGGGTTAGGAAGAGCCCCTGGAGGAGGGCATGGCAACCCACTCCAGTAATTTTGCCTGGAGAACCCCGTGGAGAGAGGAGCCTGGTGGGCTACAGTCCAGGGTGTCGCAAAGAGTCGGACATGACTGAGTGACTAACACTTTTCATTTCATGGATGCTCTCACTTGCTGGGCAGGAGCTTTGGAGTTCGCGGAGGCCCGTTTGTTTATCTCTGCTTTTGTTGTGCCGTCTTTAGTCCATCGCCAGCCTTTGATCTTCGCACCAGATCAGACTAAGCTGAGAGCTGGTCAGTCCTCCAACCTCACTTCTGAAGAATCTGTTGGCTCTGCTTCTTCCACGGGGCCTCGTCCAGGTTTTGTTATTTGTTTAGAGGTTATTTTTAGCTGGCTGGACCAGTGTTTGAGGTAAATTGTGTGGGTACTTACGCAGCATTATTTTTTTAAATGATCATGACTATTTTCAACTGGGTGTAAGTTCTTAGGCAGAAACATTTCCTTTTTAAGGCGCCGTTTTTCTGGCAGTTAAGAAGACTAATCTGAAAGATTAGCCAAAATAGCTGCTTGTTGAATCGCTTGAGTCCGGGAAAGACGGGCGCTGCTTCTGTTCAAGACGCTCGCTGAGGTGAAAAGGAAGGAGAGACCGAGGATTGCTGTGGATGCCTGTGAGCAGTGAGCTCCTTTCTAGAGCCAAGATTTCTTTGTTTCTCTTTCTTTTTTCCTTTCTAAAAACTAGAAAACTCACCTTCATCAACAATTAAGAGCATAAACTTGACCCAGAGACCCATCCCCCCAAATTCAAGTTAAAGAAAGTCCATTGAGACTTCCCTGGGTGGTCCAGTGGTTAAGACTCCTCTCTCCCAAGGCAGTGGGCAGAGGTTCAATTCCTGGTTGGAGAACTAAGATCCCGATGCTGCAGAGCATGTCCAAAAAAAAGAATCACTTGAAATAATAAGTGCAGACTGCCAGATCCTGTCCCAGGAGAGCTCGATTTAGAAGAATTGGGGAGGCCCTGCAATCTGCATCTTTTCTTTCATCCCAGATGGTTTATAGACTGCACTTTCTGAAACAGTGATAAGTATAGATGTCCAGAGTCATCTGATTTTTATTAATCCATCAGATCGAAGGATGGAGAACTTTTTTTGGACCCAAGTTGAAAGATATGTTTAAAATAGTTCAGTAAAGTCCCAAAGAATTCACCCCCATAAAATATAGCTTAAATGAAAATGGAAGAAATACTTTAAAATTTTTGATGAAAGTAGGTTTTGTTAATCCAGAGGAATTTTGTTATCTGTCTCCATATGAGTTTTTTAAAAAATATTTATTTTTTTGGCTGCGCTGGGTCTTAGTCATTGTATGCGAACTCTGACCTGTGGCAGGTGGGATCTAGTTCCCTGACCAGGGATCAGATCTAAGCTCCTTGGCATTGGGAACGTGGCGTTTTAACCACTGGACTACCCAGGAAGTCCCCCCATATGAGGGTTTTTTTTTTTTTTAAACTTTGAACAAGTAAGAATTCTAGATTTCACAGGAAGTTGCCAAAATGTATAGGAAGGTGCTCTTCAAACAGTTTTGTCCAACGGTGATATCTTGCATGACTATCGTAATATAATATTTTTCTATACAGATAGTAACATACATGTAGATAGTAGACATGAGGTATAATAACTGGGAAACTCACCTTGATATAATCTACAGAACCAATTTAGATTTCACTAGTTTTACTTGTGTGTGTGCGTGTGTGTGTGTATGTGGCTGTATGCAATTTTATCACACATGTTGATTCAGGTAAACACGATTAAGACACACAATTGTCCTATCAACACAAGGGGTCTGCGGGACACGATATCTCTTTCTGCCGTACTTGCTCGTCTTCCTGCCCTGCCATGGGTGGGCAACCCCTAGTTCTAATCTGTTTTCTGTCACTATGACAGAATCATACAGTAGGTAACTTTGCGATATTGGCTTTTTTTAACTCAGCATGATGTACTCTGCATATAAGTTAAATAAACATGGTGACAATATGCAGCCTTGACGTACTCCTTTTCCTATTTGGAACCAGTCTGTTGTTCCATGACCAGTTCTAACTGTTGCTTCCTGACCTGCATACAGATTTCTCAAGAGGCAGATCAGGTGGTCTGGTATTCCCATCTCTTTCAGAATTTTCCATAGTTTATTGTGATCTACACAGTCAAAGGCTTTGGCATAGTCAGTAAAGCAGAAATAGATGTTTTTCTGGAACTCTCTTGCTTTTTCCATGATCCAGCGGATGTTGGCAATTTGATCTCTGGTTCCTCTGCCTTTTCTAAAACCAGCTTGAACATCAGGAAGTTCACGGTTCACATATTGCTGAAGCCTGGCTTGGAGAATTTTGAGCATTACTTTACTAGCATGTGAGATGAGTGCAATTGTGCGGTAGTTTGAGCACTCTTTGGCATTGCCTTTCTTTGGGATTGGGATGAAAACTGACCTTTTCTAATCTTGTGGCCACTGCTGAGTTTTCCAAATTTGCTGGCATATTGAGTGCAGCACTTTCACAGCATCATCTTTCAGGATTTGGAGTAGCTCCACTGGAATTCCATCACCTCCACTAGCTTTGTTCCTAGTGATGCTTTCTAAGGCCCACTTGACTTCACATTCCAAGATGTCTGGCTCTAGGTCAGTGATCACACCATCATGATTATCTGGGTCGTGAAGCTCTTTTTTGTACAGTTCTTCTGTGTATTCTTGCCACCTCTTCTTAATATCTTCTGCTTCTGTTAGGTCCATACCATTTCTGTCCTTTATCGTGCCCATCTTTGCATGAAATGTTCCTTTGGTATCTCTGATTTTCTTGAAGAGATCCCTAGTCTTTCCCATTCTGTTGTTTTCCTCTATTTCTTTGCATTGATCACTGAAGAAGGCTTTCTTATCTCTTCTTGCTATTCTTTGGAACTCTGCATTTAGATGTTTATATCTTTCCTTTTCTCCTTTGCTTTTCGCTTCTCTTCTTTTCACAGCTATTTGCAAGGCCTCCCCAGACAGCCATTTTGCTTTTTTGCATTTCTTTTCCATGGGGATGGTCTTGATCCCTGTCTCCTGTACAATGTCATGAACCTCATTCCATAGTTCATCAGGCACTCTGTCTATCAGATCTAGGCCCTTAAATCTATTTCTCACTTCCACTGTATAATCATAAGGGATTTGATTTAGGTCATACCTGAATGGTCTAGTAGTTTTCCCTACTTTCTTCAATTTCAGTCTGAATTTGGCAATAAGGAGTTCATGGTCTGAGCCACAGTCAGCTCCTGGTCTTGTTTTTGCTGATTGTATAGAGCTTCTCCATCTTTGGCTGCAAAGAATATAATCAATCTGATTTTGGTGTTGACCATCTGGTGATGTCCATGTATAGAGTCTTCTCTTGTGTTGTTGGAAGAGGGTATTTGCTATGACCAGTGCATTTTCTTGGCAAAACTGTTAGTCTTTGCCCTGCTTCATTCCGTGTTCCAAGGCCAAATTTGCCTGTTACTCCAGGTGTTTCTTGACTTCCTACTTTTGCATTCCAGTCCCCTATAATGAAAAGGACATCTTTTTTGGACATCTTTTTTGGACACCATGTTTATTTAACTTATATGCAGAGTACATCATGAGAAATGCTGGACTGGAAGAAACACAAGTTGGAATCAAGATTGCTGGGAGAAATATCAATAACCTCAGATATGCAGATGACACCACCCTTATGGCAGAAAGTGAAGAGGAACTCAAAAGCCTCTTGATGAAAGTGAAAGTGGAGAGTGAAAAGGTTGGCTTAAAGCTCAACATTCAGAAAACGAAGATCATGGCATCTGGTCCCATCACTACATGGGAAATAGATGGAGAAACAGTGGAAACAGTGTCAGAATTTATTTTTCTGGACTCCAAAATCACTGCAGATGGTGACTGCAGCCATGAAATTAAAAGACGCTTACTCCTTGGAAGGAAAGTTATGATCAACCTAGATAGCATATTCAAAAGCAGAGACATCACTTTGCCAACAAAGGTTCACCTAGTCAAGGCTATGGTCTTTCCTGTGGTCATGTATGGATGTGAGAGCTGGACTGTGAAGAAGGCTGAGCACCGAAGAATTGATGCTTTTGAACTGTGGTGTTGGAGAAGACTCTTGAGAGTCCCTTGGACTGCAAGAAGATCCAACCAGTCCATTCTGAAGGAGATCAATCCTGGAATTTCTTTGGAAGGAATGATGCTAAAGCTGAAACTCCAGTATTTTGGCCACCTCATGGGAAGAGTTGACTCATTGGAGAAGACTCTGATGCTGGGAGGGATTGAGGGCAGGAGAAGGGGATGACAGAGGATGAGATGGCTGGATGGCATCACTGACTTGATGGGTGTGAGTCTGAGTGACCTCCGGGAGCTGGTGATGGACAGGGAGGCCTGGCGTGCTGCAGTTCATGGGGTCTCAAAGAGTCGGACACGACTGAGAGACTGATCTGATCTGATCTAACTCAGCATAATTCTCGGGTGTTGCACCGTATTATCCTTTATTGGTTAACACTGTTCCATGGTATAGATAGATCACAGCTTGTGTAACCATTCTCCTGTTCTCAGACACTTTCGTTGTTTCCACTTCGGGTTGTTACAAGTAGGGCTGCTATGAACATTCACGCACAGGTTGTGTACGAACATAGATTTCCATTTTGCTGGGATGAATGCCCAGGAGTGCAATTGCTGGGTCATATGGAAAGAACATATTTTGTATTGTAAGAAACCCCCAGACTGGTTCCCAAAGTGGCTATCTCATTTCCATTCCCACCAGCCATGGATGTGTGATCTGGTTTCTCCACATCATCACCAGCATTTGGTATTGTCACTATTTTTAATTTTAGCCATTCTGACACATACATAATGATATTTCATTGTGGTCTTCACTTGCATTTCCTCAGTGACTAATGATGTTGAACATCTTTTCATGTGCTTGGCATCTCCACACTTTTTGTTGAAATATCTATATATTTTTTTGCCCATTTTAAAATTAGATTTCTTTCCCCCCTTTTTTTTTTTGGCCATACCTCAAGGCTTGTGGATCTTCATTCCCTGATTAGGGATTGAATCACAGAAGTAAAAGTGCCGAGTTCTAAGCACTGGACTGCCAGGTAATTTCCCTAGATTTCTTGTTTATTTTTCTGTATAGAGTGTTTTTTACTGTTGAATTTTGATGGATATTTATGTATTCTAGATATTCCATTGAAAGCATCTTTATTTTTCTTTCTGATCACAGAGGTCATGCATGCTCATTATTTTTAAAATTCCAGCACTTCTGAAATATATAATATAAAATGTGAAAATTCTCTGATATTCTAGCAGAGATGTAACCATATTAACTGATATCAGAGAATTTTTTTTCTTTTGCATATACTATAAACCTATTCATGTAAATACTTTTTTTTTTTTAAAACCAAAAGGAGATGAATGCAGACTGCTTTTTTTTTTTTCCATTTCATAAGGTATTCTAAACATCTTTTCTCATGGCTGTTAGAGACCTACCTCCTATTTTTTAACATCTGCATAATAATTCAGTTGTACATGTGAAATTTCAAAACTACAATGAAGGCATTCACTTGAAAGCCAGGAAAGTCCCCATTGTACTTTGTCTCATTTACGTTGGAGATTTACCATCCTGGAGCACACGGCTGTTCAGTCCCTCAGGAGCCAAGACAACACCCAGGTTTTACTGAGCTCGCGCTTGAAACTGAGGTATCCGTCATGTGGACCAGTGGTCTGCTAAGTTTCTCTCAAGTTTCCTTAAGAGCCTGTGACCCTCCTCTCCCCGTGTTTTTTTGATTCTGGCATGGATTAAGCAGCAGGAAGAAGCAGGCCTGGGCGTCAAGCTACAGCCAGCCCTGGGAACACAGTTTTGGGTTATTTTCTTGGCCGCTTAGTGGAAACTGATCTGACGTTTTGCACAAAAGCTTCTTCCTCTCCTTCTGATTTAGATGAACAGTCGAAGTCCCAGGGCTTCCCTGGTGGTTCCGATGGTAAAGAATCTGCCTGTAATGCCGGAGACCCAGGTTCCATCCCTGGGTCAGGAAGATCCCCTGGAGAGGAGAATGGCACCCCACTCCAGTGTTCTCGCCTGGAGAATCCCCACGGACAGAGGGGCCTGGTGGGCTACAGTCCATGGGGTTGCAGAGTCGGACATGACTGAGTGACTAACACTTTCACTTCTCGAAGTCTCAGCAGTGCCTCCAAGGCTCCATGTCACCGGCGCGCGGTCCCCTCCTGACCTCCTCCCCGCCTCCTGGCTGACCCCAGCCTCCACACACTCCGTGGCCCTCCTCAGAGCCTCCTTCTTTGAGCTACTCCCCCCACACGCCCCCCATGGTGACCCCCATTTCCTGAGCTACTCCCCCCACACTCCCCCCATGGTGACCCCCATTTCCTCTCCCCCTCCAAGTCTTTGATCCTTAAAAAAAACAGATTTGATACTTTAAGTATAGTATGTTTATCAAGATGAGTCAGTGGTACGATCTGCTGCTGCCGCCAAGTCACTTCAGTCGTGTCCGACTCTGTGTGACCCCATAGACGGCAGCCCACCAGGCTCCCCATCCCTGGGATTCTCCAGGCAAGAACACTGGAGTGGGTTGCCATTTCTAGTTTATGCTTATTGCCAACAGAAAGGCTTGGGAAAAAATGTTTCAGTAGTGTGAATGTAGCTTTTTTTTTTTAATGCTCCAATTTTTTAATAAGTCCCTGCAAGGCGTGCAGAATCTTGGTTCTCTGACCAGGGATCGAATTCGTGCCCTCTGCAGGGAGAGTGCCAGTCCTAACCCGAGATGGCCAGAAGACCCTAAGGCTCTTGGATTCAGAATATTCTGTATTCTGAATATTCTGTATTCAGAATATTCTCCTCCCTCTATTTTCGATAACAGAAGGAGATCCATTAAGTGATCTTTTTGTTTTCTTTTATTTGGCCCTGCTTTGCAGCCTATGGGATCTTAATTCCCCTGGTCAGGGGTCAAACCCAGGGCCGCCCCCACCCCCACCCACCCAACCCCAGCAGTGAGAGCAGAGTCCTAACCACTGGACTGCCAGGGAGGTCCCTTACATGACCTTCTTTGCACTAATATTCTTCCCCCTCAGTCATTGGTAACATCATTCTATCTCTCCAGAGCAGCTAAAAATCCTCCTATCAGTTGAATATGAACTGAAGGATGAACAGGACTCTGACTGCTCTCCTTCAAATGGTGATCTCTATTCACAAATTTCGTTTCTCCACAGACCACCTTATTATCAGGATGTTATAAGTTGTGGTAAAATGCACCTAATATAAAGTTTTACCATTTTAACCAGTTTTAAGTGTCCAGTTCAGGGGCATTAAGGACATTCACACTGTTAGGCACCCATCACCACCCTCATCTCCAGAATTCATTTCATCTTCCCCAACTGAAGCTCTGCTCCCCTTAAACACTCACTTCCGGTTCACCACCCCCTCTGCAGCCCCTGGCGCCCACTCTTCTACTTTCTGTCCCCATGAATATGTCCTCCAGGGACTTCACAGAAGTGGGATCACACAGTATCTGTCCTTTCGTGTCTGGTTTGTTTCACTCAGCATCTCGTCCTCAAGGTTCACCTGCATTGTAGCGGGTGCCAGAATATCCTTTCTTTCTAAAGCTGAAGAGTATTCCGTTGTGTGGAGGGATGCATTCTGTTTATCCATTTATCATCCGTCTGTGGACAAGAGTTGTGTCCGTTTTTCGGCTGTTGTGAATAATGCCTCATTGTCTTTTCGTTTAGTGTAAAGTTATGTTCCACAAGTGCAGGAATTGTTGTCTGTTTCGACCATGGATGTATTTCATGTGCTTAAAACAGAGCCTGGTACACAGTAGGTACTTACTGAATGAGTGCATGAATGCGCTCCTCTTTGCCCATTGCTGTTGCTGGGGGCTGTGTTCAAAGGCTCTCCAGCCGTCATGCGTTAGAGGTTCTAGGTCCATTTGGCCAGCACTTTGTCCAGGTGCCTGCCCATTCATTCATTCATATTTATTCTGCTTTTACTATGTGCTGGGCCCTGAGCCAGACACAGGACACATGGTGAGCAAAACCAGGCCAAGTCCCTGATTTCTGGGCTCTAACAGGGGACACAGACATCGTCAGATAATCACAGAGACTTCTTGTTAAAGAGAGCCATGGAAAGGCATTTCTCCTCCACGCTTTTTCCACTGGATCCAAATGGCCCACTTGTTCTTTTTTACTGTTGAGTTTTGAAAATTCCTTATGTATTCTCAGTACGAGTCCTTTGTTGGCTATGTGATTTGCAAATAATCTCTCCCAGTCTGTGATGTGTCTTTTCATCCCCTTATCAGCGTCTTCTGTAGAGCAAATCTCTTTAGTTTTAATGAGGTCCAATTTATCCCTTTTTTCCCTTTATGGAAATGAAATGATCTTTTTTTTTTTTTTTTTGCTCATAAGACATGACATGAAATTTACCATTAGTGGCCACTTAGCACATTCAGAACATTGGGCAACCGTCACTACTGTCTAGTTCCAGACGTTTTCATCAGCCCAGGAGGAAACCCCAAGCTCATTCCCTCCTCTGCACAGCCCGTTTTCTACCTTTGTGCATCTGCCAACATTTCACAGATAAATGAAACTATGTAATGACCTCTCATGTCTGGCTTCTTTCACTGAGCGTGATACTTTCAGATGACAGAGTTTTGATCAGACTTGTGGCTCTGCAGTGACAGCCTGCATTCCTGTTGGGTCCTCCATCAGCATAACATTTTTTGGTGGGGAGCCACACCGAATGACTTGTGGGATCTTAGTTCCTTGACCAGGGGCTGAACCACCTGGCCCCTTTATTTATTTGGCTGCATCGAGTCTTAGTTGCGGCGTGCTGGATCCTCACTGTGGCACACGGGCCCTGGAGTGCCCGGGCCCCGGAGTGCACAGGCTTAGCTGCTCTATGGCGCGTGGAATCTTAGTTTCCTGACCAGAGATCGAACCCGCATCCCCTGAATTGCAAGGTGGATTCTTGACCACGGGACCAGCAGGGAAGTCCTTCTATCTCCTTTTATATCTGAATCTGCCCACTCCTCTCCTCCCTGTCCATCTCCACTCCCACCATCCGAGCTTGTGCCCTCATCTTTGCCGCTGCTGCTGCTAAATTGCTTCAGTCATGTCTGACTCTGAGCTACGGACCATAGTCCGCCAGGCTCTTCCGTTCAGGGGATGCTCCAGGCAAGAATACTGGAGTGGGTTGCCATGCGCTCCTCCAGGGGATCTTCCTGACCCCGGGATCGGATCCGCATCTCTTACCTCTCCTGCATTGGCAGTCGGGTTTCTTACCACTAGGCCATTGTCTTCGACCTGCGTCAAATTCCAAACTTGTTTTTCTGCCTCCTGTCTTAACCCTCCAAACCTCCCTCCTCCCACACACATCTTTCCAAAATGCAAACGTGACCCAATCCCCTTTCCCAATCCTTACTCAAGTAATGACTCCCAGGCACCTCTCATCAAAGTCTGGGGTGATTAATCACTACATTAAAAGACTCATGGTGTGGGGAAATGTAACTCACAGTCAGGAGGTGCTTTACCTCACTTTATCCCAGCCCACTCTTGATCCTACCTGGGGAAAAAAAAAAAAAAAAGAATGTGATGGAGCTCAGAGCATATGGTATTTTTAGAAACGGAAAGTAGGTTCTTTACTTAGGAAACATGTAAGTATTCTGAGTCCACCCATCCATGAAAAAATCACCTTCAAACCCTCCAGGCCCTGAGGATTCCAGATAGAAAGGTTAAAAAAAAATGATATATTCTTAAATTAGTCATTTAATTGGAAATGGAAAAATTAGGTGCTTTTTTCCCCCCTATTTTTCAGGTGCACCACATAGCTTGTGAGATTTTAGTTCTCTGACCAGGGATCGAACTCACAGCCCCTGCAATGGAAATGCACTTTCTTTCTCTGGCGGTGTGAAGCCTTTGCTGAGGCACGTGGGGTCTTCACCGTGTCCCGTGGGGTCTTCTCGCTGCAGTGTATAGACTCTAGCTGCAGTGCTTGGGCTCAGTAGTTGGGGCAGGCGGGCTTAGTCGCTCTGCGGCAGGTGGGATCTTAGTTCCCCGACCAGGGATCAAACCTCAGTTCCCAGCATTGCAAGGCGGATTCTGGACCACCAGGGAAGTCCCAGTCCTGTGCTTTTCAACCACACAGTAGCATGGTGGGTCAGCAATGAAAACAAGGATTTGGCCAGGGACGCTGGGTACATGAGGCCAGGTGAGCAGATCCAGGCAGTCAAAGGTCCCTATTGACAAATAAACATTTGCCCCATGGGACGGGACCACCCAGCATCTCCCCAACATGCACCTTTTAAGTGTCGGCAAATGAAACAGATAGAACCTTGAGCTTCAAACGGGATGCTTGCTTTTTGGCAAATCCATCGTAAGGACCATCAGTCTTCAGAGGTTGTTTTTAACTGAGCCTTTGGAGTGTGAGGCTGCACTTAGCTGTACCTTCAAATCGTAGCTGTTTCAGAAATGCACATCAGGAGACCTTCATTGCTGGTTACTTACACGGTACATGGTAAGACCATTTGGGAAATTTAATAAAATTTCATAGTCAAGCAAACAAATGAAAAAAGCCTTTTCAGAGGAGGAAAATGGAAATAACTTTTAAAATGCCCTTTGTCTTTTAACCATGGAGTTTGCCTTGACTGGCTGCTCGCCACTGTCGTTTTTAGAGCTGAGGTCTCATGCATAAAGCTGAGAATTCTTCTGTTGAAAGGCACTTCCTTCTGCTATTTTATCACCTTCCTGGTTTTGTCTAATCTCACCCAGATTACGGTCGTATTTCTTGG
Organism: Tragelaphus eurycerus; assembly: GCA_935064755.1. NCBI lineage: Eukaryota > Metazoa > Chordata > Mammalia > Artiodactyla > Bovidae > Tragelaphus > Tragelaphus eurycerus. Next base: position 4,229,250 of record CAKXYN010000108.1, read on the forward strand.
CTTTTTTTAATGTGCACATTAAAATTTCAAACACAGAGTCTCTGTTCTGCAGTCTTGACTTTTCGTGCACCCTTAGACTTATTTTGGGACTCTTACAAAGAAGAATGTTTTGCTTTAAATGATCTTATATCGTTAAGCCTACTTTGTCATGTTCAACTTCTCAAATTTTCATGCATTCTGATGAGGTATTCTATTTAAAGAGTATTTTGTTTTAATTAAGCCCATCTTAAGAGACATTTGGTTTTTGCCAAGAATGTGCTTTCTCCCTTACAAATCAGTTATATTTATAACATTCATAAACTAACTTACAGCAAAGGCAAAGTCTCAGCTGCTCTGTGGCTGTGTCTTCTCAGTTCATGGGGGATCCAAGGAGAAAAAGAACAGGTTAAGCGAAATCAAGACAAATAAAGACACTTAAACACACGTGGACTTTATTTCCAATGTTTTTTTCCTTCTGAAATACTGGGTTTTAAAGTTGTTTTATAGACAGATTTCTCATCTCTGGAAAGAAGGCAGAGGGTAGGTCGCTATGTTTGTTAGCAAATTGTGGAGAAAACTACATTGCTGCTAAGTCTCTTTAGTCGTGTCCGACTCTGTGTGACCCCATAGACGTCAGCCCTCCAGGCTCTCCTGCCCCTGGGATTCTCCAGGCAAGAACACTGGAGTGGGTTGCCATTTCCTTCTCCAATGCATGAAAGTGAAAAAGTGAAAGTGAAGTCGCTCAGTTGTGTCTGACTCTTAGCGACCCCATGGACTGCAGCCCACCAGGCTCCTCCATCCATGGGATTTTCCAGGCAAGAGTACTGGAGTGGGGTGCCATTGCCTTCTCCAAGAAAACTACATTGGAAATTCCAATTCTTCCTTTGTTCTATTAGGCTGCATCTAAAAATTCAAATTTATCTTTTCCTTAATATGACAATAAACACCCACATAATATAGAAAATAACAGAAAAATAGAGACAAGAAAATGAAAGTCATCTATCTCTTATCAAAAGGCAATCACTGTTACTATTTTGGTCTATTTTGTTCATAATATTTTACATGTAGCTTTCTTATGTGGTTAGGATCATATCATATACAGTAATTTTTTATCCTGTGTTTTTATTGTGGTAAAAACACACATAACAAAGTGCATCATTTGAGCCATCCTTAAATGTACAGTTCAGTGGTGGTGAGTATATTCACAGCGCTGTGCACCCATCACCACCTGTGTGTACCATGTATGTACGCTCAGGTCATGTCCAACTCTTTGCGACCCCATGGATTGTAGCCCACCAGGCTCCTCTGTTCATGGAATTTTCCAGACGAGAATACTGGAGTGGGTTGCCATTTCCTTCTCCAGGGAATCTCCTCAGCCCAGGAATCGAACCTGAGTCTCCTGAATCTCCCGCGTGGGCAGGCAGGTTCAGGAGACACCTTGTTTCCAATCCTCTGGGACAGGCGAACGCAGAGCCTCTAACTAGGTGTGCCTGTTATTAAATCCCACACCTCAATGGACAGTTCTTGCTGAGGTGTGTGGAGGGAAAGGTGAGGAAGTGAAATGTGCCTCCAAGGTCATAGGCACTTGGACCTGCTTGGTGGGATGCAGATGAAAAAATCCTCCAGCAACTGAGCTACAGCTTGTGTCTTTGCCACGGGACTTCTCACCACATCCTGATACCCATTCTTGCTCCCAGGGAAGGGTACCTGGGATTTAGACTGGTAAACAAGTCAACTCTTGGTTGTCAGTGATGGCTGGGGACAAGGATGATGCATAAGTAAACAGGTAACTTTCAAGTGCATCTTAGCTACTATCATTGTAATTTCTTTCCCTACCAAATTTTCTCCAAGTAGCAAAATGGGATTATTTGGAAGGTGGTTTCTTTCTTCTGGGCTTCCCTTGTGGTTCAGCTGGTAAACAATCGCCTGCAATGCGGGAGACCTGGATTCCATCCCTGGGTTGGGAAGATCCCCTGGAGAAGGAAAAGGCTACCCACCAGTATTCTGGCCTGGAGAATTCCATGGACTCTATAGTGCACGGGGTGGCAAAGAGTTGAACTCAACTGAGTGACTTTCATTTTCCTTTGTTCTATTTTTTAATTCTTTCCTGGTCTTGTTGGGTGTGGACAATCCAAGGGCTGGGTACTCATTGTCCAAGTAAGAAGTAGCTACAAAGATGTTAGATGAGAATACCTCTATAGACTATAGAAGTCTAAAGAAGAAATACAGATGGCCAATAGACACACGAAAAGATGCTCAACATTGCTAATTACCAGAGAAATGCAAATTAAAACTATAATAAGGTACCACCTCCTACCGATCAGAATGACTATCATTAAAAACTCTACAACTAACAAACGCTAGAGAGGATGGGGAGAAAAGGGAACCCTCCTACACCGTTGGTGGGCATGCAAGTTGGTGCAGCCACTATGGAAAACGGTACTCAGAAAACTAAAGAGAGAATTATCCTATGGTCCAGCAATCCCACTCCTGGGCATATGTCTGGACAAAACTCTAATTCAAAAAGATACTGTACCCCTGTGTTCATAGCCGCACTATTCACAATAGTCAGGACACGGAGACAATCTAAACGTCCCTCAACGGAAGACTGGACAGAGAAGACATGAAAAGAATGACATACTGCCACTGATGATCATACTAAGTGAAGGAAGTCGGAAAGAGAAAGACAAATACCATATGACATCACTAATACATCACTTACATGCGGAATCTACAATATAACACGGATGAAGCTGTCCACAGAACAGACTCACAGACACAGAGAATGGGCTTCGGTTGTCAAGGGGGAGGGGCTGGGGCGGACGGAGCACAAGGCTGGGGCTAGCGGCTGTACGCTATTGTCTATAGAATGGATGAACGACAAGGTCCTACTGTATGGCACCAGGAACTATTCCATCCCCTGTGATAAACCATAATGGAAAAGAATATTTGAAAAAGGAACACATGTACCTGTATAACTGAATTAATTTGCTCTACAGCAGAAATCAAGGCAACACTGTAAATCAACTATACTTCAATAGAAAAACATTGTTTAACGTTAGATGATGCACTAGAAATTAATAGGTGTCCCACGTGCTGTTTTTGGAAAACCAAAGTTCAACCTGATTTCATGGGACGGCCCCTCTACCTTAGATCCCGGGCTCTGAGATTTCCCAACAGAAGGCAACTTTATGCTGTTTTATCTTCAGGATCAACTACCAGTTGGCTCCACGTCCAGTGCCCAGCTCAGTGGGCAGCTCCCCCTGGTTTCTGGTTGTGGGAGATTCAGGTGAGGGCTGGGGAGAAACCATCTTTCCTCCACCATCCCCCATCTCTTTTCATATTCTGGTTATTAATAATTAATTCTCCCCGTTAATTCTCAGTGCTCTGTTCTTTCGGACCAGGCCAAAGCACACTTTGCTTTTCCTATTTCCTTTCACTCTAATCATGAAATCCCTCCAGGCTGAAGGTTCTTCTCAGAAACCTGGCAATTAGAAGAGGCAGCGGGTCTCTCGCCAACACTTCATTTGGAGCCGCGTCATCAATAATTAACCCCAAGTTACGCTCAGCACACAAATGCACCGGGTGAGATTGGCGAGGGCGCGGGCGCCTTCTCTCCTGGGTTTTTACCCGCGTTCACGAAATCCAGGAAGCGGACGCAGCCCGTTCCATTAGCAGGAGTGAGCCGTCCTCTCTGGAACACTTACGAAACCGCAGCCCAGACGCCTCTCTCCTGCACTTCAACTTGAGAGTTGTTCGTGCAGCTGTTGTCTCAGGCCCAGGACAGCGCTTTCTCCGACCGGCATCTCACAGGTCCACCGAGGCTGCAGCTGTCCTGCGCACGTTTTTATTTTGACTTGTTGCCTACTGAGTCACATCCCTGGGGATGACTGTGGAGGGTGAAGGGTGGATTCCGAAGGGGCTGTGGTCACCTTGACCCAGATCCAGTCCGTGGCTAAAACAGTCACTGTGAAAGGGATCTAGATGGGTTGGTGGGCTTCTTTTTTTTTTTTCCTTCCTTCCTTCCTTCCTCCCCTTCCTTCCAGGGAGGGGGCTGGGGAACTAGTGTTTAATGAGGAGAGAGTTTCAGTTTGGGGAGATGACAAAATTCTGGAGGTGGATGGTGGTGGTGGTGGTGGTCACATGACAACGTGAATGTACTTCCTTCGCCTGAACCAGATACTTGGCGATGGCTAACCTGGTACATTGTATGTTGTGTAGATTTCCCCACAAAAATGTATACAACTTTCTTAAAAAACAAATCTTTTTTTTTTTAATTCTTGTAAAAACACTGATTTTATTATTCAGAAAAAAACAAAAGGAAAAGACAGAAACAAAATCCTGGTCATTTGCAGTATTTATCAGCTTTCAATTTGGCTCTCCTGTCCAGAAGGGTTTCATGCAAGAATCCATGTTTCCGGGCCTTTTTCAGAATTTTACTGTCTTCTTTACTTATATTAAGCTTGTGGTCCTGGAAGCTCTGGAAATTTTTTAGGTAATTGATTTCACACTGTGTGACATTTCCTTTGTCTTCTTCAGGAATATCATCTTTTTTCTTGGTTTCTCTTTTGGCACAGGTTCTGATCTTTACCATTTCTTCTTCTCCTGCCGTTTTACTTTTTGCTTCTATATCACCTGCTTCGTTGCATCTAATAAAACAGCTATTGGAGGCCAGTAAGGCCATTTTCCCATCTTGAAAGATGGGTTCTCACTGCTCTCTAGGTCCAATTGCATCTGAATGCCCAACAAGAAGTCCATCTGAATTTATACCTAGGTATTTTCCATAGCCAGATTTCAGGGCAATTCTGGAATCAGACAGTTTGACAGCTGTAAACTGCTCTGGAGGACTAGGGCCCTCATCAGCTTCTTTATGTGAAGCTCCCAGTGTAAAAAGTCCATTGTCAAGTGGACTTGACATACTTCTGAACTTGCACTTTAAAATGGTTTGTTGGGCACTCTATTTGGGACTTCATGTTGGAATGAAAAAAAGCCTGGGATTGGGTGGAGATGTGCCTGCTCCACTGGTGCGTATGTTTTCCGGGATCTCGGGCTCCGTCTCCACTTTCGTGCCTCCCTCACCCATTCCTGCTCCGGTTCACGTGTTTGGCCACAACCATGGCTGAATACTCCTATGTGAAGTCCACCAAACTCCTGCCCAAGGGAACCTTTATCCATTTCAGTTGCTATGGTTCCTGATCTCACCAAAGTTTTTTACTGTCCTCCACATTCCAACAATATCAAGCGGAGTTTCTTCATCTACTTCTCTTTTTCTCTTCTCTTTGCTCTTTTTCTTCTTACTCTTGGCCTTGGTTCCCTTAGGCACAAGTTTGGTGGACTTCACATAGGAGTATTCGGCCATCAGATCAGATCAGATCAGATCAGTCGCTCAGTCGTGTCCGACTCTTTGCGACCCCATGAACTGCAGCACGCCAGGCCTCCCTGTCCATCACCAGCTCCCGGAGGTCACTCAGACTCACACCCATCAAGTCAGTGATGCCATCCAGCCATCTCATCCTCTGTCATCCCCTTCTCCTCCTGCCCTCAATCCCTCCCAGCATCAGAGTCTTCTCCAATGAGTCAACTCTTCGCATGAGGTGGCCAAAGTACTGGAGTTTCAGCTTTAGCATCATTCCTTCCAAAGAAATTCCAGGATTGATCTCCTTCAGAATGGACTGGTTGGATCTTCTTGCAGTCCAAGGGACTCTCAAGAGTCTTCTCCAATACCACAGTTCAAAAGCATCAATTCTTTGGCGCTCAGCCTTCTTCACAGTCCAGCTCTCACATCCATACATGACCACAGGAAAGACCATAGCCTTGACTAGGCGAACCTTTGTTGGCAAAGTAATGTCTCTGCTTTTGAATATGCTATCTAGGTTGGTCATAACTGTCCTTCCAAGGAGTAAGCGTCTTTTAATTTCATGGCTGCAGTCACCATCTGCAGTGATTTTGGAGCCCAGAAAAATAAAGTCTGACACTGTTTCCACTGTTTCCCCATCTATTTCCCATGTAGTGATGGGACCAGATGCCATGATCTTCGTTTTCTGAATGTTGAGCTTTAAGCCAACCTTTTCACTCTCCACTTTCACTTTCATCAAGAGGCTTTTTAGCCCCTCTTCACTTTCTGCCATAAGGGTGGTATCATCTGCATATCTGAGGTTATTGATATTTCTCCCAGCAATCTTGATTTCAGCTTGTGTTTCTTCCAGTCCAGCATTTCTCATGATGTACTCTGCATATAAGTTAAATAAACAGGGTGACAATATGCAGCCTTGACGTACTCCTTTTCCTATTTGGAACCAGTCTGTTGTTCCATGACCAGTTCTAACTGTTGCTTCCTGACCTGCATACAGATTTCTCAAGAGGCAGATCAAGTGGTCTGGTATTCCCATCTCTTTCAGAATTTTCCATAGTTTATTGTGATCTACACAGTCAAAGGCTTTGGCATAGTCAGTAAAGCAGAAATAGATGTTTTTCTGGAACTCTCTTGCTTTTTCCATGATCCAGCGGATGTTGGCAATTTGATCTCTGGTTCCTCTGCCTTTTCTAAATCCAGCTTGAACATCAGGAAGTTCACGGTTCACATATTGCTGAAGCCTGGCTTGGAGAATTTTGAGCATTACTTTACTAGCGTGTGAGTTGAGTGCAATTGTGTGGTAGTTTGAGCATTCTTTGGCATTGCCTTTCTTTGGGATTGGGATGAAAACTGACCTTTTCTAATCTTGTGGCCACTGCTGAGTTTTCCAAATTTGCTGGCATATTGACTGCAGCACTTTCACAGCATCATCTTTCAGGATTTGGAGTAGCTCCACTGGAATTCCATCACCTCCACTAGCTTTGTTCCTAGTGATGCTTTCTAAGGCCCACTTGACTTCACATTCCAAGATGTCTGGCTCTAGGTCAGTGATCACACCATCATGATTATCTGGGTCGTGAAGCTCTTTTTTGTACAGTTCTTCTGTGTATTCTTGCCACCTCTTCTTAATATCTTCTGCTTCTGTTAGGTCCATACCATTTCTGTCCTTTATCGTGCCCATCTTTGCATGAAATGTTCCTTTGGTATCTCTGATTTTCTTGAAGAGATCCCTAGTCTTTCCCATTCTGTTGTTTTCCTCTATTTCTTTGCATTGATCACTGAAGAAGGCTTTCTTATCTCTTCTTGCTATTCTTTGGAACTCTGCATTTAGATGTTTATATCTTTCCTTTTCTCCTTTGCTTTTCGCTTCTCTTCTTTTCACAGCTATTTGTAAGGCCTCCCCAGACAGCCATTTTGCTTTTTTGCATTTCTTTTCCATGGGGATGGTCTTGATCCCTGTCTCCTGTACAATGTCACGAACCTCATTCCGTAGTTCATCAGGCACTCTATCTATCAGATCTAGGCCCTTAAATCTATTTCTCACTTCCACTGTATAATCATAAGGGATTTGATTTAGGTCATACCTGAATGGTCTAGTAGTTTTCCCTACTTTCTTCAATTTCAGTCTGAATTTGGCAATAAGGAATTCATGGTCTGAGCCACAGTCAGCTCCTGGTCTTGTTTTTGCTGATTGTATAGAGCTTCTCCATCTTTGGCTGCAAAGAATATAATCGATCTGATTTCGGTGTTGACCATCTGGTGATGTCCATGTATAGAGTCTTCTCTTGTGTTGTTGGAAGAGGGTATTTGCTATGACCAGTGCATTTTCTTGGCAAAACTCTGTTAGTCTTTGCCCTGCTTCATTCCGTGTTCCAAGGCCAAATTTGCCTGTTACTCCAGGTGTTTCTTGACTTCCTACTTTTTCGTTCCAGTCCCCTATAATGAAAAGGACATCTTTTTTGGGTGTTAGTTCTAAAAGGTCTTGTAGGTCTTCATAGAACCGTTCAACTTCAGCTTCTTCGGCGTTACTGGTTGGGGCATAGATTTGGATTACTGTGATATTGAATGGTTTGCCTTGGAAACGAACAGAGATCATTCTGTCATTTTTGAGATTGCATCCAAGTACTGCATTTCAGACTCTTTTGTTGACCATGATGGCCACTCCATTTCTTCTGAGGGATTCCTGCCCACAGTAGTAGATATAATGGTCATCCGAGTTAAATTCACCCATTCCAGTCCATTTTAGTTCGCTAATTCCTAGAATGTCGACATTCACTCTTGCCATCTCTTGTTTGACCACTTCCAGTTTGCCTTGATTCATGGACCTGACATTCCAGGTTCCTATGCAATATTGCTCTTTACAGCATCGGACTTTGCTTCTATCACCAGACATATCCACAGCTGGATATTCTTTTAGCTTTGGCTCCATCCCTTCATTCTTTCTGGAGTTATTTCTCCACTGATCTCCAGTAGCATATTGGGCCCCTACTGACCTGGGGAGTTTCTCTTTCAGTATCCTATCATTTTGTCTTTCCATACTGTTCATGGGGTTCTCAAGGCAAGAATACTGAAGTGGTTTGCCATTCCCTTCTCCAGCGGACCACACCCTGTCATATCTCTCCACCATGACCCGCCCATCCCGGGTTGCCCCTCGGGCATGGCTTAATTTCATTGAGCCATGGTCATGGCCAAACACGTGAACCGGAGCAGGAATGGGCGAGGGAGGCACGAAAGTGGAGACGGAGCCCGAGATCCCGGAAAACGTACGCACCAGTGGAACGGGCACGTCTTCACCCAATCCCAGGCCTTTTTTCATTCCAACATGAAGTCCCAAATAGAGTGCCCAATGAACCATTTTAAAGTGCAAGTTCAGAAGCATTTAGCACATTTGTGATGTTGTGAGACTGCCGCCTCCAGCCCGCCCCCACACGCTTTCCCCACCCTGGAAGGGAAACTCACACCCAGGAAGCAGGCACTCCTCATCCACCATGCCCCCACCCCCGGCAACAGCCTCCTGACTTTCTGTGTCTGTGTATTGACTTACTCTAGGTATTTCATGTACATGGACTCCTGCAGCATGCGGTCCTTTGCGTCTGTCTTCTTTCGCAGGACGTCATGTTTTCGGGGTCCATCCACATTGTAGCCTGTGTCATTGCTTTATACGGCTGAGCAATGATTCATGGTTTACTCATCCTCCATTGACGGCTGATGGATACTTGGGAGTTTCCACCTTTAGCCATCGTTGTGTGTGTGTGTGTTTTAATTACCATTTGATTATTTATTTTAGGAAGTTTATTTCTTTGTTTATTTCACTTTATTTCGGGCTGTGCCTCACGGCTTGTGGCACCTTAGTTCCCCGACCAGGGGTGGAAGCTGTGCCACCTGAGCTGGAAGCGTGGAGCCTTGACCAGTGGAGACCAGGGAAGTCTTAAAGTTTGTTTTATTTTCAAATTAATTTTTACTGGAGTGTAGTTGCTTTACAATGTTGTATTAGTTTCTGCTGTACACCAAAGCGAATCACCTGTATGTGTACATACGTGTACCTGTTAAGTGGATTCAGTCATGTCTGACTCTTTGCGACCCCATGGACTGTAGCCCGCCAGGCTCCTCTGTCCATGGGATTCTCCAGGCAAGAATGCTGGAGTAGGCTGCCATTTCCTCACCCAGAGGCTCTTCCTGACCCAGGGATCGAACCTGAGTCTCTGATGTCTCCTGCAGGGGCAGGTTCTTTACCACTAGTGCCGCCTGGGATGCCCGTGTATACGTGTCCTTCCCACTTAGGTCACTCGTAGCACGGAGCAGAGCGCATGCTCACTGGTTTTCTGTTCTCACTGGTTTTCCGTTTCACCTCTGGCTGTTGTGCATCCGGCTGCTGTGACCGCCTGTGGGCCGGGACTTCCTCGGGCACCCCTGCCGGGATGGTTCAACTACCCCTTGGCTTTCAGTTTCTTTCTCTCCTCATCAGGAAGGCTGGCAGCTGCCCTTCCTCACCTGTGGCCAGGTCGGTCCTGCTGGGTCCTCCTGCAGCTTCTCTTGGAGAACTTGCCGGGTGACCTGTCTCAGAGGGTCACAGACGTCAGAGGCCACCCAGCAATTAGGCAGCCATCTCGTCATGCTCCCTGGGGAGGGTGCCCAGTGACGTGGGCAGGTAGTTCTGTCTGTCATGGGTTTGCTAGAAGCGCCACCGGAGGGGAGCTCATGGCCTTGAAGGGGCAGGTGTTGGAGAATCCAACTCCTCGAGTCACCTCTCAGCTAACCCTCCTTTCAAGTCCCTGGATATCCTGTCCTACTTCAACTGGAGTGTGACCAGGGCGTGTGACAGGTGGGGACGCTGACATGGGAGGGGAGGACAGTGCCAGCGAACTGTGTGCCGGTGAGGTTCACTGGGCGACCTGCCAACACCAGGGCTGTCCTGGGGAGTCGGCTGCTTCCTGATTGTGGATCCAGCAAAGACGTGTGATGGGCTTTTAGGATGTGACCGCATAGAGTCATCAGCAGTGGGGCTGCTTCGCCTTTGTTTCCCAAACCCTTTTAATTTATTATATTAAGGCGAAATTCAGCACACGTAAAACCAACCATTTTATTTTCATCTCTGTGTGTGTGTGTGTGTTTAGTTGTTAAGTCGTGCCTGACTTTCTACAACCCCATGGACTGTAGCCCGCCAGGCTCCTCCATTCCATGGGGTTTCCAAGGCAAGAATACTGGAGTAGATTTCCATTTCTTTCTCCAGGCGATCTTCCTGACCCAGGGGTCGAACCTGAGTCTCCTGCATTGGCAGGTGAGTCCGTCACCACTGAGCCACCTGGAAAGTCCTTATATATTTAAATTTTTACTTTGAGTGAGGTTGATTTACGACACTGTGTTAGTTTCAGGTGTACAGCACAGCGGTCAGTTACATATCAGTTCAGATCAGGTCACTTGCCCGGTCGTGCCTGACTCTGCGACCCCGTGGACTGCAGCATGCCAGGCCTCCCTGTCCTTCACCAACTCCTGGAGCTTGCTCAAACTCATGTCCATCGCACTGGTGATGTCACGCAACCATCTCATCCTCTGTTGTTCCCTTCTCCTCCCGCCTTCAATCTTTCCCAGCATCAGGGTCTTTTCCAATGAATGAGTTCTTCTCATCAGGTGGCCAAAGTATTGGAGTTTCAGCTTCAGCAGCAGTCCTTCCAGTGAATATTCAGGACTTCCTTTAGGATTAACTGCTTTAATCTCCTTGCAGTCCAAGGGAGTCTCAAGAGTCTTCCCCAACATCACAGTTCAAAAGCATCAATTCTTCGGCGTTCAGCTTTCTTTATAGTCCAACTCTCACATCCATACATGACTACTGGAAAAACCATAGCTTTGACTAGACCTTTGTTGGCAAAGTAGTGTCTCTGCTTTTTAAAATGCTGTCTAGGTTATATATATATAGTATGTACATACAGCTACTCGTTTTCAGATTCTTTCCCATATAGGTTGTAACAGAGGATTGAGTAGAGGTCCCTGTGCTACACAGTTGGTCCTTGTTTATTACCTAAAAATAAACCATTTAATTAAACTAATTAATTAATTATCCTACTTATTTTTAGAGCTGGATGATTTATTTAATTGAAGTATAATTGCTTACAGCGTTGTGTTAGTTCCTGCTGTGTAATGACGTGAGTCAGCTGTACGTACACACACATCCCCTCCCTCCTGAGCCTCCCTCCCCGTCCTCTAGATCGTCACGGCGCACCGAGCCGAGCTCCCTGTGCCACGCTGTAGCTTCCCATTAGCTATCTATTTTTCTTTTTAAAAATCTTAAAATTTTGCCCGAACCTTGAAACACGTGGGATCTTCGTTTCCCAACCAGGGAGCGACCCTGCACCCCACGGCACTGGAGTCCTAACCGCTGGGCCGCCAGGAAGTGCCCACATCGGCCATTCTCAAGTGCACAATTGAGCAGCGTTCAGCACCTTCACAATGTCGTGCCACCACCCCCACCATCTAGTTCCAAAGTACATGCCTTCCCCTAAAGGAGCCCTCGTACCCTCTGAATACTTACTCCGCAACCCGAACCCTCTGGCTAGTCATTTGAAAGTTCAGCCCCACACGTGAAGCCGGGCCTCTTGATGGATGTCCATGGCACGTGGTAGGAACTTAAAGAAGGAAGGGTGCAGATGAGGACATCTGTCATGTCCAGGCAGAAGGCTGGACACTCCCCGGACGAGTGCTATTCCAGGGGTAACTGGAATGTTTGCCTTTTTCTCTGTTTCAGAGGCTGGATCGTGTCTTAAAAGAGTCAGGACAGTGGAGGCAAGATGACCGGCAGGGCTTCCACTTTCTGCTTGGGTGGTGTCAGGCACAGAGTTTATTTATTTACACATTTTTATTTTATTTTATTTTTTTTATTTTATTTTATTTTTATTTTATTTATCCAGACATCCTGGAATGTGAAGTCAAGTGGGCCTTAGAAAGCATCACTAGGAACAAAGCTAGTGGAGGTGATGGAATTCCAGTGGAGCTATTCCAAGTCCTGAAAGATGATGCTGTGAAAGTGCTGCAGTCAATATGCCAGCAAATTTGGAAAACTCAGCAGTGGCCACAAGATTGGAAAAGGTCAGTTTTCATCCCAATCCCAAAGAAAGGCAATGCCAAAGAGTGCTCAAACTACCGCACAATTGCACTCATCTCACACGCTAGTAAAGTAATGCTCAAAATTCTCCAAGCCAGGCTTCAGCAATATGTGAACCGTGAACTCCCTGATGTTCAAGCTGGATTTAGAAAAGGCAGAGGAACCAGAGATCAAATTGCCAACATCCGCTGGATCATGGAAAAAGCAAGAGAGTTCCAGAAAAACATCTATTTCTGCTTTATTGACTATGCCAGAGCCTTTGACTGTGTACATCACAATAAACTATGGAAAATTCTGAAAGAGATGGGAATACCAGACCACCTGATCTGCCTCTTGAGAAATCTGTATGCAGGTCAGGAAGCAACAGTTAGAACTGGTCATGGAACAACAGACTGGTTCCAAATAGGAAAAGGAGTACGTCAAGGCTGTATATTGTCACCATGTTTATTTAACTTATATGCAGAGTACATCATGAGAAATGTTGGACTGGAAGAAACACAAGCTGAAATCAAGATTGCTGGGAGAAATATCAATAACCTCAGATATGCAGATGATACCACCCTTATGGCAGAAAGTGAAGAGGAACTCAAAAGCCTCTTGATGAAAGTGAAAGTGGAGAGTGAAAAGGTTGGCTTAAAGCTCAACATTCAGAAAACGAAGATCATGGCATCTGGTCCCATCACTACATGGGAAATAGATGGGGAAACAGTGGAAACAGTGTCAGACTTTATTTTTCTGGGCTCCAAAATCACTGCAGATGGTGACTGCAGCCATGAAATTAAAAGACACTTACTCCTTGGAAGGACAGTTATGACCAACCTAGATAGCATATTCAAAAGCAGAGACATCACTTTGCCAACAAAGGTTCGCCTAGTCAAGGCTATGGTCTTTCCTGTGGTCATGTATGGATGTGAGAGCTGGACTGTGAAGAAGGCTGAGCGCCGAAGAATTGATGCTTTTGAACTGTGGTGTTGGAGAAGACTCTTGAGAGTCCCTTGGACTGCAAGGAGATCCAACTGGTCCATTCTGAAGGAGATCAGGCCTGGAATTTCTTTGGAAGGAATGATGCTAAAGCTGAAACTCCAGTATTTTGGCCACCTCATGGGAAGAGTTGACTCATTGGAGAAGACTCTGATGCTGGGAGGGATTGAGGGCAGGAGGAGAAGGGGACGACAGAGGATGAGATGGCTGGATGGCATCACTGACTCGATGGATGTGAGTTTGAGTGACCTCCGAGAGCTGGTGATAGATAGGGAGGCCTGGCGTGCTGCAGTTCATGGGGTCGCAAAGAGTCGGACATGACTGAGCGACTGATCTGATCTGATCTGATTTTATTTTATTTTTCTTTCCTTTTTTATTGGATGTACCGCACGGCACGCAGGATCTCAGTTCCCTGACCAGGGATGGAACACCTGCTCCCTGCCGTGGAAGCAGAGTCTTAACCACTGAACCACCAGGGAAGTCCCATCCACAGTTGTAATTTATGTCCCTGGGACTCAGCTTCCTGGCCTCTGGAGGGGCCTAACAATACCTCTCTGGAGGGCAGAGTCCGACTCTTTACTACCCTGTGGACTGTAGCCCACCGGGCTCCTCTGTCCATGGGATTCTCCAGGCAAGAATATCGGAGTGGGTTGCCATTCTCTTCTCCAGGGGATGTTTGCGACCCAAGGATCGAACCCGGGTCTCCTGCATTGCAGGCGGATTCTTTACCATCTGAGCCACCAGGGAAGTCTAGAGAATTAAAAGGAGGCGGAAAGGTGAAGACCAGGGCAGAGACCTAGGAGGAACTTGCCTCCACTCAGGAGAAGGTGAGACAACTTGAAAACCTTTGAAGAAATGAGAACAGCGTCACAACCTGACTCACCTGTGCCTGTGGGTGTCTCCCTGGGATCGTCCAGGAGCCTCCTTCTCTCCTTTGAACTCAGAAGCTGTGGAGGAGGGTTCCAAAGGCTGTGACTAAGCTCCCAGCCAGCTGACCCTCGCGGTGTTCTGCTGAGCAAGCAGGCGCCGGGCGAGCGCGCCCCAGGCAGTGCATTCATGTGGCTGAGCAAGAATGTGATTTTTGTTTGCCGTGTTTCCAACTCTTCTTTGCACACAGAAAAATGCTGCGTGCTTGAGGGTGTGCCCCATTTTTTCTGGCATAGAAGACACTTCTTTAATTCCCCAAATAGGATCTGGGATCCACTCTACTGGTGAGGAAGTCACACTGATTGGCCAGGGACCCCCTCCCCACCATTCCCCCAACCCCTAAGGCATCTTTAGCAAGATGCTACTTATTCTAGATCATCAGAAAGGTAGAATCTGACCGTATTTGTTTCCTAGTGGCAAACGATCACCAACTGGGTGCTTAAAATCAGCAGAAATGTGGGGCTTCCCTGGTGGTTAAGACGTCCCACTTCCAATGCGCGGGGTGTGGGTTCAATCCCTGGTTGGGGAATTAAGATCCAGCATGCCACTCATCTCAACCAAAAATTTTTTAAAAATTAAACAAACAGAAATGAATTCTCTTTCAGTCCTGGAGGCCAGATGTCTGAAGTCAAGGTGTCAGTAGGGCTCACCGGAGCCCCTCTCCTGGCTGTGGGTGGTCCCCAGCAGTCCCTGGTTTTCCTTAGATGCTAGCTGCTTCCCTCCAGGCTTCGCCTCTGTCGCGTGGCCATCTCCCCTGCGTGCATCCCCTCCTTGTATAAGGACACCAGTCCCTGGATTTACGGCCCACCCTAATCCAGTATGGCTTCCTCTTAACTGACTACATCTGGACAGACCCTACTTCCAAATATGGTCATATTCTGAGGTCCTGGGTGGATGTGAATTTTGGGAGGGGGGACACGATTCAGCTCGGTACATGAACAAAAACTATAAATGGCAGCAAGGATCCCCAAATTCCAAACACACAAACCTGATACACAGAAACACAGATTCGAAGCCAGACTACCTCCTTTTAAGCACGACTACATTTCATCGGTTTTCTTTTTTGTTTGTTTTTTTAGGTTAAACTTCTGGGGCTCCTTCACGCCCCAGGCAACACCACCCGGCCCCAGGTAACCGCCGAGCAGCTGGGGCCTTTGGGGAGCAATTAGAGGTACCAGGGGTTCTCTGGGGGCAGTGCTCTGAGGGAACCTACACATGTTGGGTGCTAGTATACAGAAATACAGCTAGTTTTTATACGTGGCTGTTGCATCCTGTGACCTTACTGAATTCACTTCTAAGTCCCAGGAGACTTTTTAAACGGATCCCTTGGAAGTTTCTGTGTAGACAAGCACATCGTTTGTAAACAGGAGTGCTTTTGTGTTTTCCTTTGGCATCTGTGTGCCTTTTCTTGCATTTCTTGCAAGTTCGTTCCGGCTCGAACTTCTAGGACTCTGAGGAACGACGGTGCTGAGAGTGAAATCCTGGCTTAGTTCCCAGTCTCAGGGGAAAATCTGTCAGTCTTTCAAAAATAAGTACGATGGTAGCTATAGGCTTTTTGTAGACGTGGAGGGGCAGCTGCACTGCGCGGCACATGCAGACCAGAGATCAGTGTCCCCTGCAGCGGGAGTGCTGAGTCTCAGCTCTACATGCAGGGAAGTCTCCCCAGTTCTAAAGTCATGTAAACATGACTGAGGAGGTATCACATGTGGGACAATCAACAAGCAGAGGGCGTGTGGCATGGCAAGGTGTGTTCCCGAGAACAGACTTGGAAGCAGAGCAGCTAGAAGGTGGCAGTGAAGGCGGGGAGCCCTTACTGAGATCCACCCTTGCCTCCCAATCCTGTCACCTACATCCTGGCGAGCTTGTGGAAGAGGGAGCAGATAAGCTTTCTGTGCGTGGACAAGGATGAGCACCGATTGAGCGCTTACTGTGTGCCATACACTCGTGGCGTATGATAGATCTAGCTCTGGTTCTCAGAGTAGCTGTGTGGGGCAGAGTCATTGTCGGTTCCATTTCAGCCGCAGAAACTAGGGTGGTAGGAGAGGGGAAGCCATTTGCCTGAGGTCACACAGCCAAGAACTCAAAGTGCCTGGGCCGTCTGACTTTAGAGCCTGAAATATCCACTTAGCAGAGGTGACGTGCTATGATGCCTCATGGCTGGGACCTAATGACCTTACTGGGCAAAGTCAGTGAATGACGGGAACTCGTGGCTGGCTTTCACCATCCGACAAGTCAAACTGCAGACTCACACTTGCTCGGGCACAGTGAGGCTCTCTGGGTCACAGAATACTCTGTCAGGGGTGTTGTTCTGCCACTTAATTGCTGGCTAAGAGTGGCTTCTATTCAGAGGACCGGGATCACAGACGTCCTGCCTCCTGATGTTTGTCATTTTCACATTTTTTTCCTTTTTAGTTGCCTGTCCGACAGTCCACTCTGCACCCGGGGATGGGTTTTCCTAATGAGTTTAAGCTGCACACAGCAGATTCTGACCAACTTCTGAAGGGGACCTTTTTAAATTAGAAAAAAAAAAATTTTGTTTTTGTTTTTAGTAGGCCAGGGATGTCCTATAAAAATGAAGAGGGAGATAAAAATAAGACAGCTTTTTATTACTACAGAAGACACTTTCTGTTTGAGAACTCAATTTCCACGTTGCCTTGAGCGGGTATGTGAAATGCCTTTCTTCCAAAGAAATAGCTCAAAATGGTGGCTGAGTTATTTTTTTCCCCCCAAGTTTACCATTACTGAGAAATGTGACCCGCCTTTGTTCTTGCAAAAATGCAAGTGACAAATCAATCTGAAAGGAATTAAGCTGCCCTTGGTAACGTGAAGCCACGGAACTCAACTCAGTGGTGTGGATTCCAAGGGGGAAGAGAACACGACTAAGGTAGACTGCCCTGAATGATTGGAAAGGGAGATGGACTCTGTGAAGGAAGTGATGTCTGGGTCTTTGAAAATTTAATGAGGATGTGACTTGACACTTGGACCCCTGTTGTTTGCCTGGGCAGAGTAGAGAACGCTAGTCTGCACAAAATCATCTCCACTCCAATGAGGCATTTTCTTTCCTAGATAAAATTAGATTTCTGAAAGCACTGTTTTCCTTTCGTGACTGTGATCTGGCAGTGAGCGCGCCACTGTGTGCGCCTTCCCCAGGCTGGACCAGACCCCTGAGCAGATGTAAGGGATTAGCTGAGGTTTCCATCTGCTGACCGTCACTGATGTCTCTGAATCTCCTGACTGGTTATCAGAGGACACGGGAACTGCTTTGTGCAGGCGGCGTGGGCTGCCTCTTTCTGGCTGAGGGTGAAGAAACTGGCCTTGGCAGAGTTTGGGCTATTGTGATGTCAGTGTTGCTCGAGGACCCTTCTGTCCAACTGCATAGACTTTCTCTTGGAGGACTGAGATGAATACAAAGGAGAAGTCCTCTGACCTTCCCGGAATGTGTGCACATTTTTTTTGATTTCTTAAGCTCTTTCTGCAATGGGCAAAGGCTGATAAATGGGTTCTAACATGTTTTCAAGATGTCTCCCACTTCTGATTGCCATGGTCGTCCAGCAGCAAAACCAGATACGTCCAATTTAAGCAAATACTGTTGCTTTCTCCCCTTCTTTGATATGGCCAGGCCCTGCAGTGGATCACAGAGACATAATAAATACAGACTACAGTCTTGGTCCGAAGGCGTTTCAAGGCTGCAAAGCCAGTAGACAGGAAAACAGTAAGAGAAAGTCTAAATAGAATTGCTGTTCAGTCGCTCAGTTGTGTCCCACTCTTTGCGACCCCGTGGACTGCAGCATGCCAGGCTTCCTTGTCCTCCACTATCTCCCGGAGTTTGCTCAGACTTATGTTCATTGAGATGATGATGCCATAAATAGAGCAGGACATGAAATTTTCAATTAAATAATTATTTGAGTAATTATTTGCTTAATGGCTACATTCCTCCTACATCAGGAGGCCCTTGAAGGCACGAAAGGGATCTATCCTTTTCATCATCGTATTCCCAGCACCTGGGCAGTGCTTGAAACAAAGCAAGTCCCTAAATATGTATTGTCTGATGGAATGAGATTGCAACAAGGTTTTGGGTTTAACACTCGCTACCTTGGAGTGGTGTCTGCTACATGAATTGTTTTCCTTACAGGTTGACTTATAAAGCTTTCAACATCTAAGTAACATAGATGGGCATAGAGTGCCTATCTCGGTGGATAACTAGGATACTTAATTTTCCTCTGTAGGAGCAATCTGCCTGTGAACAGATTAAAAAGCCTACTACCTTGGTGGGAGGGGCTCCCCAGTGGCCCAGTGGTAGAAAATCCACCTGCAATGCAGGAGACATAGGAGAAGCGGGTTAGATCCCCGGGTCAGGAAGACCCCTTGGAGGAGGAAATGGCAACCCACTCCAGAATTCCTGGAGAATCCCATGGACAGTGGAGCCTAGCAGGCTACAGTCCATGGTGCACAAAGAGTTGGACACGACTTAGTGACTGAGTATAGCACAGCACATCTTGGTGGGATTTAAGAGCCACTGGAAGGCAGCTCCTTTTTAAAAAAAAAAAAATTCTAATTTTTCAATTAGATATTCATTCCTTTGCATGCTGCAGGCTTTTAAGTCTTCCAATTACGCCATTCAAGTGCAGAAATAAAGGTGTATACCTTAAGCCTTTATTCTCCCAACACTTTTTTTTGCAGGCTTTGTGGAAATGGAGGCCCTGGCTAAGCTGTGGGGATAATATTGATCTAACTCTCTGCTTACAAATAACAGGGGTATGGTTGATTCTGATGGAATTTTCAGACTCAAACTTGGGAGAAGCATCTACAGATCACACTCTAAGAAACCTAAAGAATTCGGAACTGACATTGAAAAGTGTTTAAAATTGATAATACCATTGAGTTCAAAGCTGCACATGTCACATTATCAAGTTCAAAGTATACTGTCACTCTTTCTCAGTAACTACGCTGTTATCTCCAAGATAACCACGACTACAGGAACAAGATCAGGAAGCCAAGTCTGAGGGCTGAGACCTGATACCCAGACCCCTTTTCTGCTGTGCCCTTGTCACGTAAGCAGCCACACATCCTATCTGCACCCAGAAGTATGTGGGGAGCCTTGAGCAGCACCCAAATGCTGGTTGTATTAACTCTTGAGATCATTAGGAGATTGAATTCTTTGGAATCATCCCACAACCTCGAACAAAGAAAGTGGAAACGGCCCGTTTTGATAAATGACAGCAGAAAGTTCCTCCAACTCAATGGGCCATCTGTAGATATAAAACAGTTGCTGGTAAAACTGTATTAGAGATGAATTATCTCCTCCATTACAATGTTTCCTTTTCTTTAATGCAATTTAGTCCAAGCAAATTGAACAGAAAAGCTTGGGAGGGGTCACATTCAAGGGTGGTGGTGGTGTGGGGGAGGCAGAGAACTTACTGGAAACAAGATATGGAATGGGAAAGGAGGTCCGGGGCAGGGGCCAGCGGAGGCCTGCTGCCCAGGAGGCCTGTGCCGAGGACCCTGGCTGTGCCCACGGGAAATTGAATTCAGAGCTCCTTCTGAATCGTAAATCCAGGGCAGCTGGCAGCTTGCCCAGGGCGGCTGGCGCGAAAGCGCAGGAGCGTCTGCGTCTGGCCGACCCCTCTGAGGGTGGGCCCCAGGTGTGCCGGCTGGGGATTCGGTTCCAGCCTTAAGATAACGTTCATCCACAAGCTTTACACTTTATTAATGTCAGAGCGCACTCATCGCCAGGAAAGGAGAGCCTCCATGACACCCCAGAAAGGGCTGAAAAGCTGGAATGACTCTGAAATGCCTCCGGACCAAGGGGGAAGGCTTGACTTTTAAATACGTTTCTCGAGCTTTTTCGCTGAGCACACGTGCGAGGAGGACTCCCAACCCCCCCCCCCACCCCGATCACCCCCGCAAGCCCCTCGTCGCCGGGTTTTGTGCTCCGGACCCCACGTCGGTCCAGAGGCTACTGGAAAGCGGGGGCTGAGCGAGGGGTGCACGCCTCGCCCCCCGACCCCTGCCCGCGAGGGTCGCGTCTCAGACGCGCGGGGGACTCCGGGCGGGGCCGCGCGCGCTCCCGAGGGGGGGCCCCGCCCACCCGCGCCCGGGGCGGGGCCTGCGCGCCACGTGACGGCGGCGCGGCGCGCTGAGCGCCCCGCCCCGCGGGAGGAGGCCCGGGCCGCGACCCGGCCCGCGCGCTGCTGGAGCCGCCCGGCCGCCCGCGCGCTCCGCACCCGCGGCCCCTCGCCCGCCGGCCCCGGGCTCGCCGGCTGCGGCAGCCGCCTCAAGATGGACGAAGACGGCGGCGGCGGCGAGGGCGGCGGCGGTGAGTGTCGGAGGTGTGGCCGGCCCGCCCGGCGGCCTGGGGCCGGGGCGGGGGGGTGGGGGTGGGGGGTCGCGGATGCGCCGGACCGCGGGGGAGCGGGGACGGCCGCTCCCGGCTCGGGGGCTGGGGGTCCGGGTCCGCCCGAGGAGACCGCGTCTGGGCAACAGCGCTGCCGGCTGGCGACCGCCGAGGCCCGCGGCGCGCCGGGCCCCGGACCCCGAGGCGGGGGTGCTGGGGACCCCGAGGTGGGGGCCGGCGGGGTCGTCGCGCGGGCCGGGCGAGCGTCCGGAACGGCCGGGGTCGCCAGGAGGCTCGGGCCAGGACTCGGCGGTCGCTTTCCCCGCGGCGGGGGACCTTGGGGGCGACCTTCCCCGCCTCCTGTCGCCAAGGGCGTCCACGCCCTCGGAGCCCAACCGCCGGTGACCACCCTCCTGGCGTCTTCCCCAGGTGGTGCGGATTGCCAGGGGGGACCCCGGGAAACCGGGAGGGCAAAGTTTGGAATTGGGGATACCCCCGGGTCCAGGAAGGGCGGCCGCGGAGAGAAGGTTGAGCATCGTGACAGTTTTCTTGGGTTTAGGTCCCAAGTGGTCACGGGGGTCGTTTTAAGTGAGGAGGGGGCAGCGAGGGCACACGCGTGTTAGAAAGTAAGGGAACGTGACGGAGTCAGCCGAAAACAATAAGTAAAAAGTCAGAGAAGACGAGGGTCGGAGTCGGGAACTGCTGCCCGCCCGCAGGTGGGACCAGAGAGAACCAGGCTGCCCGTCCGACGCTCAGTCACCTCTTGCTGGAAGATTCGCTCTGACTGTAAATTGTTTAGTGGAACACAGATTCCTGTCGTGTCATGCTGCGAATTATGCCTTTCAAACCGAATAAGGCGTCTGCATAATGTCTATGGATGGAGCGAGTCGTTGGCTTGGGACACAAAGGGTTAATACCCCTGTTTTTTTACAGGAACACTGGAAGTTAAGGATCTCTCTGTGTGTGTTTTTGCTAAAGATTTCCTAAATGCTGACAGACGGAATCATCAGAATCTCTTGTAATAAGGGAGCGTTTGGGGAAAAAAAAAAAAAAATCTTAATTACAGGCTGCCGGAGCAGCTGCCTGTAAGAATGAGCAGCATTGAACGCTTCGGGATGAAGTAGTTAATCAAGGTGCTTTCTAGAATTTAAGTGATGCTCCAGGGGGAGATGTTTGCCTCGCAGTAAGCCGGTGGGGCTGGGAGGGTGGGAAGTTGGCCCGAGCCCTGGCATTTGCGGAGTTCACTTCTCCTGGTTGAAGCTAGGGGTAGCACTGTGGCACGGAGTGGCTGCGTTGTTTATGATGGAAAGTTCTGTGGGAAGAAGGAGCCCAGGTGCACACCCTCCTCCAGCCAGACTGCTGTCTGAAGCGTCCAAGAGATGAATTCTCCCTGGACGCCCTGCTTCCTGCCTGTCACATCTGGGGGAACGGTACAGGCAGACAAACAGCTCCTCCTTAGAAAATGAAGACTGAACCACTGTAATACTTATATGTTTAACATTCGCGTCCAGGGAGTGTGCTGGCTTGGCGATTTCATTCGAAGGTGTTTCGGATTCTGTGAATCAAGAAATGAAGAAAACTTGAAGGTCAGAGCAGGTATACATGTTTGTAAAAATGGAAGCCAGTATAGATCTTGAGGACTAGAGCAAAGGATAGTAAGTATTACATCTCAAAAGGCTCAAAACTTTGGGCTGTTAACATAGCTCTTTCTGGGGATACAGTCTTGAGATGTCAGAAAAATATTTCACACAGGAGGCTTGCATTAACACTATTCATAATACAGAATTGGAAATTGCGGTGCCTAATAGATTGGTGAAGTAAATTATGGGACATTTTTGGATGAAATATTTCACCAGCATAAAAAATAAGCAGTCTTATGTATTATGGTCTAAACAGTGTAAAAACTGATATACAGATGTTTTATTTTCCCAGTTTTTATTCTCCAAGTTTATGGAATGGTGTATATTACTTTCAAATTTGGGGAAAAAACTTATTAAAAATTTACCCTGCAGTGGGAAAAGGGCTATGATTGTTTTTAATGTATGTGTCATTTGATTCACTTAACTGGAACAGTCAACAGTGAACAGATACTTATCTGCTAAATGTTCCTGTAGCATTAACGGGTATTGGTACAGTTTATAAAATCTTTCTTCCTTGCTTTACAAAAGGCACTTGTAAAATATATGTTTTTGAGTAAGTGGAAATCTTAGAGTTTTGAAAGAAGAGTCGTCATACAGTGATTATTGTATAAATTTGGTATGCTTATATTTAATTGTATTGATGGGGGTTTTGAAGTTAACATACCTCTTTATAGTTTGCTAGTTTTTATCACCATATAGATTTCTAAAAATAGTTCACTTTAAAATTCTTGTTTTTAAAACTGAAGTTCAGCTCTTTGGAAGAGAATAATTTCGTGTGCCAGTCATTTGCAAACGTAAGGGGTTTTTTGGCATATTTTTAAGAGTGTAGTACAGAACTTTGAACTGTATATGGGGAAGTCAGTTTCAGCTTGTTTACAAGAGAGGGTAAATAACCTATTCAAACAGTAGTCATGCCAGGGGCAAAAGGATTTAAAATATCCTGGTGGCTCAGAGGATTAAGAGTCTGCCTGAAATGCAGGAGACCTGGGTTCGATCCCTGGGTTGGGAAGATCCCCTGGAGAAGGAAATGGCAATCCACTCCAGTATTCTTGCCTGGAGAATCCCATGGACAGAAGAGCCTGGTGGGCTACAGTCCATGGGGTCGCAAGAGTCGGACACGACTGAGTGACTTCACTTTCTTTCTTTGCTAATATCTTGGTCAGGTTAGGAGACTTCACCGGAGACTCCTGCTTGCTGCTTGGATCATTGAAGTTTTCCTCCAGGGCATTATTTGTTCTTTAAATGTAGGATAAGGAGAGGATGTGGTAGGAATGGCTGGAAGGCCTTTTTAAGGAGGAACACGTAGCGGGTACTGGAGACCAGAGCACGTTGTTGTTTATAACTGAGCGTTGAGTGCAGTTAAGGTAGTTTTGATTCCTTGAGGGGGCCCGGTTGCCTTTCAGTTCTCGACCAGTTCTTGAGACGCGTCTGTATTTGGAAGGTGCCTGGCTGGTTGCCACCGTCCTGAGGCTCAGTTTGGGAACCCGTCTGATTGAACTTCCTGCGTGGACCATCTGTGGCAGATGAAGTGAATAACTTTCCTGGGCTTGCCCCTCCCTCCTCCAGCCCCCCACGCCCACCGTGCACCGCAGCCCGTGTACATGCGAGTGAAATCTGCGCTTTAGGTGAACAGCCGCTCCACCTCCTTCAATAAAACTCATATAAATTAAGACCAGGTTGAGATCCCGGATTCCGCCTGTCAGACGAGCGATAACCCCCACACCTGAAACCATCTGTGGGCCAGAGTATCCATCAGTTACCGCTCTTAAGGGGGTGGCGCCGGCCAGGGTGTGGTGGGTGTGGATCTGTCGTTAGCCCTGCGCCCGCCGCGGGGCTCACCTCGGGCGCAGTTTGGCCGATGGGAGGCGCCGTTGGGTGACCGGATGGCAGGATCTCAGGGAGGCGCCAGGTTATCATCCGCCCCCTCCTTCTGCCTCCGGCCGTGGGTCTAGCCGCGGATCTGCTTTTGGCTCCAGCTCCTGCCTATTGACCGAGCCCCTGAGCTTTGGAAAGCCATCCTTCCTCTGACCCTCCAGTGTAGACATGGTGGCCGCTTGTTCCTCTTGCTGTCGCTGCATCGTCTATTTCCTGTATGATCCTTGGCTTTTCTATCACACGTGTAACCACCCCCCTCTTTTAAATTCCCTCTCCTTCAGGTCCTTAGAGGTTTTCTCTGGGTGGGCCCCAAAGAGATGCAGCAGCTTGGCACTGTGGTGAAGAACCTGCCTGCCAGTACAGGAGATGCGGGTTCAATCCCCGGGTCAGGAAAACCCCCTGGAGAAGGAAATGGCAACCCACTCCAGTATTTTTGCCTGGAGAATCCCATGGACAGAGGAGCCTGGAGGGCTACAGCCCATGGGGTCACAAAGAATCAGACACGACTGAGCCACTGAGCATGCACACACACACATATCCTTTGAGGCAGCAATGCTAGTTCAGAAATTTAACGTGTATTTTTACATGTGTGAGATGCAAGATTATTCACTGTGTAGTTTGTAATAGTAAAAGATAGGGAGTAACCGGAGTGTGGGTTGTAGGTTATATACCCAGATGGCAAGTGAAGATGTGAGGTTGTAGAAAGGAATGAGGAGGCTCCTTAGGAACTGATGGGCAAAGACTTCCAAATGTTTTACTAAGTTATAAAAGCAAATTGTAAGCAAATGTGCATTGTTTATTACTATTTCCGGTTTCAAAAAGGGGGCAAAAAGGAAGTGCTCGCATGAAAATTCTCAGGAAGGCTCAACAGGGAACATTGGTACCTGGCGGGAAGGCTGAAGGAGGCAGGGACACCCAAACCTCTCTGTGCCTCTGTAGTTTTTGGTGTTCAGAAAAGGCTTGTCCATCTCCATTTTTTCCCAAACTGGAAACCAGTTTCACAGAAAAATAGTAGGCTGGTAAGGAAACACCCTTTGTTGAGAGGAATTTTGAAGTTGAAGCATAGTTGACTTACAACACTACATTAGGTTCAGGTGTACCACATAACACTTCAATGTTTTGTAGAGTTTTGCCATATTAAAATGTCAGGATAGCGTGTAGAAAGTTGTGGAGTACATTACTGTTTTTCAGCCTATGCATAAGAAATGAACTGCTTTCTTTTGAATGCTTCAAAAGTGGCTCGATGGGTGCTTTCAGAGTACTCTTTTCTACAACAGTTATTCAACAGACATTGATATTGTCCCTGCCAAATGCCTGGTCCTGTGCGAAAGGGTGAATATGATGAATAAAGCAGCTGAATTTCCTGCATTCCTCAGACTTTTGTTTAGATGGGAGACTGATGAAAAATGTAAACAGATGTATCACGTCCTTGCAGATTATGCTGATGTGTGAATGGTCGGGTAGGAGGGGCGAGAGGTTGGGGGGTGAGAGGGGTGGGGGCAGCGGTGGGGGGCGGGAGCAGATCGGTGGGGTGGGTGGGGTGGGGGCAGGCGGCCTCTGGGGAGAAAACTCTTACAGGGGTGGCCTGAAGGGGTCCAGGGCCTGGCCAGCAGAGGGCCCAAAGCTCCCCTGTGTGGTGTGAGCAGAGAGGGAACTGGGCAGGTCCGGCAGTTTGCGTAGGTAAGGAATTCACATTTTATTCGAGGTGCATGAAGCCGACAAAGGGTTTCAACCTGGGGAATGACATTTGATTTATGTTTAAATAATTGTAGCTAATGTTTACACAATGGCCTCTGTGTCCGGTTCTGCCCCGTCTGCCTTACGGATCTTAACCTATTTACTTTGCGCGATAAACCTGGTAGGGACTTACTGTCAGTGCCTTTTATGGATGAAAAGGGAAACCGTGGAGGCACAGGGAAGCCAGGTAACCTGGTTCAGGCTCCACAGCTAGCACGTGGTGGAGCCGGCCTCGAACCCTGGCGTGCTGGCTCCAGAGGCCTTGCCCCTAACCACTGGACACGCTGCCGTGTGCCGGAGGGGAGGAGGGGTGGCGAGGACCAGGGCCCGGCCCCAGGGTGAGGCGGATCGAGCGGCAGAAGTGAAGGCAGAGCACAGACGGCAGTGAAACTCTCATGTTCCCATTACCCAGGGTTCATAGAGTAGCTGTTCCGTGTTCTGTCGCCTGATTTCAGGTCTTTACAAAAAACAAGGACGGCCTTTCAGACGCGTGTCTCACCTCTGCATCTGGCAGTGTCGTGCCTCCGTTGCCCGGGCGGCCTCACGGCGTTGGCCTCCCCTTCTGCTGCCTTAGCCCTCCCTTAGTGCTCCGTTCTCCCTGATGCTGTCCTTGGCATCCGGCAGCCAGAGGTCGTGTCGCTCCTCTCCATGTCCACGCTGTCCTCGGTTATCCCAGAGCCCTTTGCTGCCTGCATCCAGGACCTGCGGTCTGGGGTGCCTGAGCCATCGGCGGGGGGCTGCACGCTTTTCCTCCAAGAGGCCCGACAGGAGGCATCTGCTGCTGTGTGCACCACAGCGACTCTCCTCCGTAGCCCTGGTGGTGGTTGTCGTGTCTGCCTCTCTGTGGTGCCGTAGACCGTAGCCCGCCAGGCTCCTCTGTCCGTGGGATTTCCCAGGCAGGAATAATGAAGTGGATTGGCTGTTCCCTTCTCCAGGGGATCTTTCCTACCCAGGGATCGAACCTGCATCTCTGCCCAGCAGGTGATTCTTAACCACTGAGTCACCTGGGAATTGCTGATAACCCTTTAAAAACATAAAGTGAAAGTGAAGTCGCTCAGTCGTGTCTGACTCTTTGCGACCCCGTGGACTATAGCCCACCAGGCTCCTCTGTCCATGGGATTCTCCAGGCAAGAATACTGGAGTGGGTTGCCATTGCCTTCTCCAGGGGATCTTCCCGACCCAGGGATCGAACCCAGGTCTCCCATATTGCAGGCAGATGCTTTAACCACTGAGCTACCAGGGAAGCCCTTAAAAAAAGAAACAAAAAAAACATAAAGACCACGCTTATCTCGGCCTGTCCTTGCCCTCTCTCCTCCGTTGACGGATCCCCTCACCTGTGTCCCCTCGCCGGTCTCCTTGCTGTTCCGTGAACCTACCGAGCGCCCCCAGCCCCTGCTCTTCCCACGGCGGTCTCCCCTTGGATGGCTGGGCACGCCCTGGCTTCCTTCCTTCCGGCTTCTGCGGCAGTGTCTCCTTTCCGCAGAGGTCTTCCTCCACCCGCCTGTCGTATGCAGCATCTCACTGTCCCTTCTCCCAGCCGTCTTTTTTCTGCCTGACCTTTATCACTCCTCACCTGCTCCCGTCCCGTTCATGGCTGGTGCCTTCTTTCTCAGAATGTGAGTTCTGTGAAAGCAGGACTGTGGTCTGCTTTTATCGGCCACTGTGTCTCCAAGACCTGGGCCACTGTGTGTAACAGGCCACCAGTAAATACTTGTTCATAAACTGAATGAGTGGAACTCGCTTTTGTCGAGCAGTTTTGGTTCCCTGCCTGCCTTCTGCACTTCCTCGAGGCAACCATGATGAATGTGATGTGGGCCCCCCGGAACGGTTCCCATGCTTGAACATGTATGTGTGTGTGCCCATAAGCGATGCATGGATCTATTTTTTGGTTTAAAAACTATTAAAAATGGCGTTGTGCTGCGTGTGGTGCTCTGCAGCTCCAGGTGGAGGCCCTCCACGCTGTCACAGAGACCCTGCTGACGTGTTGTTTCTCTCATCCTGCACTTGGACTGTCTGGATTTTTATCGTTACAAACAGCACCAAGGGGGTGCTCCTCTCCATTTACGAGCGTGTGAGAGTTTCTCGCGAGTCTCTCAGTTGTGGGTTCAGGTTGCTTTCTGTTTCCCCAGATGTTGGCAGGTTCCTTTCTCACTAGGTGTATTATCAGTATTCTAATCAGCTCTTGCCATTTGTGAGACTTTTAAAATGTCTTGCTGTCTCCTGGGTAAGAAAGGATGTGTTGTTTTAATCTGCATGGCTTTGCTAGATGTATTTTGGAGAATCAGAAAAACGTGCTGACAGCTTGGAGGTTAAAGGAGAAGGAACTGCCGAAGCCACAGGTGACTCCTCGGTTTCTGGCTCCTGTGACCGAAGGTGGTGCTGCAGCTTCACGAGAAGGGCAAGTCTTGAGAGAGAACTGTTTGGAGGGTCCACTTGTTTCTTTCTTTTTTTTTTGGTCCAAGGTGTCATTATTTTGCTCTCACTTTTGAAGGACAGTTTCTCTGGGTATGCACCTGTGGGTTGGCTGGTTATTCCTTGCCATGCTTCGATGGGTGGAGTCACTGCTCTTCCTTCCATCGCTTCTGTGGAGCAGCCGGCTGTACCAGGCGTGTTTTGTTGAGGGTGCTGTCTCTCTCCCCCCGCCTTGCGTGGCTTTCTCAGACTTTTCTCTGCCTCTGGTTCTTCGTTGTATCAGGTGTTCGTGCAGTGTCTAGAGGGGGTTTTCTTTGAATTGGTCCTTATTGGAATCAGTGGTGGTGGTTCTTTTTGGTAGGGCAGTGACACGACTTACTCTTTTAAATTAGATCTGGAGAAGTCTTAGCGTCTTTCTCCACGTTCATTATTTTGGCTGCATGTCCTGTCTCTTCTCCTCTGGGACGCTGATTACCTCTTCATCATGTCCTTGTATCTCTTCGACGTTTTTCCTGTTCTTCATCCTTTTGATCTCTCCGTGCTTCACTCTGAATAATTTTCTCCTGACCTACCTTCCAGTGCATTAATCCTTTCTTCACTTCTGTCTAATCTGTGTTAAATTCCTAGTTTCAGTCATTGCCCTTTGCAGTGTTCTTGGTTTTGTTTTTTTTAGGTACCAGTTTTCTGTGAAAAGCTTTCATCTTGTCCGTGACTTTCTGTGTTAAATCAGTTACAGGCGTCTGATGAGCATTTGTTCATCCTGTGAGTATATTCTATTGTCTGTTTCACCCTTGGTTTTCAGCCTGTGATCTTGATTCTAGATTGCCTGTTAAGCTTTAATTAAATTCTGGATGCTGGGTATGAAAAATGGTAGGGGTAGTTTGGGACTGTCTTCCTCTAGAGAGGCTTCTGGCAGGCAGTTAGGATGGGGAAATACACTATAAAACCGTGAGGGTCGGTCCCCCTGTGGTTACCCCTCTCCTAGGTATGGCTCTTCAGTGGTTCCAGGTGCAAGCTCCGGGTGTTTACCAGCGCCTCTTCTGCTTGGCAGCCCCTGAGTTCTAATTTGGTCTCCCAGTCCCATCAGACTGCTGGAGATTCTGCTGACCTCAGATACTCAACTGCTTGTCTCTGTCTAGCTTCTTGGCCTTTCACTCTGCCTGCATTGGCAAGTGTCTCGAGGAGGAAACTGCACCTTCTCTCCGGGACCCTGGCCTCCTAGGTCCTCTGATACCCTCACACAGTTAGTTCTTACAACGTGCTCAGCTTTTTTAGTTGTTTTTTGGCAGAAGGGTTGTCTGCAACAAGCTGGTCAGGTTTTACTGGAAACAGTCTCAGGAGTTCAGTTTTAGTGTTTAAAATCGGACCTGTTTGTGAGACGTCCTGGTGGAGGTGGTAGGAAGATGCTTAGCTGTGTAGTCTGCTAGGAAGATTTAAACTCATTTTAATTCATGGGAATGGATGAGTGAGATCACTCAGGAGAGAGGGTTGAGAAAGGAGGAAAATCCCAGGACTGCAGACAGCCCAATAAAGGAGAAAGAGTGGCCAGCGAAGTCAAGAACACCCTGAAAGCTGTGTGGAGTTGCAGGGGGAGCGCTTGAAGCAGAGCCGGTGAGTGGCCAGCTGTGCTGGACGAAGTGCAGTGAAGTCGCTCCGTCGTGTCCGACTCTGCGACCCCATGGGCTGTCGTCTGCCAGGCTTCTCCATCCGTGGAGTTTTCCAGGCAAGAGTACTGGAGTGGGTTGCCGTCTCCTCCAGGGGATCTTCCCGACCCAGGGATTGAGCGCCGTTCTCCCGCACTGCAGGCAGATGCTTTACTATCTGAGCCACCAGGGAAGCCCAGGTCTGAATGAGATTTGGACTGAAATGAGAGTGGGCACGTGTCTACAGGGTTTGATAACTTTAGACCGGAGGGGACTGAAAGTGAACGGGAGAGATTTTACCTCGTGGAGGCGTAGCCTGGGCGGTGGCTCTTCCTAGAAGTTTGCAGTGTGATGAGAGCAAAGGGAAATCGAGGGGAGGGGAGCTTAGGATGAGAAAGGTAAGCATTTCTCAAGTAAACCCTGCTGACGGAGGACCAGCGGTAATCCATCAGGCGAGTTAGAGTAGTAACACTGTTTGCACACTCCCACTCTTATTATAAATAACTTTGGGAGAAATTGTTTTCTTAAAGTTATTGGCACATCCTTTAGGAAGCAAGTTTATCAGTTTGTAATAGAGGGTTGTTAAAACTTTTAAAGTGAAATGAAATGAAAAAACAGATTTTACCATAGTATCCCAAAAGCTTCATGAAGTGTATTAAATATTTCAAACTTGTGGGGAAACAGTAAATCATTTAAATGAGAGTAAAAATATACATGATTCTCTAGCCTGATTTTTTGTTTTGTTTTTCTTGGCCATATGGCCCATGGGATGCATCCTAGTTCCCTCACCAGGGATTGAACTCGCACCCCTTGAGGTGGAAGCGTGGAGTCTTAACCACTGGGTCGCCAGGGAAGTCCCTCCATCCTGATTTTGAATTTAATCAAGCTTGTCACAGTTAATGTCTCCCGGTTGACATGATAGAACCGATATGAGATCCTGTCGTACTTCGTAATGTGACTGGAGACAGTTCAGCAAATGTTTATTTTGGGTAAATGTCTTTCAGTTTTCTGTAAATATTAGAAAAGACTCACCTGAGTCAATTCAGTTGGCTAAGAATATTTTGTGATTTACTTTGCTGGAGTAAATCTGCTCTTTTCGCTGACTTAATGTCACCGGGATCATTGTTCAAATAGGGAGAAATAAGTTCCTGTCTTAAACTTATAGCAGGGCAATTTTTAAAAATTATTGTTCTCTTCTTTTGAGCAACTTATTCCTGTAATTAATAAAAATGGCAGTTTGCTATTAAAAAAATGGCAGTTTGCTATAAAACTGGGCATATTAATGATAATTGGAAAGTATTTCCCAATATCTGGCTAATAGCGATTTTCCTTTTCCGGTTTTCATCCAGATGTTTGGCAACATGTAGACACAGTCTTACTGCAGTTTTCAAATTCACTTTCATGGGAACATATAATATCCTCCGTTTATCTTGGACGGCAGAGTTTCCTTTTTCTCTGGACAGATGCATATGAAACACATGCTCTTCAAGTGGAGTTTGTGGTCCTCTGAGAATTCTATGGAGGAGGAAATGGGTTGACCTATTTGGTTGCTATGAAGTAAAAACAATCTTGTTTTCATTTTTTTTTTAGAGAACATCTGGGTTGCATTTATTTTACATTCTGGAAGTTCTTTAAAACCACAATTTGATAATATGAGCCTTCATTAAAGCAGTCACTATTTAGCTATTTCTCTATTGATTTAGTGCTAGGGTGGCTGCATAGACTTTTGAAAGCATTTAAAAAATTTTTGCTTTCTGTAACATGTAACTTTTAAATAACAACCCTTGATTTTAAACCAGAAAACAGGACCTAGATTTTGGGGCAGCAGGGGAAGGATCGGTCAACTCGGTTATTTCTCTGCTGCCCACCGCGTGCAGGCTGGCTGTCTGTAGGGCTAAGTTGGAGTCTGTAGCAGCCCATTTTGCTCCATATCCCAAATAAATCCTCCCTTTCTTCCTTGCTTAACAGCCCTGATTTGCTTAAGCCGTCTAAACCAGTAAAGGTAATCCCGTTTTCCTTATTGATTGAAGGAAGGATATAGAAGCCAAGTTCATCATGAGCTGTGAGGGGCAGTTTGCAGGGGGACTTCTTGGGAGACTGTTTTCCTTCTTGAAGGAATACTCAAGGAAGAAACAGTTCCTCCTCTTACGGTGGCCTTTGTCGGGCCCCGATGGTGGCCAGCCCATATTCATGGTACCCCTCAAATCTGTTAAGGGCTCTTGGTGGAGTTGCTGGGTCCCATCCACCCAGGAGCACCCTCTCCCCTCCCGTCTCCACGTGTCCTGTCTCGTGGGACTGTAAATACCTGTCTTGTTTTGGGGCTATGGAGAGGTGGCTGGAGCCAGGGGCCGCGAGGCCGCCTGATGCTGGCTAGAGCAGCAGGCGGGTTTCAGGCTCTTATTTATCGAGAATAAGGGTCTTGTCTTGGCCACTGAGGGCCCGGAGGAAACCTCATCTCTCTCCCACGCGTGTTTGCTGGGTGTATATATTTATCCCTTTAAGAAATGGGCTAGGTTACTTTCTTTCTGAGATGAACACTTTCTCCTACATTGAATAAAACAAAATGTATTTTCACATGCTCGTAAGTCCATTAACAGTTTCATTTGGCACATCCTTATGACTACATTTATTTTAACACAGAAGGATTTTTTTTTTAAAAAAAACACAGCAGTCAGAAGTGGCAGGCATCGGCCATTTAATATTCTGTTAGAAGACAGTACTTCCTTTGAGCTCTTCGGAGAGGAAATAAAGCGATCAAGAATGTCCTTTTCCAAGTTGCAGTAATTAGATTAAAATTTTTTTGAATTGAGACAGGCAGATGAGTTCATTTCTGTGTGTGTTAGAGTATGGGAAAACGGGAGGATTTCAGTGACTTTTCAGTGTTTGGCCTGTTCACACGATGAGGCCGTATTTCCCGAGTGTGGGAGGACAAGTGGCCACAGACTTTGATGCAGTGTGTGATGCACTCAGAGGGCGAGAGCCGTCTTGAGAATAAAATGATGCCTTTCATCGCCTGCGCAACAGGAATATTAATGTCGGGTGAGTGTTCTTCTGAAGCATGGCGTGTCCCCAGGAATCCCAGAGTGTCTGCCGTGGGCTCCCCCAGGACGCGCCGTTTCTGGAGCTTGAGCCTTTTCATCGAAAATCGAGGTTGAGCTCTGTGCCCGTCAGACGGTTACTGTGATGCTTTTGACAGAAAGTCACGTGCCTTCTTCCCTCCTCCCTCTGGTCAGGCTGGTCCTGAGGGGCTCTGAGTCTTGCTCGAGAGAACATTCCTGCCGGCGGGGCAGCCCGCGGGAGCGCGTGTGAGTCCCATGCCCTTCTGGCACCCCCTGTGGTGGTTCTGCCTCCCGTATGCCCGGTTCTTTGGCCGGACATGCAGAACACGATTATTATTTTTTTTATCTGGAAAGAACATAAGCCAGGATGCTTCCCCAGGGGCTCTGCTGCTGTCAGTGCTGAGGTGTTTGGCTTTAGGATTACAGTCTCTGGGACCTTCGGGGGCCTCCCTTCTGCCCCCTCCCCCGGAGGGGCATCTGAAGCCTGTGTCATGTTTTCTGTACAGAGCAGACTCGCCTGTGTGTAACGCTGAGAAAGGCTTTCAGAAGTGTTCTGGCTGCTTCTCCATTCGAAATTTTATCTCCCTTTTCTGTTGGTGAAAATGTGTGTGTGCAGCCCCAGGGACTGTAGCCTTCCAGGCCCCTCTGTCCGTGGAGTTCTCCAGGCAGGAATACTGGAGTGGGTTGCCATTCTCCTCTCCAGGGGTTTGTGAAAATTTGGGGGTAGGGTAAAAAGCATTGCACCCTTGAGAGCAAAGTCCACTTCACCTGGTCCTTCCAGTGCCCGGAGATCTGCGGCAGGCCTGCCCAGGAGCCCCGAGTCGGGTGCGTCCCGGCCCACTGCACTCCGGGTGGGTGGTCGCTGGCCCCAGCTGTCTCCCTTCGGAGAGGGAACGCCTAGAAGCTTCTCTAATCTCATGAGCTTGGCTTGGGCAGTTTTATCTTGGTTTTAGCAATCAAACAGATTGGCGACTGGGAATTTCAGAAACAGATTTGACAGGAGAACTATTTCCTTAATTAAAAGAGCTGTAAATTGACAGCCGGGGCCCATCCAGCATTCACTAGTTAGAGATCAAAGACCAAGCCCCGGTGGTAAAAGCTAACCTGATCACCTTCCCCAGGTGCTGGACAGGGGAGTCTTTTAGTATAAACCCTTCATTTTGAGGCTGTTTCTGCATGTTTTATTGAAGCTCTTGTGCCCTAATGTCCCTGCACTCCCCCGCCCCTCATCCATCCTCCATCCAGAGACCATTACTTTTATCCGTTTATTGGATGGAATCGGGGCTCTGGGGTGATTGAGCCCTGTGGCGGGTGGCCTTCCTTGTCCTTGGCCATGCTTCCTCCTGGCCGGCTGTGTTGGGATGAACCACGCAACCGCTGCTGCACCGATGACCTCAGTCCCAGGGGATTGGAGAGGCCCCCTTCTCCCTTGTGAAATCTGGGCATTAAGAGTCCAGGGTTTGCCCGTTGGCTCCATCAGGTCAGCCACTGAAGGATGCGTCTGACAGATTCCCCAGTTTAAGGCAGAAGATAGTCAGCCGTGGCGTCCGTGGTTTGTTCTGAGAATCTGAGTCTAGTAGAGAGGTTTGTTTAAACATTTGAACCCGTTATTTGCTGTTGACATTTTAAAGCAAATATCTGCAGCTGTGGTACCTCCAGCTTGGAGGCTTTGTGTTGATTACTTAATCTCCTTAAGTCTCAGTCTTTTCATATGTAAAATGGACATGAAAAAGCCCATGTGAAATTATGTCCTGAAAAATTAATCAAAAATCCCAGTCAGTAGGCATTTAAAGCCGTTAGTCATCAGAGGCCAGCCCCTTGCCCCTGTTTACATTCTCAGCAGAGCAGAGGGGCGGATCCTGTGGGTTTGGGTTTAGGAATAACCGGTGATTGGCAGGACGATTATTGTTTCTTTTCTCTCTCAAGTTCCTATTTTGAAAACCTTTGAGTCTACATAAAAGTTGAAATAGTGTTGTCAATATCCATGTATCCTTAACCTCATTGCTAGCATTTTGCCACATTTGCCTTATCTCTTAACACTGTTAATACTTTTTTTTTTTTTGGCTAACCCATTTGAAAGTAAGTTGTGTATAATGTAACACTTTATTCTTGAATACTAAACAGCATTCATCTCCCGAGGACGGTCTCCTACTTAAGCACAACCATTGCCACACTTAGGGCCCCAGCAGTAAGTCCATACTATGCTTTCACATGTCATTCAAATTCTGCTTTCCCCAGTTTGTTCCCACAATGCCTTTTACAGCTATTTTTCTTACCTATCCAGATTCCCATCAGGGTTTACACTTTGTATTAAGTTCTGTCTCCTCAGTCTTAAAAAAAAAACCCAAGTTTTTTGTTTTCTGCAGTGACTTTTTTAAGAGTCCAGGCTGGTTGCCTAATACCATTATTGTATCCTGTAGTCTAGATGACATATATATAAACAGAAGAGAGGAATGCTTTGGTTTCTTTCATGTCATTTAAAGAACTATATGTTAAAGTCATCTGCTTGATTCAAGGTCAAAGCCACAGTCATTTTTCTTGTTCTTTGGTAAATGTGGATCAGATTGGTAACAAAAGGAGTTACTAACCGGCTCAGATGTCAGTGGAGTATGCGCGTGGGCGGACTTGGAAGCAACGCACACAGTGCTTGGTTAGCCCACCCCCATATGGAGGTGATTAGTTATCTGGCTTAACATACTGAGGAGTTTGTTTTAATATTTGGCCCTGGTTTCACAAAGAAACGAGCTTTAGAATTGGAAAACTTAGTAAGACAAACTATTTACATAAGACAGAAGAGATGTCTTTGCTGCCAGAACCTTGGAGGAAGAGCAGACCTTCCAGCTCCCAGGAACAAGTCTTTTTCTTCCTCTCTCCTTCCCTCCTCGCCTTCCTATTGGCTTTAAACGTTTGTAGACTTGAGCTGCAGCTGAGGCTAATACAGGATCCAGCTGTAGCTTTTTCTGTTGTCGTTAGTATATCCGGTGATGATCATAGCACACTCACTGTATGAAAATTCAATAAAGGAAAGGGAAGGGTGGGAAAAAAAAAAAAGTGACACTCTGCAAAAGTATTCGAGAGACAGTGACTGGTTCCAGGAGTCTCCCCGCCAGACCTGCCCTGAAGTGCTCCTTCTGTCTGCGAGGAGTCCAGCAGGCGTCTAGCAGGCGTCTCGGTCTCTCTCTTTTAATCACGTTAGGTGAACAGCATGAAGCTGACGTGTTTTCAGCGGGGCAGGGACCCCTCAAAGTGCTGTTCATGCACCCATGGAGGGGGCAGCAATCTGGGGAAAGAGTGGTGTTTTCTTTCCTTAGATCTGTTCCGTAGAAGTCATACTTAACTCATTTGCCAGAGAGCAAGTTAGTATAGAATCAGCAGTTCATTAAAATTAGATTTCACATTTGCCTGTCCGCTTCCACATAATTCCTGTAAAAGCCCTCGTCCCTGATCAGCTGTCTTACAAATGTTTGTCGCTCAGTCGTGTCCGACTCTTTTGTGACCCCATGGAGTATAGCCCGCCAGGTTTCTCTGTCCATAGGATTCTCCAGGCAAGAATACTAGAGTGGGTTGCCATTTCCTTCTCCAGGGGATCTTCCCGACCCAGAGATCGAACCCAGGTCTCCTGCATCGCAGGCGGATTCTTTATGGTATGAGCTACTGCTACTTTAAAAGCATGAGGCACGTGTAACCTCACCCGGTAGCAGAAGATGGATTATGGGTTTCCAAATAATACCTTTTGTGATCAATGTAGTAATCATAAGACTAGTGATTTTCACATGCTTGTGCATCTTGAACATTTTGTTTCTTTTTTTTTTTTTTTAAATATTACAGAGGTCAGATTTCTCAGGTTTCTTCTAGTTGTAGCAGATATCTTGTCTGGGGGCAGTTTGAGACCCGCACGGCCTGTGAAGAAGTCCTGGGGTTCCGTGGTGATCGTCCAAGCTGTGGGTTCTGGACTTGACTTGCTGGGTAGGTTCCCTTGAAACTGTACTCTGTTTTTAGATCTCTCTACATTTCTGAGGTTCAGGGCATCAGTAGTAAATATATTTATTATTTAGCATAGAAATATCGTCGAGTGTCTTAAGGCTGTGTAAACTTTATAAGAAAAATAAACCCGTGACACTTTAGTGGATGTAAGAAATGGGTGCTGCTTAACGCATTGAAGAGCACTCTGCCCTGTCCCTCAGACCCCTACTGTGTCTGTACCAGCAGGACTGCTGTTTTGAAGAACCCTCACCCACTTTACGCTGGACAGTTCAGTCTCCTGGGTTCTCACAAGTTACTATTTTCTGCCTCCCACTGAGAGAAGCAGGGGTTTTTTTAATGACCCTTCAAGAGACTTCCCACCAGTCTCCTCTGCCTCTGTCGTGTCCCAGTTTTAGTCATAGTTTTTGCTTTTTTTTTTTTTAAACTTCCAGGTGGCTAGTGGTAAAGACCACTCCAGTTTTCTTGCCTGGAGAATCCCAGGGTCAGGAGAGCCTGGTGGGCTGACGTCTGTGGGGTCACGCAGAGTCGGACACGACTGAAGTGACTTAGCAGCAGCAGCAGTGGTAAAGAACCCGCCTGTCAATGCAGGAGACGTAAAGAGATGCAGGTTCGATCGCTGAATCGGGAAGATCCCCTAGAGAAGGAAATGGCAACCCACCCATTCTTTTGCCTGGAGAAACCCATGGACAGAGGAGCCTGGTGGGCTACAGTCCATGGGGTCGAAAAAGAGTCTGGCGTGACTTAGCAGCTGAGCAAAAGAGTAGTCTGGCAGTGCCTTAGATTTATAGCTGATCGGTCTGCTGAAGTGACAGATCTAACGAAGGTGTTACGGCACCTCCTCTGCTTTTGTTCTTTTTAGAAACAGCTGTCATTTACATAATATTTTGTCACCCTTTTAAGAAAGTTTTATTTTCACTCTGTTTAGGTTTTCAAAGTTTTTCAAGCTTTATTTTTTTCAAGTGTCCTGATTTTTTTTTTTTTTTTAAAAAACTGAAGTATAGTTGATGGACAGTGTTGTGTTTCCGGTATACAGCAGTGAGATTCAGGTATGCATATATTAATATACATTTCTTCACATCCTTTTCCAGCGTGGTTTATCACAGGATGTTGAATATAGCACTCATGCTATACCGGAGGACTTTGTTGTTTATTTATAGATGCTAGTTTGTATCAGTTAATCCCAAGGTCCTAATTTATCGCTCTCTGCCACTCCCCCTCTTTGGTAACAACTTTGTTTTCTGTGTCTGAAGAGTCACCCTTTTAAAGTTATACGATTCCGTGGTTTTTAGTATATTCACAGAGTTATGCAGCCATCATGTGGTTCTAGAACATTCTCATCACCTGAAAGGGCGCACCGTCTCTGCTGGCACAAGCCTCCCTACTCAGCCCCACTCTCCTTCTGTCGCTGTGGATTTGCCTGTTCTGGACGTTTCATGGACATGGCCATCTGTGTCTGGCTTCCTTCTCAGAGCAAGTCCCTCCGCGTTGCAGCACGATCCCGTTTTCCGAGCTCGTCCACATCCTGAATGATTCAGCCGGGAATGCCTGCACTCTGCCTGGGAGCGCAGGGGGCCTGGATTGGCTGCAGAGATTTTACTCACCTCTGTCACGTGGTTGAAGCATGGTTTGTGTGCTGCCTGAAGGTTTTTAAGTTGGCATGTGTTTTTTTCCCATTGAGAAAGCTGAAGTTTATTTTCGACATTTTTATTTGAAGAAGGACGACACTGAAGGCTTGCTGTCGTCATGTCTTGGTTTAGAATGTTTGTGATGCTCTGCGTGGTTGCTTCAGAGCAGAACCACGTTGTCAGTAGAACATTTTTACTCTGGAAACCAACGTATGGGTACAAGAAGCCGACTTTCCCAGTGAGCTGTACTGAAATGTGTGACTGGAAGCACAGAGAATCTCCCAGTGGGGATCCAGCGAGACTCTGCAAGTGCGGTCCCAGCAGCGGATGCCTGAGACCAGACTTCTGTCCCCTGTTCACCCGGCACGCATGTTAACTCACTTCAGTTGTGTCTGACTCTTTGCCACCCTTTGGACCAGGCTCCTCCATCCCTGGGATTCTCCAGGCAAGAGTATTGTAGTGGGTTGCCATGCCCTTCTCCACCGCATCTTCCCAACTCAAGGATCGAACCCACATCTCTGAGTCTCCCACATTGGCAGGCAGCTTCTTCACCACTAGCACCGCCTGGGAAGCCCCTGTTCACCCTGAGATCCCAGGAAACAAGCAAAAAGGAGGCCAAGGAAACTCAGAGCAGCAGAGACTGGGAGAGGGACCTTTTACCAGTAAGGGGAGAGTTTTCTACAGACCTTTGAAAGAGACAAGAAGTTGGAACCTTTCAACAAGAAGATGAAAACTGGATGCAGGTTGAGCGTGAGCAGAAGGGCTCTGGCGCAGCCCCTGAGCTGAGCGAGTGGGGTCGTGGATGTGGTCGAGGACTGAGGCCGTCCGCCAGGGGGCGCTCCCTCTCTCATCCCGACCCGGGATCAAAGCCGGGCCCACAGCCGTCGAAGTGCCTCCCTGCTGGACCACCGGGTAATTCCCAGCTCTCCCTTCTTGTTTTGAGGCGATAGCACTTTGCCGTTGGGCAAGTATTTCTTCATGGAGATGGAGTTCTGGGGGAGAATTGGGGCTCCCGGAGTAGGTACCAGCACGCAACTGGAGCTTTCCGCCCCACCGCTGTGTGATGGGGGCTTTTCATCCCAAAGTGAAGCCTGCCAGGGACTGAGCACAGTGAACCTTCCCGTTCAGGATGCAAGTTAAGGAGGGAAGGTACCTAACCCAGTGCAAGACGAAGCTGCACAGCTGCGTCTACTTGTAAATATGTCCAGACGGATGGGGAAAAACAACGGGAAAGGGAAAATGTAATACAGCATTTTTATACAGCCTCCCAAAGGAGAAGGAAGATTCAGAAGCTAGAACCCTTGAGAAGAGGATCATTGGAAACTTGAGGGAAGGTGGGACTTGAGCACTGGTGTTTGACTTCCGGCCTCCCCTCCCTGTCGGGTCAGTAAGTTCTGATGGAAGTGATGGAGGAGGAGAAAAAAATAGGTGAAAAACCAACTGGCGAGAATTGAAATCAGGATGAAGAGATCCCAGGGGCTGACTCCTGACTGCTTCTCAAGGGCTCGGTGCAGGATTAGGAGAAGTGCAAGAGGATGTGCTCTCTGCTCTGCTGATTGCAGTGAGAACAGGGAGAGTGAGGCTGCGGGGCCGCAGGCACAGGGTTGCGGGTCCCCGCGCAGCCGTGGTGTTCAGAGCAGCTGGAGCCCAGAGGACACAGACAGCTGCAGTGTGCTCGGGACTAGAGGGGTCCCCCCGGCTCCACAGTCGTTCCCCCCCCCCCAGTGCAGCGGGAGCACCCCAACTCTCTGGAGCAGAAGCTGTGCCAGATGGAGAGTGATGTACAGAAAATAGGTCACAGAAGCAACACGATAGATTCATGGAGAAGCTGGACCACTCGTGAATGGGTGATGCAACTTGATGTGCCTCTGCCCTTCAGCTCACAAACGTAGATCTGGAAGGAAAAGAAAAAAGCCCACCAAAATCAGCTTCCTAAGCAGTACCAGCCATCATTTTGAGGGCAAATCACACCTGAATATCCTTGTTCCATGATAAGTAAAAAGCAAAGAAGCAACATGTTGCCAGGATAAAATAAGCAACAGTGATAGACTTTTTGAGGCAGAGGAAAAGTGTAATTTTCAAGGAAGACTGATTATAGAAACTAAGTCAGTTTCAGGTTGAATCTGCTTTGTGCTTTTTTTAAAAAATAAAAATTCAATTTAAATAAAATTCAAGACTCTGAAATAAGGTGATTGAAAGAGGAGATAAGGCAGATAAAGTGAAATGAATGAGCTGAGAGGAAGAAACCTTAATGATACTAAATGCATTTGCAGGAAGAACATCATTCCAATGTAGCAAGTTAATCAGTGCTCTGATCTAAATAAGTTGTTCCTGAGGAAGCCCCAAACCGCAGAAGAAACAGTAATCAGAGATACAATGGAAAAATGTATCTTTGAGCTGAAAAAACAATAGCTGCTTCTGTGTATTGAAAGGGCTCATTCTGCTAAGACGAAATTAGTGTAAAGAGCAACTGTGCTTGTGAAAGTTTTAGATCTCAAAGATAAAATACAGTACAGCCAGCCAGTCAGAAGGAGGGCAGGGGGAGGTTACTTAACAAGGAAGAATCACGATGACTTTAGGCTTTACTATATAACACTGAGAAGATAGAGTGGAGGGTAAGAGTTTCTGGCTCAAAGATTGTAACCAAGAATTAAATAATTACACTAATTGCTATTCATTTGTGAGGGCAACAAACAGATGTTCTGTGAAGGTACAGAAGTCGGGCCTAGCACCCCGCCTTCTGCTGAGCTCACCCTGCTTTTGCACTTAAGAATTACCAGGGCCAGTACATTTCCTTACTCTTTAAGGAGCTTCTCACTGCCCCCCTCCCTGCTGCTACCTGGACAGAATATCTTCCTGATAGACCAGCTGTGAATTTTTCTTGGGGTGGGGGGGCACTTTTTCAAAGATATATTCCAATCTACTAAAAGATTAATTAGAATAACTTAGGAAGGAGAAAGTCATGATTTATATTTATAATATGATTTATAATAAAATGGACATGGAATTGAAATCATGTAAACATAAGTTTAAGTGTATGTAATTATAGATTTGGTTACAAATCAAAATTCAATTGTTGTAAGTCTTGCCAGAGAAGATAATGTAATGAAAAAAAAACCCCACAGTAATTCAGTAATAATGGCAGCAATAATAAAGGTGGATTGAACTCTTAACAGAAGCCAAGAAGTAGGTGATGGGGGAGTCAGGGAGGTTGTACAAAGTACAAGTCCTGCCTTTTCCTCTTACTGTTTTATTTTTGATCTTGAAAAATAGAAAAATATAGTTAGTAGTGTGATTTAAAAAAAATAACTTCAAGTAACATCTAGAATATTTGAAGGATATACATTCCACATCACTAGAGGGAGAAGAATACAGGTAAATTTAATTCATGGGGTAGGGTCAGGTTATGTGGGATCCTAGGTCCCTGACTGGGGATTGAACCTGTGCACCCTGCCGTGAAGATGCAGTCTTAACCACTGGACTGCCAAGGGATTCCCAGTCTAGTTTTGTTTTTGTCATGGGCTTTTTGAATTTATTTAGCGGAGAATTACCTGCTTTTCTTGTGCCCACAGATGGGAAAATCTTTAAGAAGTAAATGCCTTTTGGGGGGTAGGGGTTAGTGGGAGATTATCCATTCTGTGGAATGTATTTGTTTAGAAATTTAGATCCTCTGTGACTCATCCTCGTGCTATTTTGAAATGTTTTTGGACAGATCTTTAGGAAGGCCTTTGAGGCAGAAAGGATTGGGGAAGAGAGGTGGTGTGATGGGAGGTGGTGAGGTGGGTCTGGTGTGGCAGTGGGTCCCTCTAGACGCGGTTTCCCAAAGGTGCACCTTCCGAGGGTGGTGAGGACAGGAGGGGAAGTAGAGAGAGCCCAGTGAGCTGCCCCATCCGAACATTCTTGGCCAGCTGGGGAGGAGCCGGCTTTTGTGGGACATGAAATTCATCATTTGGAACACCCTCTTCAAGAAAAATAGCACAGAATTGAGTATCAAAGTGAAATTGCTTACGATGAGAAAGAATTCATAACTTAGAAATTTTAGAAAGCTTAGAAAACCACAAACAAGTCAGACCTCAGACAAATCCCACAGTTCTTTTCTGTGCTTGACACAACTTTGTACTTTCCCCTGCACTTTTGGTTGCCTACTCTGGCTAATTGGTAACTTCTGCACATAACAATAATGTATTTTGCTGAAAAAAGGAATAGCAAGATCATTCAGTCTTTCCCCCTGCTAAGTCGCTTCAGTTGTGTCCGACTCTATGTGATCCCATAGATGGAAGCCCACCAGGCTCCCCCGTCCCTGGGATTCTCCAGGCAAGAACACTGGAGTGGGTTGCCATTTCCTTCTCCAACACATGAAAGTGAAAAGTGAAAGTGAAGTCGCTCAGTCGTGTCTGACTCTTAGCGACCCCATGGACTGCAGCCTACCAGGCTCCTCCATCCATGGGATTTTCCAGGCAAGAGTACTGGAGTGGGATGCCATTGCCTTCTCCAGTCTTTCTCCCTCTAGGATGGTTGAATGAAAAATTTAAATTACTGATAATTTAGGAAGGTTTCTTTCAAGATTTTGACCATTGAAAGTTTTTAAGTTTTCATTGTAATACGAGAATTATTTTTTTGACATTTCCTTTTTTTTTTTAACTGTTCTGTGCAGTTTAATGTAATGTGTTTTATAATAAAAAGTTAAAAAAAAAAA
Source organism: Tragelaphus eurycerus (assembly GCA_935064755.1). Taxonomy (NCBI): domain Eukaryota; kingdom Metazoa; phylum Chordata; class Mammalia; order Artiodactyla; family Bovidae; genus Tragelaphus; species Tragelaphus eurycerus. Next base: position 4,272,591 of record CAKXYN010000108.1, read on the forward strand.
CCCCATAAGTGAAGTCAAAACACAAAAACTGGGAAAAAAGATATATCTCATATTATAAACAAAAAACTAACATCCCCCATAAGCTCCTAGAAACTGCTAAAAATATCAACAAGCCCATAGAAAAATGAAGCCAGGACACAGAGTTTCTGGCCCCCTCAACAAATTAAAAGACTCACTCTTGAAAGGCAAAGCAGTCTTTTAAAAACCTGAATGGTCTTTTGAAAGAGTTCCTTGAAAATTTAGGTCCGATCCTTTTTACTTTCTGGCTTAAAACCTGCTAAGTATTTCCCATCTACTCAGATATGTGTGTTTTTCCATCAACGCAGAATCATTCTGTCATGATCTGTGTAGCTATGTATGTTTTTTGCCCCCCATCAAAGTCAGTTTTAAGGATCTGGAGAAACTGAAGCACCTACTTCTTGTCCTTCCCTGCCACTAGCTGTGTAGTACTTCATCCAGTAATGAAAAACCACAGCTAATTGATGTGTGAAGTTGTTCAATAATATGAACTAACCTAACAGCTTTGTGACTGCTCCACGTGGATGTGTCCTGGGACAATGTGAGTTTACGAGTGATTTCACAGTAGTAACTTGGAACATTATGCAGTTTGCCTCTTCAGACTTCCCCACCTAACAAAGTTGGAAACACGCAGACCAGAGAAGTATTAAGGAGCAGGAGTTAGTTGGGGTGGCGGGCAATCTGTGAAGGAGGAAGGGCTGATAAGGGAGCCACATCGAAGAATAGCTGTTCCCACTGCCTTGCTTCTGTGGTGACAGGCCAGGGTGCCCTGGGTTCTAGCTGCTTGAGTTTCTCCTGGAGTTCCTGGAGCTGGCTTCGACCCCAGTTGATGCGGCTCTGAAGGCTGGCAATGTCTGCAGCCAGCTGCAGACCCTCCCGGAAGCTGGCTTGAGCTTGTCGCAGACTGTGAGGAACAGGATTCCAAACCATTTCAAAGGGTTCTGGGGAGCTGGGGAGGAGTGTGGCTCTGGGGTCCTTGGGAGACCCTTGCGCTTGCGCAGAGCTGCCTCATGGGATCCCACCTCCTCTGGAGTTTGGGTGCCGACTCTCACCATCCAGAACTTCTGGAGTCCGTCCTGAGCCTCGCTGGTGCCGACACGGACCTGGGGCTCCATGTGGGAAGCATACTGCAGGGGCCCTACTGACTTGACACCCATGGCAGAGTGAGCTTTGGAGAGCGAGAGCCAGCCCTCCTCCACCCGGGCGTTTAGCGCCTGCCGCTTCGCCTCCAGTTGTTCCAGGTCTCCGAGGAGCTGCAGGAGAACAAAGTCCAGCTCGGCCTGCAGATCTTTTTTGACATTTCGAAGCTTTTTCCAGTCTTTTCTTTCTTTCAGTTTCTGGTTTTGAATTTTATCAGTATACCTCTTCATATATTTGAGTTTTTGACTGATGAAATGTTCTGAAAAACATACCAAATTATTTTAAAGGTAATACAGGTACCTTGCAAGTCGGAAGGCATGGAAATGTTCCTGCTAAGTTGTGTTAAGTACGTAGTTGACTCATGAGCGGGTTTAGAATGTTGTCCCCTGAAACCATGTTTCTTCAGGCTGTTTTGTCACTTAGATGGTAGCCTGTGTGCTGCTTTCTCTGTGGAGTCTGACACTGCCCGACATAATCAGGACAGGACGCGCCAGATTCACTGTGGTCGCTGGGCTGCATCAGGCACGCATGTTCAACACAGACTTACCTGCTGGTTCCAGACCGCAGGTGCAGAAACCTGTACGCGTCGGAATTCTCACAGATTGTTTTTCACAGTAATTACCAAAGAAGAAAAAAATGTACTTGTGACTTGTGGTAATCGTCAAGGGTATTCCTAACAGGATAGCATTTCCATTTTGATTAGACTTCAGTGTGAGGATCAAGTCTGCTTTATCTGCAGTGTCCTTGGGACGTCCCCAGTGGTCCACTGGTGAGGACTCCCCCACTCTCACTGCTGAGGGCCGGGGTTTGTTCTATGTCTGGTCAGGCAACTAAAATCCCATAAGATGCAGGGCAAGGCCGAAAAAAAAAAAAAAGGTACGTATCCAGTGATGGGAACCACTTTGCACCGACTGCCTTCTGACTCAGTACAGTTCCCACCTCATTTCTCCTCCACTGCCCTCCCCTCTCAGGCACCAAGAGGCCTGACTGCAGTAAAGACCCCTCTGCCTGGCGCCCACCGTCCACTGTTCCATCAGGTAAGGACACCCAGGTGTCTCTCAGCCCTCCGATCACGTGTCCCGTCACGTGATCCGCAGGTATGGCTAAGAGCCACGTAAAGTATCCCAAGAACCCGAACCACGAGCATCCCCAGCTCAGCCTCCTCTTAAGGGTCCTCAAGTTTTGCAAATTGATCTGAGAGAAATTTCCACAAGTGGGATTCTGGATCCGAAGGGAAAATGAATCTGGGAGGTTGGTAGAGGTTACCAGCCTTGCTTCCATACCTGTTTGCTATTTTTAACTCCCACCAGCCACGTGGGAGACCTCAGAAGCCCCTGAAGCCTCATCCACAGAGAATGCTGGCCTGTGCCCGTTCGTCTACTGGGTTATTGATCTTTTCCTTTTCAACTTCTAGAAGGTCGGTCTGTTTGGGCCATTCATTCCCATGATCTGCAAATGTTGTCTCCCGGTTTGCCGATTCTCTTTTGACTCTGCTTATGACATTTTATTGGCTTGTTTTGCTGTCATGAAGAAATCTTATTTTTTAGTGTAGCTGAATTTTTTTTTTTTCCTTTTGCGACTTCTTAATTTTGGGTCATACTCAGAAATGACTGCCCCATTCCAAGATTATAAAAGACTGTATCTGAATTTTGTTTTATAGTTTCCCTTTCTACATTTCAGTCTTTGAACTACTTGGCATTGCTTTTGGTGTACGATGTGAAGTGTACATACAGCTTCCCCGTCACACACCCCCCGGCCCCCGGCCCAGAGGACTATTTTGTCTCTATTAAAAAGTTCATCTTTACCTTGCTGCCTTGTCATAAGCTAAGTTTCCATCTGATTTGAGCCCTTCTGGACTTAACTGTTCTGTTCCCTTGGTCTGTCTGTCAGTACTCCCCAATTTTCCTTCCTCGTTGACCATGGTGTTTTAATATTGTTTAGGGTTGTTTCTTCCCCCTTTTCAGTTTTCAGAGTTTTCCTGGCCCTTTTTCTTTGCTTTTTGTTTTCCTTATGATCTTTACAATCTGCTTGTCTACAGCAGAAAATAAACAGCTGCCACTTTGAGATGGCATTAGATTTATAATTACCTTGGAGAGTATGACGTGCTTCTGATGTTGCATCTTTATATCCAGAAACATGATATGTCCTCTCATTTAAGTCCGTTAGGTCACGCAAGAATGTGTTAAAGTTTTCCTTTCACTTACACACAAGTTTTACACATTTATTAAATTTATTTCTGGATGTTTGATGTTTTATTGCTCTCCCAATGGAGGTGTTCTTTCCAATTTGTTTCCATTTTATTATCTAACTAGTTACTGTTGGGATTTATGTAAGCTGTTGATTTCTGTGTATTAACTTTGTGCCTTACTAGCTTACCAAATTGAGAAGGCAATGGCACCCCACTCCAGTGCACTTGCCTGGAAAATCCCATGGACGGAGGAGCCTGGAAGGCTGCAGTCCTTGGGGTCACTAGGAGTCGGACACCACTTTCACTTTTCACTTTCCTGCATTGGAGAAGGAAATGGCAACCCACTCCAGTGTTCTTGCCTGGAGAATCCCAGGGACGGCGGGGCCTGGTGAGCTGCCGTCTATGGGGTCGCACAGAGTCGGACACGACTGAAGCGACTTAGCAGCAGCAGCAGATTACCAAATTACTGTTTTCTAGACACGTCAAGTTTTGGTTGGTTCTCTTAGATTCTCTACTTCCACAGTTATTTCTTTGGCACGTGATCATTTTATCTGCTCTCCAGATTTTATTCCTGTGATTTTAGTCTCTTGTCCATTTGCATTGGCCCGGAGTCCTGTTTTGAAACTGTGCATTTTGAGATGCTAGTGAGGTCTCCAGAAGGAGGCGGAGGAGGCGTGGGTTTGAAGCTGAGGAGACAGATAATAGGGCTGGGAATCAGTTGCAACAAGACGTTGGGAGCAAGTGCAGTGGGGAATGGGGACAGAGCTGGAGACGGAACGGCGGCGACTCGTGGGCGATGATGGGCAGAGACTGCAGAGCCCAGGCAGGGAGGGCTGGCTGGCTCTCTTCTTGTTTTCCCCTCATCTTAAGTAGACTTTATTTTTAGAGCAGTTTTAGGTTCAGAGCAAAACTGAGCTGAAATTTCAGAGGTTTCCATGTGCCCACTGCTTCTCCGCCCCTGCTGCGGACAGCACCTCCGGGAGTGGTCAGCTGCGACAGCAGGCAGGTCTCAGGTCACCCCAGGGCCCACTCTGGCCTGGGGCACCCTGTGGGTCTGGACGTAAGTCTAGTGACCTGTGTCCATGCTCGTGTCCAGCGCAGGCACTTCGCAGAAGGCTCCCTTTGAGCATTGCCCCTGGCTTTCTCGGCGCTTACCCTCCCTGCGCTGCTTACTCCGCGCTGCTCTTTGTGTCTCCTTTTCTAAGCACACGACTCTGCCTAGTCTGTTGAACTCCGTCTTGTTCATTAGCAGTTGTTTCTTTAATCTTTCACTGTTTTCCCCTCAGTTCTTTTATTCTTTCTAAAATCGAAGTAAAGAAGTTTGCTCAGTGGGAATTGTTCAAACAGTTACCTGCGGGGAAACTCTACCTGAACGGTGGCCCGCGAGTGCTTGCTTCCTTTTGGTGACAGATGAAGCAATAAAATACATATTTAGGGTTCAGTGTTTTTTTTTTTTTTTTCATGGACCTGAACTTAAAAGGAAATTCCTTTAAAAAGAAAACATCTTTAAAAAAATACAGCTGGTTCCTAGAATGTTAATGGTTCATTCTTCTGGTTGGTACAAACTGTGTAGTCATTTTGAGTGATAACTGTCGGCAAAGTAGACTTCGTAGGGTCGGAAGGTTGTCTGAGGTATTTAAGATGTATTTTCTGCTATCGGAATGTCACAGTGAGGGAAGGCCGTGGTGACGCTGTCCTCGCAGCTTAACGTCGTGGCCGGCCAGGGGTGCGGGCCGCATTCTGGAGACGTGGAACACACACACCCATGCGCGTGGCTAAGTCTCAGAGGGTTTCCACTCTTGCTGTCCCTGCAGGTTGGCTGACTTGGGAGACTTTGTGTAGATGAAACGAAGATCAGTGTAAACATAGCGCTGCCATCCGTGGTGTGGCGTCTTAGGTTTCATACGTGGTAGGAGACCACCATATGTGAGGAGGAGAGTGGGGGGCTCGGTGGGGGCACCCGGAGCCCAGGACAAGCACCAGTGGCCTCCCCATGGGGGGCCTGGCTTTGGGGGTGAGTGGTTCTGGCCACAGGGACCAGAGCTGACCCCATGGAACAAGAGGTGCCTGATCCTGGAGGAAGGAGCGGGTGGTCCTCCTGCCAGGGGGACACATGCCCCAGATGGCAGGGAAGTGTGCTAAGCCTAGGGGCCGGGTGGGGGAGAGGCTGGAACCACCGCCAGGACCAGAGGCTAGGCGCTGCACGGCTCCCGGGAGGCTCTGGTTCCTGTGCCGTGTCGGTGGAGAAGGACCTTCATTGATGGCACGCCGTTGTTCTGCCTGCAGATCGCCCCAGCCCTCACACTCCCGAGCACAAGGAGGTCTGCATCCCCTTCAGGATGGCCCTACTGGACCCGGGGCTTGTCCTGCAGCCGGGCCAGGAGCTGGAGGAGGCGCGGTCCGTGGGCCCTGAACACGCAGCTGCCCCTCCCTGCCCACAGCTGCATGGCGGGGCTGCTGGGTCCCCGTGCTTCTGGTCTTCAGTACAAGTTGTGCTGAAACCAGCCTCCTCCTTGAGCGCCCGGACGTGGTGTCTCCCCTGTCACGGTGTCCCCCTCGTGAGGGCTTGAGGTGTCTCCTGCTGGCTGACCTGTGCAGTCAGGCTCCCTGAGAACTTCCAACATGAGGGACCTCCTGCTTTTCCTCCAGGAGGTCCCTTGGCCCAGATGCAGAGTGGACCAGTGGCATCTGAGTTCCTGGAAAAGCAAACCTTGGTCAGGACCCAGGAGTCACGTGTATCCTCTTCCCAGGGCGGTGGGCGCCTGTCCTGTTTGGTAATTGCATCCTGGGGACTCGGTGCACCCCTCGCTGGCAGCTCTGCAGCATGGGAGGACCGACCCCACCCCGCCCCGGGCTCCTGGGGCACGTGGTTGGGGGGGCAGGGTGGGCACGCTGACCAGCTGGGTGATGTAGGAAGATAACTGTGTGTGTTACATTTAGATCAGCGAGGAGGTCTTGAAATAGGGTACCGCTGGGACTAGAAATGAAGAGACAGGCTTGTCTTAAACAGAACCAGCACTTGACGACACGGCGGTGGGGTTGGCAGGACTTGGTGACCTCTTGGGTGGAGGTCAGAGAACTAGCGCACTGCCCGGTGAAGGCCTGAATCAGGGAAGCAGGGTGAGCCGAACGCGTGGGGTTGGGGATGGCGGGGTGGCTTTTGACACGGTGGGGTGTCTCTGTGACGTCACGCTCGGGATGTCTGGCAGGCAGTTGAGTATCCCGGAGCAGCCCACGCCCCACTGACATGTGCTGTGGTGACAGCGCTGAGCTGTCAGGAGACGCGGGGGCGGGGGGCACCCAAGGGCCGAGGTTGCAAGGAGCAGCCCTGCGTGGGGAGCTTGGGGAGAGGAGAATCCAGGGTGTCAGAGTGAGGGCGGAGGCAGCGGGGTGCGGGTTCTACTGACCAGAGGCAATGGTTGGGAAGACGCTGGGGAGGGCACGGAACCTGCGGGAGCCTGAGAGCCCCACGCAGAAGGCCAGCCGTGGCTGGAGGAGACCGGGCTGCAGAGCCCCCTGCCTGGGCAGGTGCCGCTGCCACCCCCTGGGTCCTGGCCGCTGCTGGCACTGGTGAGCTGTCTCTAAACTTCTGGAGCACGCTCTGTGAGCCGGAGCCCCCTGCACAGGGGCAGCTCGCGGAGGCTCCGTGGGTTCCCTGATGGCAGGGGCCTCTCACGACAGGCTAGGAGGCAGGCTGGGAGGGTCGGCAGGCACTGCGCTCCTGGTGGGCTTAGCAGGGGCAGGAGCAGCAGCTGGAAGGATAAACGGCCAGTGGGAGGAAGGAGACCTCTGCGTCCCAGGGCCCAGCAGTCAGGGCTGAAGTGCAATCGACCCCTGAGGGCTTATGGCTGCCCCTGCAGCCTGGATTCCCGGGGCCTGCCTGCGTCTGCCTGTGGGTTTACCAAGGTTGGAGAACTGATTCGCCTCCTGGTTTGTGGTACAAGTGCAGGAATGCACTTGTCTCTGGGTTGGATTAAAGGGTGGTTGAGTTTATCCAGGAATGGGGTTGGCAGTGGGTCTGGTGGAAGGGCTAAAAAGGAAAGAAGTCATTAGAAAGGTGCGTCTTTGCGCTTAGCAGGGCACGTGGGGCCTGGAGCGCATGCAGAGACCAGGAGACAAGGGCATCTGGTGAAGGCAGGCTGTGGAGGAGAGCGGAGAGCCCAGGTTGTTGGGTCAGAGTCAGAGGAGAACCTGGGAGGGAGACTCCGGAAGAGGGCTTGCTGAGGGCATCTCAGGACAGCAGCAACGTGTCCTCAAGGCCTTCATGAAGGGGGGTTGGTTCCTGTCTCGGGGCTACAGACTGTGAAGTCAGTCTGTCCCCTCCTGGTAAAACAGGCAAGGAGGGCTGTGTCCTTTGGGTGCAGAGGCAGAGCTGCCTGCTGGCCCCTGAGGTCCGGTTCGGTGAGACCCCGTTCTAGTGTGAGGGTGTGTGCAGCGGGCCTCAGCAGTCCCCGTGGAGGGACGGGGCATCTGGCCAGGTCCCGATGCCCTTAAACTGTTCCCTTCCTGGGTCGACTGTGAGCACACATCGGTTTTCCATTATGAACAGGCTCCTCACCTGGGAGCTGGTATGGTGAGCATGTTAATTCTAGTGCTGCCTGTCCCCTGGGATAGGTCCATCGTTAACGTCTGAACTTGCCAGTCAGCATGAAAGCGATGAAAATCATATTTCTTACTGTAAATGGATAATCGGGCATGCCGATTTGAAACATAAATTGCTCGAGTGTGACTCCTGTGTTGGAGGACCTGAGAGGTGGGCCCACTCCTGGCACATAAACAAGTCCAGCTTCTGGGTTGCAGGGGCCCTCCGGTGGCGAGCACCCCTGGGCGAGGCTGCTGGTGGGACACTGTCACCCGGTCCTGTGAAGTCTGAGCAGGGCTCCCACTTCCTGGAGAGCCCTGAGTCCCTGCTCCACAGGGCCCCCTGTCCAGAACACCCTTCAGTCTGGCTCCGTCCCGCTCAGCTTCCAGGGCACTTGGGCAGGTCCTGAGACCCTTAACCTGCCTCCCTCCCAGTTCAGCCTCGTGGGCACACAGTGGTTCTCCATGATAAGCGGGCCTCCTCCCAGCCCTCTCTACCCTCAGTCTAAAGTTGCTGCTGTTCTGTCTCTTCCCTTGTAGAACTATTGTTACTGTTCAAATAATAATAATATGTGTGTGTGTGTGTGTGTGTGTGTAGGGGAGGAGTACTACCTCACTGGACAGAATGTGTGAGCCGGGCGGAGGGCTGTAGTCTTGTTCACGTGTGTGGCTCCCGGTGCAGCAGTCTCTGCTCAGCGCAGGTGTTGAGTGGTGTTTGCTCAGCGAATAGAGCCCTGGGTGTGGGGGTTACAGGTGGGAGGGCGGAGACCTCGAGAGGAATCGGAGGAGTGAGCCGAAACCCCGCCGAAGGTCGTGGGGGCAGGGGCCTCTGAACTGTGGAATAACATCATCGATTTTCTTTTTTCTGATTGTAAAAGTATAAGCTCTTAAAAAAAAAAGTTCGAGAAAATTACAAAGAGGAGAAGGAAAGCCATCTATAATTCCACCACTATCACCATTTTGGTTTGTATAACTTGACTGTTCTGTGGGTGGGTATGTATGTTTTTCAGAACACGAGCACGATCGCATATATTTACGGTTTCCTCCCCAGCTCTTCTCATTTAATTACGTCGCAGACATCCTTCCCTGTCAGCGAGGTCCACGTTGGATTGGCTGCATGGTGTGGTCATGGGAATGCAAGTCTGTCTCCTGTTGCACTTGTGTAGATTACATTGCCTTTTTTTTGCCATGTAAATTGCACGGTGATGAACAGCCTTCAGATTGTCATTTCAGTCCTCCAAGATGGAACCTTTCTTGAGTCTGGTGGCGGGTGGAGTAGAATGCAAACCGGGCTCTAAGCATTTCTTTTTGACCGGTTTTGTCTCCTTTGATTGAGTCATTTGATGCCCTCTCTAGAGCCAGAAATCCCCAAAAAAGTGCCCCTCTCCGTCCGAGAAGAAGGGAATAGGTATTTTAGCTTTAGGTGGCTGAGGCTCTGCTTGAAGGAGGAGAAACTCGCTGTGAGTCCCTCTCTAGGTGAAGGATGTTAATAGTTAGCTGGTAGAATCGCAGTAACAGCAGCGACGGTTCTGGTGGTCGGTTATTAATTGTCCCTGACGTGCCCCGTGTTGCACGCCGCACTTTGTGTTTGGAGTAGGAGCTCCTCGGTTCTCTCAACAGTCCTTGAGATTGGTGCTGCCGGCCCCATCGTACAGATGAGGAGACCGTGGCCTGACCAGGTGCGATGACTTGCCTGCGGCTCGAGAGGGCAGTGCTGAGCCGTGGCCCCCCGCAGTTGTGTGTTCCTGGGGTCCGTCCTGGCGACCACACCCGACTCGGTACCTCTCAGGAATATAAACTCACCTGGCTGCCCTGAGAGGTAGTTTCTCTGTAAAGTGACATTAAAAAGACTTTAAAGACACCGTGTCTGTAAAAAGAGAAGCAGAAGTGTTTTAACATCTGGGGCAGCATATTTAAAATCCAGGTGTGGCTGATTCTGTCTGTTTGGCTGGAGAGGCGGTGGGGGAGAGCAGGGCCGTCCGGCGCCTGGCCGCGTGTTTCCTCCTGGGTTTCCCCCACGCTCACTCTGGCTCGGGCCGCTTTCACCTTCCGTTCCTCTGGTCTGTGCTGTTGCTGGACAGCTGCTGGACATCTGTTGCTGAGGATGTGGTGGACGGATGTGTCAGTGGCTCTGATCTGGCCGGTATTGGCGCCGGGAGCCGAAGGGTCTCCACGGGCTCTGGGCCGCATCTTCTGTTCCCCTGGTCACCCAGCTGCAGGCGCTGCCATCGCCCATAAAGATGTCTGACAAAGTTAAGGGCCTTTCTCCCATCGCAGAAATAGAGGAAAAGATGAGACAAAGAGGAAGGAAATCTCTCATTAAAAAAGGGCGGGTTTTACATCCTTGAACAGTGTTCTCCAACGCGAGGGAATCCTCTGTGGATCTGGGCTGCAGGAGGGGTGGCCGAGGGGGAGAGGAGAGGGGCCCAGGCTTCCAGAAGCTAAAATGTTAAAGTTGAGCATGTCTTGGATGCAGATAAGTTCTTTTGCCTCCTCGACTTGGTTTACAACCCTCATTTTTTATTTTTAAGGTCATCTGGGGGCAGTCTCTCCACTCGAAGCCTGGCTCTTTCAGTGTGGGCTGACCCCTGAGTCCAAGCCTCCCACACAACTTGAGAACTCGATTCTTTGTTCACAAAGACTTCTTTCCAGCCCCTTTCCTCCCCTCAAAATACTCCATATTTGGAGTGAGTGTTATGAACCAGAGCATGGCCAGAGGACACATATGTATGTTCTTCTGTCCCGAGGACAACGGAAAAGTCTGCTCCTTAAAGCACGTGTGTATGAACACGGAAATGTCCCACCAAGCCCGGGGCACACAGTTTTATGAATGTGCCTAGCTGTGTGATCTATATGCTGTTTATCTCTGAAACTGAAAAGAAGGTGATCTGCGGTGGTGTGAGATCGTAAAGGGGGCTGGAGAACCAAGGATACAGGTCCTTAGACCGATGTTCTGTGAGCCTGAGTTTAGCAGTTAAACCTGAAATCGGGACGTAAAATAAGGGAAGCTTCACATTTTTACATTGATTGTTACATGATTTTTTTTTTTCTTAATAGGAGAATCTGAGTCAGAATGAGCCTGAGCTGTGGTCTGGTTTGTGAAATCAGCCCCACCTCCCACGTTCTTCTGATTAAAGACACAGAGCTGAAGCAAGTCAGCGGCTCTCATTCTCCAGAAAGCTAGTTTTTATCCCCTGGTTCAGCCGGGGTCCCATAAGGTTACTTGTTCACACGCACGGTGGAATTTTCTGCTGGAGGAGTCACAGGCTCGGTCTCAAACATTTGCAGTAAAGTTTACAAGATGTTGTTGTCTTGGAAGATGCACAAAGACTCTGACAGCCCGTTTGGGTGGAGAACTACAAATCTGCTAATTATTGGAAACTTAGTTGATGTCAGTGCTCCTTCCCTCTGGAAGCCCCGCAGAGCCGCGTGGGTCGGAGGCAGCGTCCGCGGTGGCCGCGCCCGCGTCTTGGCCCATCCTTGTCGGGAGCGCTTCCAGGTCTGCTGAGCGTTGTAGGTTTCTGCCAGAGATCCCTTGCCGGGGTTAAGAAATCTTCTATACTTAGTTTACTGCATTTTTTTTTTTTTAATCAGGAAGGGCTGTTGAATTTTATCAAGTGCTGTTTTTCTGTCTGTTTGAGACAGTCATGTGTTTTCCATTAGGCGCTTTTCTATACTGGTCAGCTTTCTCAAAAAGCCATTTGCACACAGTACATCCACTCACCCAAGGCTTAGAGCGCCTTTAAAGCCCTGACTGCGTGACTGCGTGTGTTTTTCCTCGAGTTTGATTTCTCCTTCATTCTGTACCTGTCTCCTTTCCACTTTGAGGTGATTCCTGCATGTCTAGGCTGTTGGTGATTCTTCTTTTTGCAGAAGCCTCTCCTGTCATTTCATTCATTTAGGGGAGAGGGAAACACGCATTCCTATGCCCAGGCTGCCCTTTGACCTTGGGCTGCCCTTTGACGTCGTCTCAGGGTCTTTGAAAAGCAAAGGACAGAATTACCCTTTTTTCTTTAAAAAAAAAAAAATATTTTCAGCACAGGTTTTCTCTGCCTTTAGCTTTTTTGCAAGCCTCATATAATTTACCATCAGTGGAATCATTCAGTGTGTGGTCTTCTGTAGCTGGCTTCTTTTGCTTAGCATATCTAGTAGCAGGAATCAGTAGTGGGGTTTTTTGTTTGTTAATTTTTGTGTGTGTGGTTTTTTTTTTTGCTGGATAATATACTCCATTTTGTGCTATATCACAACCTGTTCATCTGTTCATTGGTAGCTGGACATTTGGGTTGTTGCTACCTTTCAGCTGTTGTAAATGGTGCTCCAGGAATATTCATGTACGAGTATTTGTTTGAATACCCGTTTTAAGTTCTTCTGGGTATATTCCTAGTGGACGTAGTGGGGCGTATAGTAATTGTGTGTCCAACTTTTTGAGAAACCTTTAAAATGTTTTCCGGAGTGACTGAACCATTTTACGTTCCCACTAGTGATATATAAAGAAGGTTCCAGTTTCTCCACATCCTTGCCAGCACTTTTTAGGATACTTCCTTGTTATGTACTTCCTTGGTGTGGAGTACCACCTCATCATGGCTTTCGTTTGCATTTCCTAATGACTAGTGATGTTCAGCATCTTTCCATATGTTTCTTGGGTGTTTGTCTTCTCTGGAGAGATGTCTGTTCAAGTCCTTTGTATTTCACGGGTTGTTTGTCTTTGAGTTATAAGAGTTCTCTATGTAGTCTGGATGCTAGACCCTTATTAGATACATGATTTACAGATATTTTCTCCCATTATTCTGTAGGTTGGCTTTTCACTTTTTGATAATTTCCTTGGATGCACAAAAGTTTTTATTTGATAAAGTCCAGTTTATCTTTTTTCTTTTGTTGCTGGTGCTTTTAGTATCGTATTTAAATAATGCCTTGCCAAATCCAGGGTCATAAAGATTTACCCCTTCCTGTTTTAAGAGTTCAATGGTTTTAGCTCTTATATTTGGCTTATTGATCCATTTTGAACTGACTTTTGTATATGGTGTGACGTAGGGATTCAACTTCTTTCTTTTGCATCCACATCATTTGTTGTCCCAGCATCATTTGTCGAAGAGACTGTTCTTTTAAATACTTTTTATGCACAATTCTGTCGTTAGACTCTGTATACTGTTCCATTGATCTGTTTTTGTACCAGTACCACACTGTTATTAGAGCTTCAATGAAGGCATACAGACTTCAGTATATACCTACTGATACAAGCTTATTAATAATACTCAGATTATCTGTGTCTTTAAGAACCAGAGAGGAAGTGCAGGCTACTCTTTCTAACGGTTTATGTGAGGAGAGAGGAGATTATGCGACAGCGCTGGAGGACTGCAGGAGTTCAGAGGGCTAGGGGCGGAGAGGTTCGATCCAAAGAAGCTGGATCGGAAAGATGAAGGTTAAAGATAAAAGAGAGAGGTGGCTTTGGGAGCAAGATTTTTGAGGAAGAAAGGAGTCAAAGGCAAGGACTTCACTGGTGGTCCAGTGGTTGGGACCTCTGACGCTGTCACTGCTGGGAGCCTGGGTTCAGTCCCTGGTTGGGAAACTGAGATCCCACAAACCACACTGCAGCCAAAAAAGAAGAAAGTCAAAGGCATAGGCTTATATGTACTGAAAGATGCTGTTTACGCCCTGTGAAAGCGAGAGGTGTCGCACTGTGAAACAGTAACACACTTTGGTTTTTGTAGTCTAGATGGGGATGTGGGGTTGTGGCTTGAGAATTGGGCTAAATTTAAGTATTTGAAATTAAGTGGATGTGTGAAAGCTAGTCATTCTTTTCTCTGTTAGAATTGCTATTAGTTTTTCCTTTAATGAGTACAGTACAGTCTTTCTCTATGGGGAATGAGTTTCAATTTAAAATAAACTAAGAAGGACTAAAATAAATTGTGACTTACCAAACTCAGTTTTGACCTGAAACGCATGTCTCAGTCCTATGATATGAGATTTAATTTTGTTTTAATTGCTTATCATATCGTTACAAAAGTTCTTAAAAAGGGTGGAATGGTGTAGTATTGCTTTGTGTGGCCAGGAGAAGTGAAACTGTGAGGTGCTAGTTATTATAAGAAAGTAAGCGGCACCAAAAGTGGAACAAGACACCCCAGTGCAGCCTGGATTCCAGGTTGCCTGTGCCATCAAAGTCCGTCATGTTAGTATCTTCCCGTTAAAACATCCTTAAAGGTTCCCATTTCTCTTTCTGTGTCTATGTATGCCTGTGTATCTATATCCTGGAAGGATGAATCTAGAATGCTAATTGTGGTTATCTGTATATGGGGGGTTGTAACTGCTTTTTCTTTTGCTTCTCATTTGCTTTTTCTGTATGAGCATGTGTCTTTGCTTTGAGTGAGGTAGAAAGATTTTAAAAATGGGTGAATGGGGATAGAGTTGTGAATCAGTGAGAATTATGCATGGAAACAGAAGACCGTATTTGCCCCACTCACAGGTTTTAATGATTTGACTGCTGTAAGTCACACTCATTGTCTGTTCTTGAAATCTTTGGAGAATTAATTTGTGTATAAATACCTACTCTCCATGCAAGTGGGGAAGTGAATATCCTTACTCACTCTTACCTGCTTCAAATACTGGAGAACATTAAACTTGCCTGTCAGTAAAGACTGCCAGCAGGTGTTCAGCTCCTGTTAATTACTGATTCATTGACTATTTTGAATCCGGCTAACCGAAGTGTTGTATGGAACTACTTTATAAAATATTCTTTTGTCATATTAGCTGTGTTGTCAGATAAAAATTAACCATCACCCCAAATCTGCAACATTTCTTTGTTATAAGGACTTAACGGAATCAGTTCAGGTGAAGAGCACTCGTAGTAACTTGTATCTGGACTGCTGCTTCCCTGGATGTTACGATGGTAACGGTCCTCCAGGTGGGCGGGGATCCTCAACCACTGCCCTGCAGGGGAGGAAAGCCAGGCTCTCGCCTTCCTTAGCAGAGTCGGGGCTTCTCTGTTATCGGCTGGTTCCCATCTGATGAAGTGAGTGTCTTTAAAAGAAGCGAGCCCTGTTGCCCCCTCAGTGACCCTGACAGTTCTGCTCTTGAAAGTCTGCCTGTTGTTTCCGTAGGACTCCAGTCCCACCCCGTTCAGAGACTGGGGTGAGCGCTGATGGGGGGGCTGCGGTTTTCTGCTCTAGAGCTCTTCGCGGACCCCTGCCAGTTTTCCCTGCGGTGGCTCTCGGGGACCGGGTAACCGAGATCAAGGGGATAACGAGTTCCTTCTGTCCTGTCACATGGGTATAGAAACATCTGTTTTTCCCCCTCTAGGTGATGTAATTAAAAAAAAACTTAATTTTGAAAGAAAGGAAAAGGAAAGTGAAGTCACTCAGTTGTGTGTGACTCTTTTGCGACCCCATGGACTGTAACCTACCAGGCTCCTCTGTCCATGGGATTTTCCGGGCAAGAGTATTGGAGTGGGTTTCCATTTAATTTTGAACTAATTATAAATTAACAGAAAGTTGCAGAGCCAGATCTTACTTGCTCTTCACCCATCCCTGCTCGCTGGTTACGTCTCATGAAGCTAATACAATGTTAAATCAGGGTGTGGGCATTGGTGTGATGTGGGTGTAGCTCTGTGACATTGTAACCCTCGTGGGTTAATGCAAAGACTAGTGCCATCAAGACGCAAAACCACAGAGATTTGTATCTTTCTCCTGCTGCCCCTTTAGTCCTCCCCAGGCAGTGACTGATCTGTTTTCCATCTCTATAGTATTGTTGTGTCAAAAGCATCACATAAATGGAACCATACAGTAGGTAACCTTTTGAGATTGCCTTTTTCCGCCACTCAGCGTAATGCTCTTGAGTTCCGACCAACTTGCATGTCTCAGCAGTTGGTTCATTCACATTTATTGCTGAGTCGTATCGCATGGTATAGATGTACCAGGTTTATCCCCCTGCCTGTTGTAGGCACTGATTGTTCTCACTTTTATCTGTTGTAGGGCACTGATTGTCCTCACTTTTTTTTTTTTTTTTAACATCTTTTTGAATGTTTATTTTGAAATGATTATCTATTTACAAAAAAAGTTGCATGAATAGTACAGAGCATCCGCTAAAACCCTTCACCCAGCTGGTTTAATTACCCAAACCAGGAAATTGACCTCAGGATGATGACAGCATCCCAGTTCCAGACCTTATTTAAAGTGTCCCAGTTTGTCCTTAAACGTTGCTTAATGGTTCCAAGACTGCCTTCAGGTGTGAAGGAGCATTAATGTGCTCCTCCATCCATGGGATTTTCCAGGCAGGAATACTGGAGTGGGTTGCCATTCCCTTCTCCATGTTTCTCACTTTTAAATGTTGTAAGTAAAAGTGCCATGGACATTTGTGTATAGGTTTTTGTGTGAACGTAAGTTTTCTTTGGGATAAATGTCCAAGAGTGACGTTGCTGGGTCGTATGCTTAGCGTGGGTCATTTGGAAGAAATTGGTAAACTGTTTTCCAGAGGGCTGTAACAATTTATAGTCCCACCAGCCACGTAAGAGAGACCCAGAGTCCTGCATCCTGTTTTAAATGCTAGCTGTTTTAATCGGTGTGCATTTTTCTAATGACTAATGTTAAATATCTTCTGCTTATTTGCTGTTTATCCTCTTCAGCGAAATGTTTCTTTATGTGCTTGCCCGTTTTCTAATTGGATTGTTTATTTTAAAAAATATACATACATTTATTTTTGGCTGCGCTGGGTCGTCCTTGCTGTGCAAGGGCTCTCTCTAGTTGGGGCAAGTGGTGGCTGCTCTCTGATTGCCGGGCTGGGCTTCTCATTGCGATGGCTCCTCTGGTGGCCGAGCACTGGTTTAGTTCCCAGACCAGGGATTGAACCTGCGTCCCCGGCATTGACAGGCAGGTTCTTAATCCCTGGACCACCAGGGAAGTTTCTCTTTAAGCATATTTAAGTGTGGTGAATCTACCAGTCAGCAGTCTACCAGTGAAAGCACTTAGTCTCATCCATTTCTTTCTGAAAGATACGTAAAGTTGGAAGGAGAAAAGCGGCTTTCCTTAAGCGTGGGGGCCACTGCTCAAGGTGGAGTCTGAGGTGGTGTCAGTATTCATCAGAACCGGTCAGATGGATTGGAAAGAAGATGGACATAGGCAGATTTATTTTGGGGACATGCTTACTTGATGCAAATTTTATGCATTTTCAGCCAGAACTCAGCTATGGCTTCAACAAACTGGTTATAAAAATGTTCTTATCTTCCCAACTTGAAGCTTTCAAAGGCAGAGTTTTTGAAAAGAATTCAGGTGAAAAGAATAAAATGGCATCTTAAATTTTAGGTGATGTTCTTCTGACATCAGGGTTGAAAATCTCGTTTGGCATCTGATGAGATGCCTCTTTCATCTTCTGTCTGATCTTTAGAGAAACTTTTTGGAAGTTGGGGCTGATTAAAATGCCAGTGCTGACGCCCATAAAATTGTTTAAAGAATACTATTTGGAAGCTTTGGATGTCATGATCTTTTTTTAGAAACATTATTAATAGAGATTTTTAGGGGAGAGTTTTAGATTTACATTAAAAATAAAAAACTGAGCAGACAGTACAGAGTTCCCGTCTGTCTCCTCCACGTCAGGTTTCCCTGTTCATATCCTGTTAATACTTCAGTGTGGTCACGTTACAGTTGATGAACCAATGAATTATCGTTACCTGAAGTCCATAGTTGTCAGTAGGGTTCGCTCTTGGTGCTGTCCGGTTCTGGGAGTTTTGACAAACGCATAATGACGCGTCTCCACTGTTAGGGCGTCTTCCAGATTCGCTGCCCTGAACATCCGGTGCTCACCCCTCACCCCTCCCCTGAGCCCCTGGCAACTGTTCGTGCTTTGAGTGTCTCCGTAGTCCCAGAGGTCACGTGCCTGGAATCCCACAGCGAGTGGCCCTTTCAGACTGATTTCTGTCACTTAGTAAGGTGCATTTCCACTTCCTCCGTGTCTTTTCATGGCTGGATCCTCATTTCTTCTGAACACTGAGTGACGCTCCATTGTCTGCTGTACCGCAGTTTACCTGCGCACCTACTGAAGGGTGTCTCAGTTGTTTCCACTTTGGGGCAGTTTTGTTTTTTGGCCATGTCCCTTGGCTTGCGGGACCCTCATTCCCTGACCAGGGACCAAACCTGCGCCCTCAGCAGTGAGAATGCAGAGTCCTAACCACTGGATCTCAGGGGAACTAACTCCCTGGGGCAGTTTTGAATAAAGGTGCTGCAAGCATTCGTGTGCAAGTTTTCACGTGGCCAGGGATTTTTCAGCTCAGTTGGGTGAATTCCTGGCAGTGTGATTGCTGGATCGTATTGTAAGGTGGTGGTTAGCCTTGTCAGGAACTGCCGAACTGTTTTCACATGATTTTTATTCATGCATATTTGTGAAGCTGTTCCCACTCTGTCTTCCACCACCGATCACAGCTTCTGCCTGGGGAAAAAAAAGAATCTGTTGCAGGCTTGATGTGAAAAGTTGCTTGCTTTTTCAATTATCCAGCATAGAAATAAAAAGTCTCATTGTTTATTATTAGTTATTCGTGATTGAGGTTAAAATGTGTCTTTCAAGATCTTTAAATGCTTCTTGCTTCAAGATGCAATATTTATCTTGAAATTTCAAGCAATGTTCAAGAAGAGCATTAAATTTTGATTAGCTTTTTGATGATAATGTGGGGACTATCCTATCACAGGTGAGGCAGCTGAGGCACAGAGAGATTAGGTAAGTTGCTCAAGGTCACACAGCTAGTAAGTGGCAGAGACAAGCTTTGAGACAGGCAGTCTGTCTGCAGGACCTAGGCTCCTAACGACTTGGTCTGTATTTAATGTATTGCATTCCTGATTTGTGTTAAGGACATAGCCGTGCATAGCTACATTTTAGCAATGTTCGACAGAATCATTTGGGAAGCTCATTAAAATTCAGAGTCCCTCACCTCCTACCCAGAGGTTCTGATTTGATAAGCGTGGGCTAGGGCCTTAGAACCCTATTTTAGCCAGCTGCCTTCAGGGGTTGCTGATGAGAAGGCTTGTGGACCGTGCTGAGTGAGAACAGCTGCAGATCATGAGCTGGGATTGCTGATTCGGATGAGACCTGATTGTGAGGCTCCCAGAGAGCTGGCTGAGCCCTTGGCTGTACCTGTACTTGCGCTGGATGGAGCCGGGGGTCACTGCCCTTCGCACGGCCTTCAGTTGTGCACACGCCGCTGTGGACATCCTCCCGTCCCGTGGTAGTTGGCCTTTCACCCACCGGGAAAAGTGCCTGTTGTGGGTTGGCAAGTGGTCATCCAGAGGACGTTGATACATGAGTGTTGAGGCCTGTTTGGTGAAGCGCAGCCCCATGTATTCAAAAAGCTCTCAGGGCCTGCTCTCATTCCTAGCTTCTTGCTGACTTGACCTGTCGTCTCTGTTGAGCAGTGATTCTTAATGGGCCCACCCCAGGATCCATGCTCACACCTGAGGGGAGGGGGCCTTTGGAGTCACAGCCGTCGTTTTCAAAGGTTTCACCTTTTAGAGCTGTTAGCAGTGGTTTTTATCTGCTCTGAAAGCAACTTAGAATTGAGAAATCCTATTCCTTTATAAAGTAAGCGTTCTTCATAGCTCTTCTTCCATTGATTCTGGGATGCACATTTCAACCTCTCTAAAACTGGAATGCATCTTACAGTTGGGCATCTTAAAATTAAACTTGGTAGTCTTTGGCCTTTTTCTTTCTTCACAGGATGCAAAATAATAATCAGTGGACTGTGATGACCTTGGAGGGGTGGGATGGAAGACCGGGAGGGCAGCTCCAGAGGAGGGGATGTATGCGTAAATACACAGACACACACACATATATATAATAAAAATATTATATATATATAATAGCTGACTCAGGTTGTTGTACAGCAGAAACAGATGCAGCGCTGGAAAGCAGTTATATTCCAATTTTAAAAGTTTAGAAAAATAATTTAAAAAATAATGGATGGATTTTTGATTTTCTGAAATAGGCTAACCTTGGAGACGTCGCAGCCAGGCCACCAGCTCAGGTTTGTACCTCAGACCAGCCCACCCTGCCGTCCTCCCGGGTGGGCGTGCATCCGTTTCTCTTGGCACGGCAGTGCGAATGCTCTTCCAGTGTCTTTTCAAGGAAATTCTTCCTTCTCTCTACTGAGGGTTATACGGGGCCACTTCTCCAAGAAGCAGACCTGCGGGGCAGTGAGCACAATGCCCAGCGTTCAGTGCACGCAGAGTCAGGCTGTTCTGCATGTGTAAGCACACACGCTGTGCAGCTGCCCCCCAGATCCAAACACAGAGCGTGCGTTGTCCTGCAACAGGCTCTCCTGTCTGACTTCTCATTCGGCACCTCCCCCCACTGCAGACCCCTCTCCTGGTTTCTGTTACCACCAGTTCATTTTGTCTGTTCTTGACCGGTTCTGGACAATTCCTATCAACGGAGCTATACAGTATGTGGTATCCTGTGGCTGGCGTCTTTCCCCTTGAGCACATCATGTCTAAGTATGAGGACTTCGCTCCTTTTGTGGCTGCATGATATTCCGTTTTGTGGGTGTGTCACACTCTTTATCCACTCATCACCGGGTGGACCTTAGACTGTCTCCGCCTCTGCCCTCTTGTGAGTGCTGGTGCTGTGAGCAGCCATGCACCGGTGTCTGTGTGGACACGTGTTCAGCTCTCCTGGGTGGATACCTTTGAGGGGACTTGCTGGATCTCATGCAGTCTCAGTGTTGAACCTTGTGAGGAGCTGCCGGGCTGTTTGCCAGAGTGGCTGCACTTCACTGCCTTTTTAAAATGAGCTTGTTTTCTGTTTTATTTTCTCCTTTGGGTTCTAAGGTGAATGCTTATCTTTTCATCTTCAGCTTAATTCTTAAAGAAGCATTTTCGGTTGTGAGTTTCTAAGGACTGGTTTAGCTGGAGCATACAAGTATTGATACGTAGTTTTTTTTTTATCATTCTCTTCTCAGAATTTTCTCATTTTGAGAAAGTGCTATCTTATGGTATCTTCTTTGGCTAAGGAATTGTTTACAGTTGTGTTCCTTAACTTCCTGTCTGTTTAATGGGTTTTGCTAGTCACTTTGTTACTGACTTCTAACACAATTGCTCTGCTCCGAGCGTGGTCTCTGAGCGTGGTTTCTACGGCAGGTGAGACACTGAGACAGGTGAAGCTGGCTGAATGTCTGGAGCGAGAAGAGAAAACGTCATCGGGAATCAGGTGCTGCTCACAGCCCTGGAATGGCTGGAGGACTGGGCTCTGGCCAGGTCTCCAGAGTTGAGTCACTAATGGGGACCCTGGTACGTGGCCCCTGGAACCATTGAGATCCGCCAGGGGTGGGCCCACAAGCCTGGATCCGGAAGCTCTCTGCTGCAGCCCTACCTCGATTCCTAGCAGCCCCTGGAGAAGGAGCACGAGGAGGCTGTAGACGAGACCCTCTGTTTCTGCATCCTCAGTGGCTGGCTGCGAAGCTTTCTTTAACGCAGGAGGACCCCTGCTTCTCTTTGCACTGTGGACTGCTGGACAGTGTGTCCCATGCAGAGAGCCTGCTTTGTCTTCGGAAGTCTAAACGTGAGCAAGTCCAGGGTGTAATTTTGACCTCTCAGTGGAGCAGAGCCAACTCGTTTCCACGACTCTGGTCCTGTGAGAGTTTGTGCGACTTTTGCTGAGGGACAGCGTGCAGTCACTTTACATAAACATCACCCGGGGAGACTGCATGCCGCCCAGCTGCAGGGGTGTGATTGAACCTCTGTCTCCAGTCATTGTAAGATGCATCATCATTTTATGTTCCATTAAGGAAAAAGCTGTCAAACTAGACTTAATAATTTCTTCTCTCTTAGGATTTTTAAAATTTATACTAATTGAAAGAGTTCTTTGAACTTCTTGAAGCATTGATTTTTTAAAAAATAGCCTTTACTAATTATTTACTAATAATTATTTTATTAGTAGTAGATTAGTTTATTTACTAATAACCTTTACTATCATGCATACATAGACTAAAATAGAACCAAAATAAGTTGGTGGTTCTAAAACATACTCATGACCAGAGCCACACTCCGCGCAGAGCAGGTGTCTGTGGGCACACAGCAGTGTCGTCCTCTGCCGCTCAGGGCGAGGCTGACCCGACCCTTCTTAAAGGGCTCCTCCTGTGCTGTCTCGGGGAGTTCTCCAGTTCTGCAGGTTATCCTGCTTAGATTTGGGGGATCTTACCAGACGGTACCCATGAGTGGTCTCCAGCCTCCTGTCTCTCCATCAGATGGCTCTTACGTCGTGCTCTTTGCAGAACCATCAAGGACTGGCGCATCAGCAGTGCCCCGGGCGGTGGGAGGCTCACTCCCAGACGTGGAGGCAGTGACCTGTGTGTGTCACATTGGATTTCAGAGATGCGAAGATGTGCCTCTTAAAACTGATGGAGCGGAGGAGGATGCCTATTAATTCAGCTGGTTAATTAGTCACATCTCTAGCTCTTTCTTTCGCCTTTAGGAAGAGCCCATTTTTACAAGTACACCTGTCAGTTTTTGCTATATGTGTTGAACCTGTGGTGTTAAATGAGTGGGTTTCAGACTTGTTAATCTGGGGATTAATGGAACAATGTCAGTATCTAGTGACTTTATCTTTGGTCTCTTTGCCTGAGTTCCTGTCGCAGGGCCAACTTTCCTTTGGTGTATCACTCCCTACCCTTCTGCCTTCAGTTGTCATGTATTCTTATGTTTGAAATAAGCCTCTTGTATCTAAATGGTAGAGATGAACTTACTGGCAAAGAAGAAATAGAGTCACAGGTGTAGAAAACAAACGTAACGGTTACCAAGGTGGGGGAAGGTGGAGGTGGGATGAGTTTCGAGATTGGCATTGACGTATATACAGTGGAGAATATAAAACAGATAACTAGTGAGAACCTGCTGCACAGCACAGGGAACTCTGTGGTGGCCTAAAGGGGGAGGGATCTGAAAAAGAGGGGATATGTGTATACGCATGGCTGGCTCACTTTGCTATACAGCAGGAACTAGCACAGCGTTGTAAAGCGACTGTGCTCCAATGGAAATTAAAAAGGAAAAAAAAAAAAAAACCAGGCCTGTTTGTCCCTAACTATACTCAACAGGTACACAGCATAGAGGTGTCCTATTTTGTTTAAAAAAAAAAAAAAAGAGTCCACGATCAAGTCAGTTAAGAATCTTCTTAGGGACTTCCCTGGTGGTCCAGTGGTTAAGAATCTGCCTGGCGATGCAGAAGACACAGGTTCCCTCCCTGGTCTGGGAAGATCCCACCTGCTGCAGGCTGAGTAAGCCAGTGTGCCATAACTGCTGAGCCCGCCCTGGAGCCTCCAAGCCCCAACAGGAGAGGCCACTGCAGCGAGAAGCCCGCTCACCGCAACTAGAGAAATCTTCACGCAGCAACGAAGACCCAGCACAGCCAAAAAGAATAATAAATACATTGTAAAAATGTATAGAATAAAAAACCCTCTTAGTTTAATACAGTTAGTTTTGCTGGTGCGGCTTCTCTGGTTACAGATTTCATGGCATCTCTAACATGTTAACATGTACCATGATGTCCTCAGAGCAGTGATGTATGACATTGGATTATGGAGCAAATCCATGTTTGTGGTTTTAAATTTCAAAAATTTCACTCTGACGTTTATAGCAGCATTGTTGACAACAGCCAAAAATGTAGAAACAGCCCAAACACCCATCAGTGGATGAATGGATGGGCAGAACGATGGCTTCTGCCGACCGGGACCCTGATGTGGCTGACGTACTGCTGGCCCCGCTAGCCACGGGACTCCTCCATCACCACACGAGGGGCAACCGGTCCTTAGGGTGACCAGACCCGGAGGTCCAGCTGCCGACGGCCACAGTGTCCCTCAGTGCAGCCACACCGTCAGAGCAGCAGGCCCCTCCTGCTTTAACTGTCTAATAGCATTTTTATAATGTTCCAGGGAGATGTTATTTGCTTGGGTTAAACCACACTCCCCTACAGAGTCTCAGAGTTCCCATCTAGTGAATTAACAGGACCAGAGGCCAAACCCTCGCTTTCCCAGCATTCTTAGTGCCTGCAGCATTGACCAAAACTCTGAAAAATACTGTATCATAACAGAAAAGTTGGTATTGATTAGCAGTCAAGGTAGCACTAAGGTGTAGGTGGCATCTGTCTCCCTTAGGGCTCGGTGCCAAAAGTGCAGTCGTGAGGCATCTGCACGTGCTTGTTTACCTCTGTTTTATCACCTGTTATCAAATTTGTTAAATTTATTAAATTATCTGTTTGATGTTGAGTGGCTAAAACAGGGTTTCTGGCTGTAGCTCACGTCTGTGGAGCATTATCATCTTCTAGGAGAGCTACTGATTAACCTTATAGAGGGTTGTGTGTGTGTAAGATTTGTAAGGCAGTCATTAGATAACTATAGCAATAAACCAAATTGCAGCTTCTTGGTGGATTGGAATCTGTTAGCTAAATAGGTTATTAATAGAATTTGAAAATTAGAACATACTTGGAGATACCATCTGCTTATGCTTTGATCAGCATATATGATAATCTCCCTTTTCCAATGATTCTGATTTGCAAAAATTTTCCAAATCTTGACATCACTGAAATGGATGTTATATTTGATGGGATCTGAGGTCTTATTAAACATCATAAAGTGGTGATTTAATCACTAAGTCGTGTCTGATGTTTGCGACTCCATGGACTATAGCCTGCCAGGCTCCTCTGCCCATGGGATTTCCCAGGCAAGAAATACTGGAGTGGTTGCCATTCCCTTCTCCAGGGGATCTTGCCCACCCAGGGATTGAACCTGTGTCATCTCCTGCATTGCAGGCGGATTCTTTACCGACTGAGCCACTCTTATTAATAAGCTGTTTTTGCATGCTTTATGTTTGTGGTTTATTTTAGTTTTTAATCGGTAGTTCTTCTTGGATATTAGATACTTTGAGTTTATCAGACCTTGCTATCAAATACTATCATGCCACTGCACATCCAGGGTAGGAAGCTCCTAACAGTGCAGTTGCGTTTCTCCCCTTCCAGCCTTTGTGCTCATGTGTTCTCAACCCGACACACTTTTTTGTTATTTTTGCCTTAAACAGTAGCTGTAAATGTTTTTAAGAGATTCATATCACGTGGGGAAAAGGTTTACTCCCATTATTGTCATTTACAGTATTTTCCATTCTTCCATCTAGATATAGATTTTCTCCTGGTATCTGTCCAGCCCCACCCACCCCCATCCCATCGAAAGGACTTGTAAACATTTCTTAGTGGCTCAGCAGTAAAGAATCCACCTGCAGTGCAGGAGATTCAGGCCCAGTCCTGTCAGGAAGATGCTCTGGAGGAGGAGGTGGCAAGCCACTCTGGTATTCTTGCCTGGGGAGAGGAGCCTGGCGGGCTGCAGTCCATGAAGTCGAGAAGAGCTGGGCACGACTGAGCAACTAGACCACCACCGAATCCTCAGGTCACCTTGTGATAAATCCCTTAAGGTTTAATATCTGAGGACGGCTCTGTTCCACCTTGGTGTTGAAAGCTCCTTGGCAGGGTGCAGAGCTGTGTCCGTTGTTGCTGTTGTTTCCAACAGGAGGGTAAGTCTATTCCTGTTACTCCGTCTGGGCTGAAAGCAGTTCTCACTTCAGTCCTTTAATTAAATCACACATCCCGAACCCCAAACACCAGCCTCCCACCAGCGAGCCTCCATTTGTGGGAAGGTAGTGACTTGTCTGTGGAGAAGGAAATGGCAACCCACTCCAGTGTTCTTGCCTGGAGAATCCCAGGGACAGGGGAGCCTGGTGGGCTGCCATCTATGGGGTCACACAGAGTCGGACACGACTGAAGTGACTTAGCAGCAGCAGTGACTTGTCTTACTCCTTGGAAGAAAAGTTATGACCAACCTAGATAGCATATTGAAAAGCAGAGACATTACTTTGCCAACAAAGGTCTGTCTAGTCAAGGCTATGGTTTTTCTAGTGGTCATGTATGGATGTGAGAGTTGGACTCTGAAGAAAGCTGAGTGCCAAAGAATTGATGCTTTTGAACTGTGGTGTTGGAGAAGACTCTTGAGAGTCCCTTGGACTGCAAGGAGATCCAACCAGTCCATTCTGAAGGAGATCAGCCCTGGGATTTCTTTGGAAGGAATGACGCTAAAACTGAAGCTCCAGTACTTTTGGCCACCTCATGCAAAGAGTTGACTCACTGGAAAAGACCCTGATGCTGGGGAGGGATTGGGGGCAGGAGAAGGGGACGACAGAGGATGAGATGGCTGGATGGCATCACTGACTTGATGGACGTGAGTGTGAGTGAACTCTGGGAGTTGGTGATGGACCGGGAGGCCTGGCGTGCTGCGATTCATGGGGTCGCAAAGAGTCGGACACGACTGAGTGACTGAACTGAACTGAACTGAGTGACTTGTCCAGAAAGGCGGGTGCCTGGCCTGAATCACACAAATTGCTCCTGATTCTTAATCTGAAAGCTCACTGGCAGCACCTCTACTAAAACAGGGAATTTCTCAGCACCTTCCCACCCTGCTTTTCCCCTGTGAAAACGTTTGTATTTATAGAAACCCCACCTGCTGGTCGTGGCCAACGGAACTGGCCTGAAGGGACATGAAGAATAACCCCGTGTCTCCGCTTCCCCCATCTTTGTGTTGAGACTTGAGCAAGACCCTTATTGCTGGAAACTCAGGAAGACCGTGATCATGATCGGAGCGTTCAGCTGCAGTGAACAGCAAAGAATTCTTACCAGCAGGTTTCAGTTAACTTGCTTTTTTAAAAAAGAGCTTTTATTGAGATTGGAAGGAAATGTCTCATTGCATGCCCTTTTGTATATGTTCAGAGAGCATGTGCCTCTGTGTAACTATATCCATGTATAACTTTTTCAGTGAAGAAAAAAAAAACTAGCTTCTTAGAAAAATCAGCTGTAGACGTTCATCTTACCTAACAAATCCAAAGTGACAAAATGTGGATGATAAGCAAGCCAAACCCAATTTTTGCCTTCACTGGGAGAAGGCTGCTGAGTTGTGGGAGAGGTGGTGATAATTAAGAACACTTTCTTTGAACATGGCTTATCTCCTCATTTTTTTCCCATAGCACTTGCAAGTGATAACCTGTGCATGAGCAGAGTCTGTGACCGCAAAGTCCCTTTGAACACCAAGAGATACTGATAAATCTCTCTGACTACCAGCAGAACGTTGGTATTCACCGCACATTTTGGCTGCCGTCTCTGGGGTCGCACAGAGTCGGACACAACTGAAGTGACTTAGCAGCAGCAGCAGCAGAAGAAATAATCGGATAGCGAGATATTTCAGTGACAGCTTGAAGAGATTGGCCCTGAGTATTTCATTATCTGCTTCTATTCTTTCTATTTACTAATTCTTTCAAGTGTGCCAGGGAACATCCCATTATTTCTCATTAATTCTTTAGCCAAACACCCTGAAAAGGTGCCATTTGTACTTGAAACCTTTTTTTTTTTTAACTTATGAAAAATTCTAAACCCTTAGAGTATAAAATAGATAATGCATACCTATATATCAGTCCAATAGATTTAACAGTTGTTACCATTTTGCTTAATTAATTTTTCGCTGAATTATTTCTAAGTATGGATGTAATAACATCACAGCTCGTCAGTTCTACAGTGTGAATAAGGACATTTTTTAACATAGTCACAATGTCATTATCCCACCTTAGAGAATCTTTCTTTCAGAGGTGCAAATTCTGGTCAGAGTAACCGTAAAGTAAATGGTTCTGGCTTTAACTCTTTGGGGCCTCAGTCGTATAGAACAAGATGGGCACTCCTGAGAGAAGGTTAAGGAAACCCATCGATGACCATGGTTAGAAGCTGCAGGATCTTGAGTTGAATCACCCCTGTGTTTAGATGCTCTTAGGATGTTATTTCATTCTGTTATCAGCCAAACCTACTTACCATCAGGGTTGGAGGGGAGAAGCTGGAGGTGGGTTTTTTAAAACCAAAAAGTCTGTTGATGATTGAACTACAGCCCCACCCTTTCAGACTCTTGTTCTCATATATCTACACAGGTGAACTCAGCAGAAGAGCAGGTTTTTTTTTTTTTTCATTATGAGGTCCCTTTTGGGAGCCCAGTCTGTGCTCTGTAGGTATATTTATTCTTTCATAACAGGATAGTGTCAACCAGTTGGTTTGTTACTTTCAGATTTCCTTCTTAATTACATTAAGATGCTTGCTGATAAGAGTAATTCCTTGGAAAGTTCAAGGATTGGCACATCTTTCCTGTCTTGCTTTTGGAAGCATCATACTTTGCTGGTTCTTATTTTTCCTCTTGATCTAGATACTTCCCCACCCCACCCCCCATGCATAAATAAGAAGCTGCTGGAAGCCACTAGCAGCGGCTTTAGGATGAAGCTGACACTTTGGACACCAGGATGGAAAGACCGTGTCCATGGTGATACTCTTGAGCTGGTGGGCCCACATGTAACATACTCTGGGACCCTGTGGGTCTGTGGGTTTATCCTGCTTGGAGCTTGAGCAACTGGGACATGTATATTCGCGTCTTTTATCAAATACAGAACGTTTAAGCCATTACTTCTTCAAATATTCTTTCTGTATCAGGGGAGATCATTAGATGTCTCTTGGCCTGTTTCCCTAATTATAAAATTAGGATAAGAATGGCTGCTCTCAAAGTTATTTGGTGCGGGGGGAGGGTGTGGGGTGTGCGATACAATTTCCTACTCTGAATTTATAAATACACTCTTTTTTATAAGAAATTATGTGAACTTAAGCCTTTATTCTACTTGGAACTGATTAAAAATATGACGATAATCAGGCTTCAGTTTCACTTTTTCACATGGAGATAACTGACATAGCATGTGCCGTGCATGGGAGTCCGCCCTGCTCTCTGAGCTGCAGTGCCGGCTCTGTGCTGTGTCCGTTTCTGTAAGTCCGTGTGTATCTTTCTGGCTACTGTCTTCCAGTTCACTGGTCCAGTTGTCTACCCCTGTGCCATGATCCCATTATCTTAACTTGTTTGTAGAAGCTCTATGTGTTCTCTTGCTATTTGCTCAGATTCTTAATTTTTTGTTTCTTTATACAAATTAATAAAATAGAAGTTAAACACACAGTAGGGGATTATTAAAATCAAAGGCTGTTTCTCTGAAAAGCTTTGTGAAATAAGTCAATTATAGCATAAAATAAAGAGAGTATAGATGTAAGAATGGAAAATACTGCAGGGGTTAATCATTAATACCAGGATATTATGAAGAACTCTGTCAATTAAAATTAAACAAATATCTGCACGCCTGCCAGCCTTCACCCACTGTGTTGATGCTTCCTAATATCCTTCTTCCCTGTAGCTCAAATGGTAAAGAGTCTGCCTGCAGTGCAGGGGACCTGGGTTCGATCCCTGGGTTGGAAAGATCCTCTGGAGAAGGGAATGGCAGTCCACTGTAGTATTCTTGCCTGGAGAATCCCATGGACAGAGAAACCTAGCAGGTTACAGTCTGTGAGATCGCAGAGTTGGACATGACTGAGCTACTGACACACACATGCACACACACAATATCCTTCTGGAATGTACTTTCTCCCACACCAGCCTGCTCAGAAGGAAGCAGTTTCAGGAGTGTGGTGTATTTACCGATGCTCTGCTGCACATATATGTCACCCCTCTACACGGTGTCACATCCAGTGTCTGTCTGCTGCTTTTATCTTCTTCTCGTTCATCCTGAGTTTCATCTGTGTGAAGGACTGGGTTCAGCCATTGGTAATTGTGTGGGATTCTGTTTCATAACTATACCACAGTTTATTTTCTTATTAGTGGCGACTCCGATTGTTTTTCTATCAAAACAGTGCTGCTACGAGTGTCCTACATGGGGTCTGCAAGCGGGGTTCCTTGGTTCCTTTGGATAAATACCCTGGGCACAGAACTGCTGGCTTGCACGTAAGCCCACCTTCAACCTCAGTGGCTGTCTACAGACTGTTCTCCAGAGTTGTTTAATTTGATTTTTTTTTTTTTTAACTTCAGTGCCTGAAGACCTTTCACTAGAAGAAAGAGAAGAACTTTTAGACATCCGTCGAAGAAAAAAGGAACTTATTGATGACATTGAGGTAAAAAAAAAAAAAATGTCTTTTCGTTTTTGCTCTTAAGTAAAATTGTAAATCAAGTAGCTTCATGAAAATGTGAAAAAATGGATATTTAGTGTGTGCATATTCGAACCACACGGGGAGGCAAGGGAGTGGGAGTTACCCAGGCTACTGGAATAGAAATGGTGCTCGCCGGGCAGACAGACTCGGGTGGAGGACAAGGCCCGACTGGAGTCTAGAGCGAGTGACTCCTGACTCCAGCGTCACAGAGGGCGTCACACGTACCGCCCTTGGAAATTGTAGGACGAGCCCCTGTCTTGTTGACCAGTGTCCCCAGCACTTAGGACACTGCCTAGCATATTATTGGCACTCAGGGATCTTTTGAATAAAGGGCTAAACCTATATTGAGTTCTGGCCGTGCGCCCAGCACCTACCAGCTGGTGGGTGTAGAATGACAGATAAACGCAGACAGATGGGCGTTGCACCTTCCGCCCTTGTGTGATCAGAGGGCAGGGTGGAGGGCTCCCACGGGAGGTGCAGGGGAGCCAGCCACAGTCTCTGAGTTGGTGTGTTCGTAATATTTGTAGAAATTGATCGGATGTGCGGCTGCTCTCTGAGCAGCTTCCTAACCACTGGCGAGCCAAGTCCGCTCTGCCTCCCCAGCCACTGGCCGTGGGACCGAGCCATGTCCAGACAGCAGCTCCTTTCTAGGTGCTCACGGTTTGAGTCTGGAGTTTCTTGACACCTAAGAATCATAGGGTCTTGATAAAAATTTCCTTGTAGTTGAGAGAGAGTTTGTGAAACTTTTTCTTCTATGGTTACCTGTCATTCTTGGAAAAATCAGGTAACCCAGAATGTGTGCTTTGGCTGAAAGTATATTTTAAGGCTAACATTCCAGTGTACCTTAGTGATCGCAGCGCCCCCGGAGCCTCGTGTGGTTCTCACAACCTCACTTCTGAGCTGAGGCCGCCAAGGCCCAGGAGCTCAGAGCCGGCTCAGTGGGGAGGACCCGTCCCTCCATGAAGCCTGGGCTTGCCTGAGGCCACAGGTGAGAGCCTCCACGCCTCGGGGCTCTGTCCACAGTGCCGCGTCTCACCCAGGGTGACGGAAGTCATCCAGAGGCGGTGGCAGGGGGCCTGGTACTGACCTGTGTGCGTCTGGCCCAGGCCATCCTGAGGACCTGGGTGCCAGCGCTGGCAGGTGGGCGTGTGGTGGCGTGTGGTGGGACCTGTGGTTTCCTTTTGCTGTCTGTATCTTTTCACCCCTGTGATTTTTACACACACGCACTCTGCACTCTACCGACTGGGCCTCTCTGCTCTCGTTCTGCTGGGAGGTGGATGAGCAGTCATTTTGTTGGCTCCTGAGTTGGGGTGGCTCTGACTGGGAGCTGTCTGTGTCAGGAAGAGGTCCTGGTTTCTCCACGCTTATGTTGTCCCGACGCACCCAAGGGCGGCTTGAACCTGGGGGCCTGAAATGTCTCCGGGAGGTGGAGGCCCCTGTGTCAGCCCCACAGCGTGCGCTCTCTGTCTCTACAGAGGCTGAAGTATGAAATTGCAGAAGTGATGACGGAGATCGACAACCTCACGTCGGTGGAGGAGAGGTGAGCGGCCGTGGCTGCCCCTTTAGGCGGCCGTGGTGACAGCAGCGGAGGGGGCTGGGCCGGGGGTGCCTGTGCAGGGCTGGCCTTTCTTCGCCACCCCTCACTGTCCAGCCTTGCCACTGAGGGCGCAGGCACACACCCCTCAGAAGCACCCTGCCCCGACGTGCCCTCTCCCTAACTGGGAGCTCTGCTTCCGCTCAGCAGTTCATCACTGGGAAGGGAAAGAGCCTTGTGGCTGCCCTGAGCTGAGCCCACCCGGGAGACTGGGGGACCCTCGGACAGGGGCGCTGGGGGGGCTGTGCCTGTTTCGTCCCAAGCTGTCCTGTCAGGAGGAGACACAAACCCCTGTGCTCTGTGCAGACGTCCAGTAACAGCTTCTTCATTGTTCCACATGCACAGCAAAACGACTCAGAGGAACAAGCAGATCGCCATGGGAAGGAAGAAGTTCAACATGGATCCCAAAAAGGTAAGCAGCCAGCCATGAGCACGGTTGCACATGTTATTTACAGATATCCACACCGTGAGTCCCTGTTCAAGGGTCTCCAAAGGGAGTTTTCTTCAGATACAGCATGTCTGTAGGCACAGGAGAGTCTCATTTAGCTGGGTGTTCAGGCCGCTGTGAGAATTTTCCTTTGCTTCCTGATTGTCTGCTTACTCCAGATCGTCAGGGCAGTAGTTCTGTGAACTTGATGATGATCTGGTATTTGGGATTTGTAACAAGGTTTTTGGTTTTTTTTCCCTTTGGAAGTTGAGTTTACAGAGTAGATGTAACAAGCACTAGACGGAGATGATCTAACAGGTGGAAGTTTTCAAGACCAGGCCTTAAGTTTTAGGTGCAGCACGGGGGAGGCCATCCAGTTCATGGAGAGAGTCCGGTTTTCTCTCAGGACAGACAGGTAGGGCGATGTCCGCGCTCGGCCTGAGATGCTCGCTGTCGGGGCCTAGGAACCCGATGAACCCTGCATCACGCCTGCAATGACAAGGACTCAGTTTTGCTGAGAAGTGACTCTGTCAGGAGCTGTGCGGAGGAAGCACTTAGTCCCTACCACACCCTCCTGGTTCCAGAGAACTACTGGAACGTTTCAGAACTGGAGTAAGATCAGCTCCTCAGACTCAAAGGGCTCACCAAATGCCAAGCGGGATATACGGTTTTAAAAGGCCTGCATGCGTCGCTGTATCGAGTGAAATATAAGGAAACTTATGGATAAAGAGAAGCTCAGGAAATTTCCAGGAAGGAGAGACCAGCCTCTCTAAGAAGAAATGAAAATCACAGCCAGCTTGTCCTCAGCCTTGCTGAATCAAGGATGAAATAATGTTTTCCACAGTCTCTGGCAAAGTGATTTACGTTCACCACTAAGACCTTCTCTGGTCTTCAGAAACAGAGTCATGGAGATAGTGCATGTCTAAGCCAGAAGCGCACCCATGGGTGAGATGCCAGATTAAAAAGGCCTTTTTCCAGGTTGTCCAGTGGTTAAGACTCCACATGTCCACTGCGGCGGGCGAGAGTTCAATCCCTGCTCGGGGAACTAAGATCGTGCCCAGCAGCATAGCTGAAAGAGAGCAAAGAAACCAGAGCTCACAGTAAAGTCTGGCAGCCGCGGCCCCACCATGGGCCCACGGCCACGAGCACCCTCAGCAGGGGAGGCAGCCACTGCGGGGGGCTGGCACGGGTGGGCCGCTGGGCACCACCCTTGCTGGTATCACAGCCACAGTGGTCACAGAGACCCGCATCCCCGGGGAGCTTCTGCCCGTCTGTCCTGGACCTCGGGCTCCTCAGAGGCCGCTCCCTGCAGTGTCGGGGGCAGAGTCCACTGTCTCGCCCACAGCCCGTCGAGTCCTGATGCTGAGGACTCCAGTGAGGCCATGGGGGGCGGCCCTGCCCCTGACCCCTGGGCATGGATTTGAGGTCAGCAACCCACTCCAGTGTTCTTGCCTGGAGAATCCCAGGGACGGGGGAGCCTGGTGGGCTGCCGTCTGTGGGGTCGCACAGAGTCGGACACGACTGAAGCGACTTAGCAGCAGCAGCAGCAGCAGCAGCAGCCTCTGCCCAGCCCGCCTCCCCCACCTCACTCTGTCCCTCACCCGGGCACCGCCCTTGTCCCGGGCGTTTTCCAGGAATCTGGGTGAGGACTCTGCTCACCTCTCATTAGAACGCTCTGTCCCAGCGTGTGTTCACACTCTGAAAATGGTACCCAGGTGGCTGTACCCACGTAAGCTCCCACCAGAAATATAGGGCAGTTAATTTAGGATTGTCAGACTTGGTTTCTTCAGTAAACTTTTTTTTTTCTTTTGAAGAATAACATGGTGCACAGATTTTAAATGTACAGCTTGAAGAATCTTAACAAATGCAAATACGCCTGTAACTACAACCCAGACCAAGCTGCGGGGCCCCTGAGTGTTGCCTTTTTAAAAGCTTACATAGGTGGAATTACAGTACACTGAGTCGTCTTACTCCGTGTCACATCTGTAGATTTTATCCGTGCCTGAGTTCCATCTGGTTCTGTGGCCTTTCATCGTGTGAATGTGCTAGAATGTACTTGATGGTTCTCTTACTGACTGCTGGGTTGTTGCCAGTTTTTAAAAATTCCACATGAGGCTGTTGGGGCTGTTCATGTGTTTAAAAAATTAATAGACTTTTCAGATGGATCGTGTGAGGAAGCCCTGGCCTTGGGCCTTTAGGCTTTTAGCTAGAAGGCCATATCTGCATTTGTAGAAACAATCTCTGGGCAAACAGACAGCAGAATTCCCTCCTTCTTTAAAAGCTTCCTAATGTGTATGTTGAAACCAGCTCAGAAGCTGTATTGGAGGTAGACTTTTGCTCTCATTAGGGCTTCCTGCGAGCCAGAGCACTGCTAGTTTGGGTCCAGCAGGCACTCAGAGACTGTTGGCCGGTTCTCGTAGGTCCCTCCGTGGCTGTGGATTTGACTGCCCGAGCTCAATGGCACGGTGACCGATTAATGTGTTCAGCCACAGGTGGCAGTACACCCACGAAGACAGCTTCCACAGCAGAGGTGTCCTCACAGTGTTGAGTGGCTCCCAGGACCCAGGGTTCTGTGTTCTTCCTGGAGTTTGCCTGTGTGGCAGCGGCTGCCAGGGCTCCTGCCATCACATCTGCATTCACGGCAGGACCGAGGAGGAAGGAGCCGTGCTGCTCAGGAGTCCCCTTTTATCAAAAAACGAGCAGCTCTCCAGGGTCCTCCTCACAGACTTAATCTGTTTCTTTGACCCGATCTGTTCACAGAGTTGTTTCAAGTTGCAGGGGAGCATAGGGAAGGGGGTGCTTCAGACTGGTGTTGGGTTGGCCAGCCACATACGACGAGCTCCTCTCACACGCAGCACAAACCCTTTTCCTGAGCTGGGGAAGTTCTGTGTCATGGCTCCGTCTGCCTTTATGATGTCTGGTGACACTTAGGAGGGCTTATTTTGCAGCCTGTACTTAACCCACTTGCTTGCCAGGAGGCCTGGAAGCGCTTTTCTTTGACGGGTGAGATGAGCTCAGTGATGGGAGCACCCCACCGTGCTCTCGTGTCAGTTCGACTATGTCCGAACCAGCAAGGCGGTGACACGTGGTCTCTGGACCTTCCTCAGCGCTGCTTCCTTCATGCTCCTCTCCAGGGAATCCAGTTTCTAATAGAGAACGACCTGCTGCAGAGCTCCCCGGAGGATGTGGCCCAGTTCCTGTATAAAGGGGAAGGCCTGAATAAGACCGTCATCGGGGACTACCTGGGTGAAAGGTGAGTTCAAGGGGAGAGGATCACCCACCTGCCCAGGCTGACCCTCGCATCGGGGTCTGTCATGTGGGCTCCGGGGTTGCCCATGCTCCCCAGGACCAAGCAAGCCCCGCAGAACCATATCCTCCCCTATGTCCTTGTGAGCAGGGGCAGGGGCAGTCCTGGGGCCAGGTGGGGTCTACGCTCCTCTGGGGCCCTCTGCTCACCCTGGGGACGGGGGCAGAACCCAGGAGGCCGCTGCTTGCCCCAGAAAGCATCGTGACCTTCTTGGGACGTTTTGCACAGAAGCCTCTGCTCTCTCGGTGGTCGTCTTGCCCCCGTTAGTTAGGGGTATGAGGAAGACTTACGTTGCAAAAGTGGCAACTGCCTACACCTTGATAAACAAATCTAACATACTCCCTGGAAAATCCAAGCTAATTTCTTTGTAGAAGTTGACAAGCTCATCCCATAATTCATACAGAAATTCAAGGAACCCAGAATAGCCACAGCCATCTTGGAAAAGAAGAATAAAGTTGGAAAACTTACACTTCCCAATTATAAAACAGACTAAAGCTCCACTAACGAAGACAGTATGGTGTGCTGGTGTAAGAACAGACATATAGGTCATGGAACAGAGTTAAGAATCCAGAAATAGACCCTCACATAGACCATCAAACGAGATGCCAAGTCTGTTCGGATATAGTCCTTTCGGAACATGGTGCTGAGACCACTGGCTATCCACACGCAGAAAGACAGCACTGGATCTCTCACCAAAGACCTAGATACGAGCACTGAAACTATAAAACACTAAGAAGAAAACCTAGTCATAAATCTGTGGCCTTGGATTAGGCCAGGGTTTCTTAGATATGACAGCAAAAGAGAAAAACAAAATCATTAAATTCCAAAACATAAGTTGCTTCGTAGGAAGGACATCATCGAGAAAGGGAGAAGACTACCCACAGAATAGGAAGAAATATTTGCAGGTCAGAAATCTGATCAGGACTTGTATCTGGTATATAAAAAGAATTCTTACAACTCGGTCATAAAAAGACAGTCGTCGATGGGCACAGGGTCTGAGTAGACATCATCCAGAGGACATACATACATAGGCGTGTGATAGGGGACTTCCCTGGTGATCCAGTGCAGGGGACACAGCTTCAGTCCCTCCTGGGGGAACGAAGATCCCACATGCTGTGGGGCAACTAAGCTTGTTCAGCATACCTCAGCAAAGCGCCTGTGCGGCCAGAATAAACAGGCATTATGACAAGGCCATAAGCACAGGGGCCATTAAGCATATGGTGAGGTGCTCAACGTCATGAGTCGTCAGGGAAATGCAAATCAAAACTGTAGTGAGGTAGCCATTCACATCCACTAGGAATGGCTGTAGTTAAAGAAGATCATAAATGTTGGTGAGGATGTGGAGAAATTGGAACCCTCATACATGGCTATAAAAAAAACAATGGCTCAGCCATTTTGGAAAGTCATTGGCAGTTCTTCCGAATAGTGAACTTACCGTGTGACCCAGTAACTCTACTGGTATTCTACTAAACTCTCCTCGGTTTAGTTTTTAAAAGCTAGTTATTAATGGCAGGCATCACTTCCAAACCATCTTCCTCTCTGAGCCCAGGACCTTGCTTTCTGGCTCGTGGCCCTGGAGGAGCCATTTCTTGGCTCTGAGCCTCTGAATCCCACCTGGGAGGTGGGAACGGGACTAGCGCCTGCTTCGTGGTAGCCCTGAGGTTGAAACTCTGCACCACACACCTGGGTGGGTGCCTTAGTGCTCAGCACAGGGGACTCTGAACCTTGGCAGGCAGGCTCGTATTTGGGGTCTTACCTTAACTCATACTGATTGTGAAGTAAACTCCACATCCTACTGGGTCGTCTCCTTTGAGCTAAGCCTGAAAAACGCACCATGAAAAATAAGTTGTCTTTTAGTCATATGACATTAAATCTCTTGAACACTTGGTTTCAATTCAGTTCAGTCGCTCAGTCATGTCTGACTCTTTGCGACCCCATGAACCGCAACACGCCAGGCCTCCCTGTCCATCACCAACTCCCAGAGTTCACCCAAACTCATGTCCATTGAGTTGGTGATGCCACGCAACCATCTCATCCTCTGTCGTCCCTTTCTCCTCCTATCTTCAATGTTTCCCAGCATCAGGGTCTTTTCAAATGAGTCAGCTCTCTGCATAAGGTGGCCAAAGTATTGGAGTTTCAGCTTTAACATCAGTCCCTCCAATGAACACCCAAGACTGATCTCCTTTAGGATGGACTGGTTGGATCTCCTTGCAGTTAAGAGTCTTCTCTAACACAACAGTTGAAAAGCATCAATTCTTTGGTGCTCAGCTTTCTTTATAGTCCAACTCTCACATCCGTATATGACCACTGGAAAAACCATAGCCTTGACTAGAAGGATAATGTCTGCTTTTTAATATGCTATCTAGGTTGGTCCTAACTTTCACTTGCTTTAGGAAATGTCTAATAAAAGGACTGAAATGACATGCAGTGAGGCTGTAAAGTCCATTTTCTTTCCTAGGGATGAATTTAACATTAAAGTTCTTCAGGCTTTTGTGGAACTCCACGAGTTTGCTGATCTCAACCTCGTACAAGCCTTAAGGTGAGCGTTCATCTCCTGCGTGTGAAGGGAGGCTGGGTGGGTGAGTGGCTGGGCGGTGACGCTCTGGGTAACTGCAGCCACCACAGAGAGAAACGGGGGAGCGGGCCTCCCCTGCCTCCTTGTGGCCCAGGTTCTGGCTCAGCTCCGTTGCTTTGCCTTCTCTCTCTTTGCTGGTCTTTAGTTGTGGGTGCCCCCTCTTCCCACTTCTGGGTGCAGTCTCAGTGCTGCCAGGCCTGGGCCCACTTTACACCACATTTGGCTTTGCCCACTAACCATGTGGAGGCCTAGCGTGTGCCCAGGAGGGTGTGGGTTTCGTGCCCCGGGAGGCCACCCTGGCCCGTGTTCCCAGCCTCGTTGGCAGGTGCTGGTCTCAGCCCGTCTCCTCTGCTGCAGCGCCCCCCGCCCCTTTCCTGGTGACTGCTCCCCCAGCTGTGGACTGAGGTGGCCGCTGCCTTGCTGTGGGCTCAGCCCCTGGCCTTGGCTGAAGGCCGCGCTTGCGGGTCCAGTTTTAAATTAAGCGTTTTAAAGATGGTGTCTGGGAGGGGCAGGCCTGGAGAGCCTGGAGTGCACCCACGAGGACCCTGTTCTGTTCATCAGCCGCGGGGGCTCCCGCAGGTGGGCAGGGAGCGCAGACAGCGGGCGCACCTCGGTGTCCAGGGGGTCAGCGTGCTTTGGCTGCCAGGACAGGGCCTCTGATCTCGGAGATGCCCACCCACCCCCCTGTTGTCGCCCCTGTAGGCAGTTCCTCTGGAGCTTTCGGCTGCCGGGTGAGGCGCAGAAGATCGACCGCATGATGGAGGCTTTCGCCGCCCGCTACTGCCTCTGCAACCCCGGCGTCTTTCAGTCCACGGGTGAGTACGCGCAGCGGGTGGGTGGTGCGCGGCGGCGCCTGGGCCGGGCCCGTGCTGACGGCCCGCGGCGCTGACCCCCCAGACACGTGCTACGTGCTGTCCTTCGCCATCATCATGCTCAACACCAGCCTCCACAACCACAACGTGCGCGACAAGCCCACGGCCGAGCGCTTCGTCACCATGAATCGCGGCATCAACGAGGGCGGGGACCTCCCCGAGGAGCTGCTGCGGGTGAGCTGCCCCGCCGTGCGCCCCTCCCCGTGCTCCCCGCCTCCCCGTGCCCCCCCTCCTCCCCGTGCGCCCCCCCCCCCGTGCCCTCCCCCCCCCCCCCCCCCGCCCCCTCCCCCCCGTGCCCCTCCTCCCCCTCGTGTGCCCTCCCCTCCCCCCCGTGCCCCCTCCTCCCCATGCGCCCCTCCTCCCCGTGCCCTCCTCCCCCCACGTGTGCCCTCCTCACCGTGCTCCCCTCCCTCCCCGTGCGCCCCTCTTCCCCGTGCCCTCCTCCCCCCACGTGTGCCCTCCTCCCCGTGCTCCCCTCCCTCCCCGTGCCCCCCTCCTCCCCGTGCCCCCCTCCTCCCCGTGCGCCCCTCTTCCCCGTGCCCTCCTCCCCCCACGTGTCCCCTCCTCCCCGTGCTCCCCTCCTCCCCGTGCCCCCCTCCTCCCTGTGCCCCCCTCCTCCCCGTGCGCCCCTCTTCCCCGTGCCCTCCTCCCCCCACGTGTGCCCTCCCTCCCCGTGCTCCCCTCCTCCCCATGCCCCCTCCTCTCCGTGCTCCCCTCCTCCCCGTGCGCCCCTTCTCCCCGTGTACCCCTATGTCCCCCGTCCCCTCCCCAGGTAGCCGCACCCCCTCCCCCCGCCCCGTGTTCCTCTTCCCCCGTCCGTGTCCTCCTCGTCCTGTCCCCACCTCTGTGCTCAGGAGCATCAGGCCCTGCCCTTGCGCCCAAGTCGACGGCCTTTAGAGGGGCCCTGGGCGCGCCCTGGGGGGCTTCGCGGGGCGGCTGGTGGCGCTCGGCCTGAGCCCCGGCCGCCCTCCCTGCGCAGAACCTGTACGAGAGCATCAAGAATGAGCCGTTCAAGATCCCCGAGGACGACGGCAACGACCTGACGCACACGTTCTTCAACCCCGACCGGGAGGGCTGGCTCCTGAAGCTGGGTGAGCGGCGGCGCCAGGGGCGGGACCCCGCCGTGGCCCCTCTGCCTGCGCCCGCGTCGCAGCCCCCGCGGCGCCCGGAGCGCCTCCCTGCGCGGCCGGAGGCGGCGGCTCCCCGAGGTCCCCGCACAGCGCCCCCTAGCGGCCAGGCGCGCCCGCGCAGGGTCTGCTCCGGCGGCAGCGCCGCCCCCGGGCGCCCGCCGCCTCTCTTGGTTCGGTGTGGCTGACTTTCGATGAGTGGTTTAAACGTGCCTTCTTGTTGTTTTCCTTCTGCCTGTGGCTCCCACCTTTCTGTTCTGTGACGGGCTGTCCCTGCTTGTCCTGCGTTAGGAGGTACGTACCCAGCGGCTTCCTGCCCCTTGCCAGCTGCTCTCTCCTCTCTCTCCTCTCCTCTCCTCTCTGTCAGTTCGTGTGAAGCTCCGACTTGCTTGCCATCCATCTGGCCCTCGTGGCTTCAGACGTGCCAGGCTCACTTCATCCTCCACGCAGGGCAAGGTGCCGCGGCCGCGTCGCCCCTCCGCGGCTGGGCGAGGAGTGAGGGACCGAGGCGCGTGGAGATGCCGGGCGGAGACAAGCTCGCCCCTCCGCGTCCTTGGGCCTGAGCACATCGCCCGCCGCCCATCCCGCTAACCAGGCAGTGCGTGTTTGCACCACCTGTGCAGAGTCCAGGCGCGTGTGTTAGAACGCGGGTGCTCTCGTCTGACCTCGGAAGCTAAGCAGGGCCAGGCCTGGTTATTATTTGGATGAGAGACGCGTGTTAAGAACCTCTTGACTATTGACAAACAAGCAGAAGAGCATTTATATATTCTGGGCCATCTTAGGGATCCGTAGGGAGTTATCATTCTGGTGGGGGTTGAGATTCCTCCTCCTGGTGACGTTAGAGCCTTGTGAGATGAGCCAGATGAGGCAAGCACTCTGCAGACAGTGTCAGACACCAGGGCCTACAGGAATGCTGGTGGTTTGAATCTTTAACCCAGAGAGGATGAACATGGGCCTGGTGACAGTGTGGCCGGTGTCAGAGTGTGCAGCACGGGGCGGCTGTCCTGATTTGGGATCTAGCTCTGACCTTCTCTGGCTGTGCCAGGGTTTGGAAGACTTCTGGATCTTTGCCTAAAAAGCCAGAACCGTAGCAATGGCCATGAGTAATGCCCGAGTGACCTTCCAGACACACCTGGCTTTGAGATCCCATCCAGCCTGTGGGGCTGGGATGAGGGCATGAGGAAGGTGCCCAGAAGAGCAGCAGCTGCACTTGGGTCCTTCCTGTTCTCTGTCGCCAGCAAGTGCCCCCCCAGGATAGTGACAGCACAGGCCCACCTGGCAGCCAGGGTGCCCCCAGTGCCAGCTGGTGACTCTAAAGACTGAACTAGATGTCTGACACCAGGGCTTGTGTTCCAGCCTGTCATCTGGTCGAGCAGATAACCGGACCACAGCATTGCGGCAGAGCACCAACAGGCACAGGGCCGGCTGGTGCCCAGCGGGTGTCCCAGGGGCCCGGGGCCTGCTGCTCCCCCGTTCCTGCAGCCCCC
This sequence comes from Tragelaphus eurycerus, assembly GCA_935064755.1. Taxonomy (NCBI): domain Eukaryota; kingdom Metazoa; phylum Chordata; class Mammalia; order Artiodactyla; family Bovidae; genus Tragelaphus; species Tragelaphus eurycerus. Next base: position 4,313,945 of record CAKXYN010000108.1, read on the forward strand.
GCTGTGTCCTCAGACCCAAAGCTGAGGGCCACAGAGCTGGTGACGGCACAGGTCGCACCTGCAGCCCGGAGCCTCAGCCCCTGGGGCTGTTCTGCTCTCAGAGCTGTTAGCATCCCCTGGGGTGTCCAGCACACAGCCGGCCGGTCAGCGCACCAGACTCCTGCCTACGGTTCTAACCCTGAGATGGGTCCCTGGGTGTCCGTCCCCTAGGGACCCAGGAGGCGGGTGCTGAGGCCATGTTAGGCTGGGCCTGGGTGCACACCTGTACTTAGTGAGGACACACGGCCCTGGGCCCCTGAACGGCCTACACACACAGGCAGAGAAGCCAGCACTGTGGCCATGCATGTGCTAAGTTAGGAACCGGAGGTCCTAGCGTGACCTTGCTTGGGGGTTGGTTGTCGTAAGTTAATCTTAGAGGGGACCGTGCTTTCAGGAGGCCAGGGTGCCCCGCCAGAGCAGAGCCTGGTGATGGTGCTTAATGATGGTCCTGTAAATACCGTGTAGTCACTGTGTTTTGAGAGTGAGTCAGATGTGTTAACACAGGAGGGTGGTTGGCGCAGAGCTGGAGTGGAGAACAGGCTTGCGTGGTATGCACGAGAGCCCGTGTCTGCTAACAACCATGCAGGCAGCAGGCATTTACAAAGAGAAAAGGGCTGCTTCTATTCATTCTAGTCAGGAGCAGCCAGGCTCCTTCCTGCAGGGGGGTGTGTGTGTGTGTGTGTGTGTGTGTGTGTGTGTGTCCCCTTGTCCTGAAGCCCAGCCACAAACACATGCTTGAACAGAGCTGGTCCGTCTCCTGCAGCAAAATCTGCTGGAGTTCAGAGACCAAGAGTGTCACCGCCTGAAAGCGGGCTTGGGGCTGGGCCAGGCTCAGGGGTCCACTTGACCACACACCTCTGTCTCAATGCCCACTGCCCCTGGTGCAAGAGGCTCCCCTGGTCTCAAGACCTGTACCAGGGGTTGGGCTCCTCCAGATGTGCCGCTGAAGTTGGGTGTAGCGGGGCAGGAGTCTAGGTGCAGAAGAGTCGAGAGGCCTTCCAGGAGAACAGAGAGCCCTGCCCATGGTTCGAGACACACCTCGAGGGAATGGAGGCCTTGGGGGTTGGAGGCATGAAGGGGCCTCAGGGTCTGAGGACCCCCAAGGACAGTGAAATTTGGACAGATGTTTCTGACGGGGATGGAAAGTGAGATTAGGGGAGCAGGGGAATCTGGGGACCCTCTTCACGGCATGACTGAGGCTGCCGCCCCACACACCTGCCCTGCCTACCCAGCCAGCCTGTGGCCATCATGAGGACAGATGTGTCATCAGTGTCCCAAGGATGAGGGTCCCAGTCTCCAAGGACCCCTCAGTGGCACTGAAACCGCAGGCGGGGCTCCCTCCCTGCAGCCGGGTGTCCGCGTGTCTCCTCCCCCTAGATCTCCCCAAATGTCAGCCCTCGTGCCTTGATTTCTGGACAGCCTTCACGTCCCTGTCTGGGCTCCTCAATCTCAGGGACCAGGTCCGTGATCCTCAGCCACAAGGGTCTCACCTGTCTGCACTGGGGGAACCAGGGGGCGGGGCAGCCGCTGCTCACCTCGTGCTGGTGGATCGCAGCCATCTGTCACCAGGCGCATGTTCTGTCTTTAAACTTTTGTTCTTAAAACTTCATGTCGGAAGCAGAGACTAGAAATAGAAGCGGAAGCCAGTTGGTTTCTACTGAATATTTGAGAGTAAAAGATTTTCCCTTCTGTAGTTTAAGGAGAGTCGGTGCAGGTGAGCTGTGTGTGTGTGTGCGTGTATATGCATGTGTGTCCAAGATCTTGTTAAGAGATTAATTCAATCTAATAATTCCCTGGGCCAAGGCCATAATCGATCTTGATGGATCCCAGGGCCGCCCCAAGTCCTCAGTAATGCGATGACGGCCCTGACGTAACGGGATTAAGTCCTGGACAGACCGGCAGCGGCGCTGACTGCATCCTCTTGTCATTTCCATGTGGGGAAATTAAGACCATTCATCACGACTAACTCTTCCAGGAAGCAGACGGGGGAACACTCGGGTCATCTGGGTGCCCTGCAGGCGGGCGGGGGTGCATGCGGGCCCCCTGGCAGCCACAGGCGGGCCAGGCCGCACACCGTGGCCAGGATCTGGGGCAGAATGTGAAACGTTTTCACGAATGAGGAAGTGTAAAACCCAGCTCAGCCCCAGTGGCCTTTCTGAAAAGCACAGTAGCTCATGTAGGGCTTGCTCTGCCCAGACTGACGGGGTCTCTCTGCTCTTAGGGGGGCGCGTGAAGACCTGGAAGCGGCGCTGGTTCATCCTCACCGACAACTGCCTCTATTACTTTGAATACACGACGGTAAGCGCAGGGCTGCGGGTCTTCCAAGGTCGTGGGACCCTCGGCGGGTGCGGGGGAGGCTGGCTGAGCGCTTTGTCCCGCAGGATAAGGAGCCCCGGGGGATCATCCCGCTGGAGAACCTGAGCATCAGGGAGGTGGAGGACCCACGGAAACCCGTAAGCTGGCTTCCCTGCCACCCGCCCTTCCCTCCCGCTCCCCCGGCGCCGGGTGACAGCCCTGTCTGTCTCCACCAGAACTGTTTCGAGCTGTACAACCCCAGCCACAAAGGGCAGGTCATCAAAGCCTGTAAGACAGAGGCGGACGGCCGGGTAGTGGAGGGCAACCACGTGGTGTACCGCATCTCGGCGCCCAGCCCAGAGGAGAAGGAGGAGTGGATGAAGTCCATCAGGTGTGCCCGGGCCCACCGGGGTGGGGCCTGGGCTGTGGGCGTGTCGGAGGGGCGCGGCCTGTGCGCTTGGTAAGCCAGGAGGGGCGGAGTCTAGTCTGTGGGCGTGTCGGGGCCAGGGAGGCCCGAGCTGGGGCTGTCAGAGGGGCGGGGCCTGGGGCGAGGGGCGCTCTTGACGGGGCCTTGTGTGTAGGACTGCCCCTCCCATCCTAACCCAGTTTTTTTTACCCTCTCTCCCAGAGCGAGTATCAGCAGGGATCCTTTCTATGACATGTTGGCCACAAGGAAAAGGAGGATTGCCAATAAGAAATAAGAGCTTTCCTGGTCTGAGCAGCAGGTAAAAGTGAACTGAAACCCACAGCAGAGTGACTGGGGGGCTCCCCGCGACGCCCTGGACCACCCCGACGGCCTGCCCCTGTCTCCTCCGGGACAGCAGCCCCTGCTGATCTCAAGAGGCCTCACGTCACCCCTTCCCGCCGCCGCCCTCCCGGCTCCGAGGACATCCTTCTCGAAGTCCCGGCCTGCAGCTGCGCCTGGTGGTCCAGCCTTGAATATCCGCGGGGCAGACAAGGGGCCCCACGTGCTCCTTGGTGGCAGTGGCGCTGTTGGCCTTTCTGGAAGCCGCTGTTTTGTGTCATAACAGGAAAGGAAAAGCTACCACTTTTTTATTGAGTTTTTTTCTCAGATATATAGGATTATAGCTTTTATACGCCTTTTTATATTCTGAAATTATAATGAAAGATACTTTCTAACAGTAGTATTTTTAGAATGGCAGCTATAAATTTAACTTCTGGACACACGTATATACTGTGCACTGAGAACAGGTTACATATACACACATATGCAGCAACTGGGGAGATGGGTGCCGCGCTCAAGGGGAAACCTGAGCGCGCCCCCTGGTGGAGGGAGACGCCCGTGTCCTTGAGGACACACCCTGGGCAGGGTAGGGCTCCAGGGCTCCAGTCTTCTGAGTCATCCGGCTCAGTCTTCGTGGCCCCACAGATAACTTTTCTAAAGACACAAATCATTAAATTTTGGTTTGGGGTGTTTATCCTGTAACTGCTGAATCCCAGGACGGACAGTGTATGTATTGACCACATGAAACTGCTCACATCTGACCCGTTTCTGATCCCCACAAACAGCAGTGTCATGTGGTCCAACCACACACATGGTTGAGGCCAGCTGTGAGCCCTGTCCTCACTACTTAAGGCCTGTTGGCCAAATGAATACTTATAATGATCAGATATGTTAACGTAATGTGTAGACATATAAGGAACTAGAGATAATCTTCCGCCGTGTTTTGAGAGATTTGATCTATTACAGGAAGGGGAAGAGCAGGCTGGGGGATGAAGGTGTATAGCACTTAGGCTTTTCTGTAAATAGTTTAAAACCCCAAATATGCACTGGTGGTCAGACTGGAGAAGATCCCTGACCAGGAGGTTGTCAGGCACCGCTGGCTGAAGGAGAGGAGCTCAAGCGTGCGGTGAGGAGCTGCGCCCATCATGCGGCAGGGGTGGCCCGAGGGTGCACAGGTGGGGCCTTCAGGGCCGGGCCAGTGACAGGCCTTTTAAGTTTCATTTCCACCACCAGGACCCCCGCACGTTATATGTAGGACCCCCTCGCCCAATGGGCTGTTTTGGTGGAGAGTCCCTTCCTCCGGGGACCTCTTTCCCTGCCCCACCGCGAAGACACCCGCCTTGTTCAGTCTGTATACCTGAGAGGTCATCACCTCTCTTGTGCAAAGGCCAGGTTCAAGAAAGACCACCTTAGCCTATGCATGGAGAGGTGAAACAGAGAAAACGTTTCCTGGGAGTTGCCTCGATGCTGAGACGGAATGGCTGTGGGCTCTCAGCCTCGTGCAGCTTAAAGTCACACTAGACTGCAAAGGGGGCCACTCCCAGGACCCTCCATCAGGCGTCAAACCGACTTTTTTGGTTCATTCCCAAGCATTTAGGCTTTGCTACTGTACCGATACCTCAGATTCAAACCTCTAGTTCCGAGAAAGGCAAGTCAGCATTCTTGAAACGCCTGACTGGCATATATGCAACTCTGGCCCGTCTTCCATGAAAAGACGCTGCCCAGACCACCCAACCAAACACTGCTGACAACCGGCAGCGCCCTCCCCTCGGGCCAGCCACGCTCCTGGGCTGCCTGGGGCGCGGGCTCCATCAGTATTTCCGTGGGACAACCGATCTCTCTCCCCTTTGTTTGATCCAGGTAGGACCCTGGGGATATAGGATTTTCTGTCTTTTGAGTTTGCATCAGGTGGGGTTGAGAGAAGTGAGCAGAAGGAAACTTCTGTAAGAAATTTTCTCTGACCACTTGTGAAGGAGCCTCAGTGGACAGCTGTTTGCCCGGCATGATGCAGAAGGCCGTGGTGCTCAGGATCTGTCCCTTGCCCTAGGAGTGTAACGTGAAGTCATGGAATTCCAGGTTTTGTTGTGACAGTATTAACCTGACAGGCTTAAGGTATCTTCCCCCGCTAAGCCCTCAGATGGCCTGATCCAGGAGCCCCGCTGGGCCGGGGCTGCGCGGGGACAGGTCTGTGGCTGGCGGGCCTGGTTGCCTGGACCTGTGTGATCCTGTTCACCCCCCTGCACCTCCCGTCTGCACTCAGTGCTTGAATTACTCGCCTTGTCCCAACTGTGGCCAAAGAGCTTCCCTCCAGCGACCGAGGGCTGGCTGGAGGCAGAGAAGGTCTGCTGGGTGGGAGGCATGGCTTCCACAGCCCCACTCGCCCCATTGACGTGGGGTTTAAGTGGACAACCCTGGGCCCAGACAGGCAGGTGTCCTCAGGATCACAACATCCTTGAGCAGTTTAAGGGGGTACCAAACGAAGTCCAAATAGGAACTATTTATAGATGAAGCAGCATTTAATGCTGCATATAAAGCAATGCATATTTTTCAAGCTAAAATGCATATATCTACATAGATGTGCTTTGCTGAGAAGTTAGGTCTGTTGTAGACCAGAAACCACACATTGTGATTTCTCGTTTTATTTTTTCTTAGAAAACATTTCTATTTACGGTAAATAGTTAATATGTAAATAATGTACATATATGTTGACTGCTGGAGTGTTTGTTACAATGTATATACTCCTACAACGTGCATGAAGAAATATCCTTTATCTATTGATAATTTTGTTGTAAAGTGAATGGTAAGCCTGGAGAGTGTATGGCTGTCAAATGACAAATACTGTGTTCATTAAATAAAAACACATTGTTAAACTAAGACTGTTTACAGCTGGGTTCTTTAAAACAGGGGGATCGTTGAGTGAAGCAGCCCACGCCTGACTCTCTCACCAGCGGGGCCGAGAGCCCATGGCTGGAGCTTTAGAAGTTTTAAGAAAGTAAATGCAGAGAAAGAAGTCTGTGAGAAGTGTCTGCAAGCAAATGCGGAAACAGCAGTAAAAAAATAAGACACAAAAGGTTTAATTTGCTGCCATTTATATACTATATAAATTTTACATGCTGTATATTTACAGTGGGGCAAGTGCTTTTTTAATCTTTAAAAAAACAAAGATCAAACTTTAGACATCTCTGAACAACACAAACTGTATAAAGCATACAGATTATTCAGATACAAACTGTATTAAATACAGTCTTCCCCACTCCTTCTCCTGATGCAGGACCAGTGAATTATAAGTGTATCACAGTTTGATAGCATATCCATATTAAAAATAAAATCACAGTATGATTTTGTCTGTAGCTAGAAACTTTAAGGGACCAAGCTGACAACTCAGACTCCAATATCATAGTCAAGACAAGAGACACTGTATAAAAAAGTGTTATGTAATAAAAACATACTGTAGGCCTTACAAATAATGTTTGGATTATACATTCATAATGTAAATACTCATCATAACTGGTAAATTGATTGGAATAGTTCCACAAAGTTCAAAACCAGAACTTGTCTATAAAATACAGCTTCACATCCTGAATCCAACTGAAACGTGGAGCAGGTTAGTTTCCAGTATCAGACATTACAGAGGACAGACCGCTCTCGAAAGTCTAGTCGAGAGCTTGTGGATCTTTAAGTCTTTAAATTAAATATACACGCTGTCAGTTTGTACTTTTAATAATTCCATGGTTTCCCGGTTGGTCTTGCACCGGATGTCTAACTTGGAGGAGCATTGTATGGAATACGAGTGATCAACCTGAGTCTGTGATTAAGCAGCATTTGAGATGTTCTAGTCCAGGGCGTTATTTTCAATGTGATTTATATACAGTATTTTACAATGGTCAGCAGTTGTAGAAAGTGTTCATCCGTTTGGAATAAGGGTAATTAAGAAAAGGTAAAAACTAAAAAAAAAAAGTCCTCCATGGTAAAATCTGTACAGTATTTACTAAAGAAGCACCACGCAGATTTGAACAAAGTTATTTTCTCTTTATAATTTAAGCTGGGTTGGGGATGGCTTCTGTTGAACACGGTGAATCTGAAAGACAAGAGGCAGCTGCGTCAGTGGTCCAGAGGCAGGAAGTGGAACTCGGCCTGGTGAGCCCAGAGGGGCTGTCTCTTTTCCATTCATGTCCCCCCACCCCTTCGCAGGTGCCCCAGGTCTCTAGGAAAGCCCCCTGGCCTCCCTGCGGGCAGTAGCTAGGAGGCCAGCGGGGAGGGCACCCTCTGCTGGGCACTCGGAGCCACTGCCCTAACGGGGCTCAGGGCTTTCCCCTTGAGGACTGGCTAAGTGTTCACTGACCGCACGGTGGCCCTCTGTAGACAGTTCACTCACGCCTCCCCTCGCTGAGAAGTTACACATTTGGACGAAAGCCTCCTCCCCCGCCCCCACCGCCCCGTGAATTCCCCATGACCACTCCCCACCCCCCACCGGGGCCACTGAGCACCAGGCCTGGAGATGATGCTAGAGGCTTTGATTTGCTGTAAAAAAGCACCCAAACCTCATTCAGATCAAGCCAAGCCCTTCCTGTCTGAAACAAGTGCAGGGTGGGGAGGAGCGGGGCGCCCAAAGCTCAAGGACAGGGATCTTGGGAAGGGCCTCCTCCCTCAGGCCCTCAGGTAGGTCCATCTTTCAAATGACTTAAGCTTCTGACCTGCCCTCGTCTTCTACAGCGAGGGAGAGCGTGTCTAAGGGCCTGAACCTCAGCCCCCTCACGGGCTGACTCCCCACCTGCTCCCCTGCAGCCCCAAGCGCCCTCCTCAGGCCCCTCAGCGGCTCCACAAACGGTCAGGACAAACATGCAGAGGAAAAGAGCTCACCACAACTAGTGAAGTTTTTGAGGCCAAGTTTTCAATCACCTAGAAAGCAAAGGTTAGGAAACATTTTAATGATGTTTTTGCAAAAATTTTAGTGCCTATGCTCTGTGCATATCACATCATTATCTTAGAGCAGTTCTCAAACAGGTTTGTTGCCTGAAATCAGTCAGTCCTACGTGAGCTGTGCTTCCAAGAGTTTCACTGAAAACACGCTTTTACGTGGTAACTGAGGGCCACGTCCCGGTGGGAACAGCCCAATCTGATCCCAGCAAACCGATCAGCATCTCAACGTTGGGTCCAAGAAATCCAGAGCTTGATGGTGCCAGAGAACAGGAGTCTGGAGGACAGGAGAGGTCAAGGCGCCAGCACAGGCAGGCAGGCAAAGAGGTCCGTCCTCTGAAAGCTGACAGCGGTGCTGGGCCTGGGCCCTCGGGGTGGCCCTTGCAGGGAGGTCAGGACAGTGTGGGCGTCTGAGCGTCATCAGATGCCATCAGATCAAGGACAGGAAAGGGTCGCCCCGCCTGCAGCCCCTGGAGACCTGCACGTGGGCCACCACATATCCACTACCGGGCTTCGCGTGCCACCTACTGTCCCCCGAGCCAGCTCTGTGGGGGAGCCATGCCCATGGTAGGCTGGTGGCCTCTGGCTGTGGCCCTCACCACAGACCTGCAGGCAGACAGGCAGAATTCCGGAGGACCTGCCCGGACCACTTCACCCCCCACAGTCAGAAAGGACTCATCTCACCCAGACCCTGCCCCAAACCACGGAAATGTTCGTGGAAACCAAGGTGGAAACGCACATTGTTGCCATCTTAACAAACACAGCAAAGGACATACAGCTTCCCTTTCCTAATGGCCCCACGAGTCTTCTCATTTGCTCCAAGCACCCTGGCATCCACCCCTCCCCAGACACCCCACCTCTCATGATCTCTGCTTCTCCCAAATGCCAGTGTGCTGTGCGGCCATCTGTCCCTCCTCCACCAACCATCACGTGACTGTGGGCCAGGGGCGGGGGTCCTCCCCGAACCAGCATGACTCCTCCCTGGGTCCAGGACACGGTAGAGAACCCATGGTCTCTGGGGCTCCCGGAAGGCAGGCAGGGTCACAAGGGGGCACCTCGCGGGTCGGGGGTGGGTGGGGGATCAGCATGGAAGGCCCAGGCCCGGCTCCGCCAGCTCCGCAGGGCCACGGACAGGGACTGGGCTGCGGTGCAGCTTTACTGACACATCAATTTCACAAAATCTTCACGTGAAATGAAACAGTCTTCTTTGGACTCTTCCAACCATTTAAAGGAGAAGGCAATGGCAACCCACTCCAGTGTTCTTGCCTGGAGAATCCCAGGGACGGGGGAGCCTGGTGGGCTGCCATCTATGGGGTCGCACAGAGTCGGATACGACTGAAGAGACTTAGCAGCAGCAGCAACCATTTAAAAATGTCCAATCCTTCCCAACCGGCAGGCCATGTGAAGGCGGCGTCCCGCCCTCGGCCGGCCCCCTGCAAGGCTCAGCACTCCTTCTAGGGTCGAAGGTCAGGGGAACAGCTGAGAAAACCAGAAGGGCTGCGTCCAGAGCGGTCAGGGCAGGAGAGGCTAGGAAGTTACAAGTGGGCCAAGCCCTGCAGGGTGGACAAGAATCCCAGCGCCCGGCAGCCTGCGGTCACCCGGGACCCCAACGGGAGCCGGCGCCCGAGACCCGGGCCCGAGGCGTGACGCCTGCACACCGGTCACCAGACAGACTTCCAGGGCCTCCTCACAGTGGGCAGAGGTTCAGGACCCAGGAGAGAAAGGAGGTACCACAATACTTCTGTCAAACATGGCGTACGAACAGAAGCTCCGTCCCCGGTCAGACGCCCGGAGCCACACACCGCACAGACGCCCGGCTCTACCTCGCTCAGCTTTCCCCGCAGCCTCGAGGCGCCGCGCGGAGGCCTCGCGGAGCCGGTGAGGCCGCGGGGCGGGGCTCAGCGGGACTGACAGCCGCGCCGCCCCGTGAGGCTCCGCCCCCCGAGCGGCCGGCTCCGCCCCCGAGCGGCCGGCTCCGCCCAGGCGAAGGGCGCCTACGCCGCCATAGCCAGCGCGCCCCGTCACCGCCGCTCTCCCAGCGCGCCCCCTTACCCTGGCCGCACTCGGACGGACGACACCTGACCTCCCGGCTCTCCATCCTGAAGTGTTTGGTTTTCTCACAGAAGGGTGCCGCGCCCTCCAGCGGCAGGCCGTCTGCGAGGGGGAAGGCGCCCTCGGCTCTCCGGAAATGGTCCACAGTCTCACAGCTGGCTGCCTTGGGCAAGCGTGGTTCTGAATCTCGCCCAAAGTCCTCTGATTTCCTCGAGTGTCTCTTCTTTTTCTTCTTCTTCTTCTTGTGTCTGTGGAGGTCCGCCTCAGAGTGCGCTACGGAAAGGTCTGAATCCTGCTGATGCCTGCTGAAGACAAAGCCAGGACTAGGACCGCTAGGAAAGCAAAGCGCCCACTGGTCCTCTCTCTGACTCACACCCCCTTCTGTGGACACTCACTACCGCGCACACAAGTGAAACTCTTTCCTAATTAAACATGCGGTTTTCACTCTAATAATTTAGGTCCAGGGTCATAAACTCACCAGTTTCAACCTGTCCCCACCACAGCCTTCAACTTTGGGGAGAAGAGCTCTGGCCAAAACACCAGAGGAAGGAAGGACTTCACCAACTTTTCCTGAAACCAGTTAGTGGCCGAAGGAAAAAGTATCTTTGCTGGGTGTGTCAGGCACAGAGAAGGAAGGAGGTTTGATTTCCTTTTCCTTCAAGTAACCACTCTTCACCTGTGGCTTCTGGTAACCTCTTCCGAGGGTTTCGATCTTAAGAGACACCAGTGTATAGTAACTGTGTTTGTGCTCAGTCCTGTGATCACGGAGGAGTCATTTTCCAGAAAACTTATGACCAATTTAGCTTTTAAAAAATATAAGAACAAACTTCCCAATGAGATTTCACACTGAGAAATGGAGAAATGAAAACTCAGTTTGAAATCTCATTGGACAGTTTGTTGGAGATTATCAACAGATGTAGAACTATAACTACATCTGTGAAGAAATAGGTTAACAGTCAATCCTAAAGAAAATCAACCCTGAATATTCTTTGGAAAGACTGATACTAAAGCTGTAGCTCCAATACTTTGGCCACCTGATGTGAGGAGCAGACTCACTGGAAAAGACCCTGATGCTGGGAAAGATTGAGGGCAGGAGGAGGAGGAGGAGATGACAGATGAGATGGTTGGATGGCATCACTGACTCAATGGACATGGGCTTGAGCAAACTCTGGGAGATGGTGAAGGACGGGGAAGCCTGGAGTGCTGCAGTCCATGGGGTCACAAGGAATCAGACACGACTGAGCAACTGACCACCACCACCACAGTGAAGTGGGAGAATCCCAAGCTTTACCTCCCGAATGCTGCACATGAACTCAGTTACAAAGCACCAAAACTGAACGCAGCAACATCTTCAAAAACCAAGTTTTTAGGCGTTTTATAAAACCACGTAATAAGATACAGCTTAAAACAGAGCTAAGGTTTAAGAATCGATACAAACAGGGCAGTCCCAAACCCACTGAGATGAAAGCTACGCACGACACAGACACAGCCCTCACCCGTCCCCAGGCTGGGTGCGGAGGGCGCGCCCCCACGCACAGCGGCCCCTCACCTGGAGTCTCGGTCCCGGTGTTTGTCTTTGGATTTCTTCTTCTTCTTCGACTTTTTGTGCTTCTTCACTTTGGGCTCCTCTACAGGGTCCTTCTGTAAGCTTCTCCAGGCTTTCTTTTCTACGTGACTCTCATTCTCAAGGCTATCGTATCTCCGTTTCCGTGACTTAATGTCGTGTTCGTGAAACCGCGCGGCCAGGTCGCAGCTCCCATCTTCAGCCCCGAAGCTGAGCCTGTCATGGGCGTACTTGGCGGCGGGGTGTGGAGGGGGCGCGTGAGCCATGCCCGCCCGGGGGCTGCTGAAGCAGTGTCGGTCCCTCTCTTTGGCTACCAGCTCGTAGCCCTTGCGGCCTCTGTAGTGGTCCTTGTAGGGCCGGCGGCCGTAGGGCCCGGCCCGCTCATATTCTCGCTCGGCGTGGAAGGGCCGCCAGTCCCGGGGCTCCCGGCTGGGGTACAGGGGGGACCTGTCATGGTGGTACCGGCAGCGCTCCCAGCGCAGCCTGTCAGAGTAGTACTTCTCCCGGGCCCAGGCGTGCTCACCCTCGGCGTGGTGGTAGCGGCCCCACTCCTGGTCGGGGGCGCCCCTGCTCCGGGAGTGGTGGTGGCCCGACCTGGCCAGGGAGCTGGGGCAAGGGGGCTGCGGGGCCAGGGCACAGGGCTCCGGCCGGGGCCGCTCAGGCCGCAGCCGCTCGTGCTCCCGGTGGGGCCGCTTCCGCCGATGCTGCACCTCGGTCCTGCTCCGGCTCTCCCGTGCATGCTCGCCACTGGACGAGCGGTCCCTTCGGCTGCGGTAATGTCCTCGGTCAACCTTTCTGAGGCTGCTGACCTTCTCCTGGACCAGACAGGGCTCCGGGGCCTTCTGCCCGGCCGTACTGTCTTCCCCTCTCTCACTGCTGCTGTGCTCCGGGGGCCCCTCAGGACGGTTTTCTGTGATCGTGTCTAGCTGCGGAGAGGGCACCTCATCTGTGGACACCCCCGTGCTCTTAGCGGGACCCTCCACATCCGAGCCTCTGTCCCAACCGCTGTGACCCAAGGGCTCGGGCTCACGGTCGCCCTCAGAAGGCACAGAGGGACCCGGGCTCAGCCTCCCTGTGGCTTCGGCGGCCACCGGGTCCTGGGGCCGCTCTGGTAACGTCCCTCCCACATCCGGGGACGGTTTGCTCTGATCGTCTGTTAAATTCGCAGGGTTACAGGGTGCCGAAAGCTGATCGTCCCCGAGGGCGTCCTTGTCGGGGTTACAAAAGGTGCTGACACTCGGCACAGCCTCCTCGGGTTCTGCTGAAACACGTTCAGAGACTTCTTCTTTGGTAGGTTTGATGCTGGGGTCCGAGGGCGGTGAAGCCTTCTTGAATTTGCTGCTGAGATTCGAGACAGACTCCAGGTTGTCCCGGGCGTCGCTGGGAGGGGAGCGGCCGGCCTCCAGCTCCGCCTCCGGATGCTCCAGAGGCCTCTCCTCCGAGCCAGGTGTCCTGCAGCCCCGCAGAGACAGAGAAGGACAGGGGTCATTTACTCATTTGCTCTCTGGGTTTTTGTCAATGGGCTACAGGGATGGACAAACACTTCATTCACTGAATATTTTATGGCTTTACTGTATCTGGCCGAAAACTAAAACTGGGCTTATCATTTTTGGAAACTTCAAGTTTTCTCATTGTACATAAATGTAAAAATTTCTATCAAGCCTACTTCATTTTTCAGTAATAACTCTGCAATTCTAAGTGCCTCTGGTTTTCAGATATTTTTCTAATTCTTCTCAGTAACTAAGTCCAGATCATCAAAAAAGTCAAATAATGACAGGGCGCTTACTTTTTCTCTGGATCCCTTTTCTCCGAATTTTCCTGGAGCCTCAGAGGCAGAGTAGTTACCTCCCAACAGAGCCAAGAGCTCCCTGAATTACCAACAAACTGTGAGGAATAACTGCTGCAGTAAACGAATTCTGCCATGCTTTTGACGGACTCCTCAAGTTAAGGAAAGCTGCCAGAAAACAAGAAAAACCCTAAAGCGGGCCCCCTTTTTGGTCTGGGAGAGAGAAGACACGCGAGGTCACTACAGAGGCTCAAGGTCGCACGTGCAGCTGGGGCGCACGTGGCTGGGGTGTGACCGTCACAGGTCATCTGTCATGCTGCTCACGCACGTTCCATCTGAAGACAAGCTGAGCCAGACGAGGGGAGAGACGAGGACAGCCGTGGTGCCCGGGACTGAGTGCTCAGGCTGCCCCCCTCTTCAGGCTCGACTGGGAACATTCCTGATTGGGATTCTTGCTGAGGGCATGTCCCCCGCAAGGGCCCTTCTGACATGGGGTGCATGGGGGTTGTCCCTGTGTTGGGGGAGACCACAGCACCAGTAGGGAGGGGCTGAGGCAGGCAGTTCTGCAAAACAAGCCAGGCGCCCACGGCCCGAGGACCACGTGGAGAAAACCTCAGCTCTGTTACTGGCCGCTTCACAGACACCCCCAGGTGTCCAACTAAATACAGTCACACCTTGGCCAAGAGCTGTCCTCCAGGAGGCCGTCACGGCGCTGACATGAGGTGCCGGCTCCCGGGCTGTCCACCTGGTGACCACGGCCGCCGCCTCACGGCCCTGCCTTTACTCCCATCATGTTATGTATGTTGAGGTCAAGACACTGACGTGTGTTTTTTAAGCATGGAGACACACCACACTGTTAATTTAATCTCAGAGCTCTAGAGAGAGCATAACAAAGCCTTTGCTCCTGGACAGAGCAAGACTCCCTGCCCAGCCCCTATGCACACCCCGGGGTGCCTGTTGGGGGCACTGAGTGGGACGTGCAGGCTGTTCAGATATGTACTGACAAGGCCCCAGCACGGGGGGAGGCTCTGTGGGAGAGGAGGTGGGCGCTGGACTAACAGGCCCTGATAACTGTTTACTTCACTTTCCCACCAGGAAAATCGAGTTCTACAGATGATTATTCAAGAAGGCTCATTCCAGGCCTTCCGCAAGCGGATGCACCCTGGTCCCGCATCCTGCTGCCCTGGGACAGCCATCTTACCTAGTCTCCTCTGCCGAGCCTTTGGCTTTGCTGCCGAGTTTGAAGGTCTCTAAGATTTTGTCTTCTGGAAGAGGTGGCAAAGGAGCAGGCATCAACTGGGATAAAAAAAAAAAAAAAAAAAGATGTTTTTCAGCAGTGAGTGCCACGCGTGTGCCTCCTGAAACCCAGCCACGTGACTCGCTGGACACGAGGGCTGAAGGGAAGCCCGCCTGCCTGCCACCCCACAGCCGCTCACCTTCCCAGGGAGGCCGTTTGCCTTGGGAAAGGGGTGTTCTGAGTGCAGCGTGGGTTGGCCTGGGCAAGGGGCCCCGTCTGAGGGTAGGCCGTTTTCCGTCGGGTCGCTGTCCGGACCAGTAGCACCATTTAGAGCCACGGGCTCTCGGAGCTCGTGTGGGGAGGCATCGCCGTCTTCGGCGTCCGGAGCAGGGGAGCACGCGCTCTCGGTCAGCCCGCGGCCGTTCTCCTGGCCGAGGCCCTTGGCCTCCTCGTCAGACTCCTCGGAGGACTCGGCGCCGTAGGGGACCAGCACGCCAGCGCTCAGCCTGGGCCTGCCGTTCATCACGGGCCTGGAGCAGGCCTCCCTCGGGGCCATCTGCTTTGGGACCTTACTAGAGGCGGGCGGCGTGGGGGCACTCGAGGTAGACTGTATTGCAGAAGAAGTGGTAATGGTAGAAGAGGGGGCGGGCTTGTTGGGGTGCTCCAAAGAACTGCTGTGAAGGTTAGACTGAGACTGACCTTGGCGCACGGGTAACTTGTTGTGAATACTGATCGTGATTTTCTGTTTCTTGGGGTGTTCTGGAATAACTGAGGGCCTGTTAACTGACCAGTTCTGAACAGACGGGGAGGCGCTCACAGGACCAGTCCTGCTGACGCTGGAGTTCCCGCTGGGGCCTGACATGGGGCTGCTCGGTGTCTCCTTCAGCGGTCCCGTCCCGTTCAGGTGAGGGGGGTTCTGGGGACAAGCAGATCACAGGCAGGTGAGAGCTCCAGAAACCGCCAGACTCAAGACCTCAGGCGGCAGGCCTTTCCCACTCCAGCCCTCTTCTCTCTCTACGAGGAATGAGCAACACCACCCTCTCACGCGGGCCTGCCCGCCCCGAGCCTTTCACAGGCCCCAGTTCTCTGGGAATTCATTTCTGGTAAACAGGGACAATGGCTTTTGTCAGAGAACAACCCCCAGACCAAACTCTTCCTGCTCTGACAGAAAGCAGTGGGTCCTCCTGGGCATGGAGTCACAGAGGTTCTCCTTCATGGTTTTGGGAGCCCCTGGCAGTTCAGGCAGGAGGAGGCCGGCCCCGGGGACCTCCCAGGGCCCCAGGAATGAGGCGACAGTCATGTGGACGGACATGCTTGCTTAGCCAGCCCTGCCTCTGTGACCTCCTACCCTTATTCAAGTAGTTATTTTGCTCCACATCCCAGCTTTTGCTGCTAAAACCCAGAAATTACACACCAGTGGTCATGGGTGAATTCTGCCTCATAGAGGAAATTTGTTTGACCTTCAAAACGTTTTCCTAAGTATCTGAATTAGTTGCTAACTTACCACTGGATAATGGCTCAGCTGATATAAAGCATCTGCTTACAGTGTGGGAGACCTGGGTTCAATCCCTGGGTTGGGAAGAGCCTATGGAGAAGGGAAAGGCTACCCACTCCAGCATTCTGGCCTGGAGAATTCCATGGACTGTAGTCCATGGGCTCTCAAAGAGTCAGACACGACTGAGTGACTTTCACTTTCACATTGGAAGTCTTAGCTGCTCATTTGTACCCGACTCTTTGAGACCCCATGGACTGCAGCCCACCAGGCTCCTGTGTCCATGAGATTTTCCAGGCAAGGATACTGGAGTGGGTTGCCATTTCCTTCTCCAGGGGATCTTCCCAACGCAGGGATCGAACCCGGGTCTCCTGTACTGCAGGCAGATTCTGTACTGACTGAGCTACAAGGGAAGGCTTCATAGTTAAGCAAAAACACCTCCTGACGAATCAGCAGCAGCGGCCCCTCCACACAGGGCAGGGGCTCTGCAGCTGGCCTGTCCCACGCCACTCAGGCCAAGCCCAGCACAGGACCTGCTGCCCGGCCAGCTCCCTACAGCACTGAGGCTATGGCTCCCTGTCAAACTGAAAGGCTGTTCTGACACCATGGCACAGGTGGCAGGATTATTCCACAGTGTGTACAGGCTATGCCAACACGTCTGCAGTCTCAACATTTACGTCAAGCAAAAGCCAGGCCTCCACTGAGGACGCCGGTGTCACAGGAACCGGAGAGCATGCCCTCCGCTCGCTCTGAGCAGCCCTCAGGGGTGTGACAGGGCCCAGTAAGACGGGAGGCAGAAAACGTTAGACCCCTGAAAGGGCTAAGCAGAGGCAACACAAGTATTCTTTCTGTACAAGCACCTCTCTCCTGGCGGCCAGCATGAATCAAGAACCCCTCAATATTTACTCCATGAAGTGAACGGAGTCCAGGGTGGGAGATCAAGTCCCCAGTGTTTAGACCGACTCACATCCCTACTTCCTTCTGGATCACACTGTTCGTCCTCAGAGATTTCCCCTATGTTTGAAGTATTTTCTAATAAACGGCCTGAATCCATTTTTGTGGATACGAAACTCAGGTGTGGATGAGGTCAGGGCCACCGCTGCAGCACTGAGTGGAGGGCTGGACCCTCTGCTCGGGAGGTACCTTCATCATGTGCGAGGGGAGCTGTGGGCCAATGAATCCCGAGGCTGCCTGTTTGCTGCTGACAACCCGCTGACTGAGGACCGGTCGGGGCGAGGACTGTCCGGGGCTGTGGGTGGAACGAGTAATTTCGCCTCCGTTTTTCACATCGTGGGACCTGGGGACAGAGAGTGACAGTGCTCAGGGTAACATGGGACACCTCCCCAAAGAGCTCACGCACACCCCACGCTCGGCAACAGGAGATGCACCCGGGGGAAGCGCACACAGTCCCGGCCCGGCCGGGCTGGCACTGGGAGCTCGGGTCAGCAGACACAGGGCCGCTGTGGACTCTGACCTGGTATCTGGGTATTCTAGCGGAAAGGTTTTTTTTGGGGGGGGGGGGTAATTTTTTTAAAGCTATTTTTCTTTTGTTTTCCATTTTTCTAATTCTAAATACATACCACTTAGATCTGTGCTATCCTGAAAAGTTAGAAACACTCTGCCTCCCCTCACCCCTTCAAGGAACCTGCTATTCAGATTTTGTGGATTTTCCTCCAGGTTTTAACCTGGACTGATCTCCTCAACATCAGTGTGTAAAATTTCAAACTGCTTTTCCTCCATATATAGAGCACTTTCTCTTAGCATTTTAAAAAACATCATAAAAACCACTTTTAACAGTTGCGTTGTATCTCGTCACATGCACACACTACCATTTACGTGATCTGCTACTGTTGGCAATTTCAGGATGTTCTGAATTTCCAGTTACTACCAATGGATATATACCTTGGAGCACTCATCGGACTGCCCCAAGGCCCCACATCTCCAGAAGGAATTATCAAATCAGTAACACACAGCAGCAGGCGGGGGCAGGCCTGGGCCTGGCTGGGGGCATGGCTGGCTGCTGGTGCCCGGGGCTGAGAGATGACCACACCAGATACCCAGGAGTCCCCTTATGGGGCCTCCGCTCACTGCCACCGCGGCCCGCCAGCCCACCTGATTTGCTGCCAGCAGCAGAAGCCCTCTGCGGCTTCTCCCGTCCCTCCTATGCATTTATTTAACCGGCCAAAGAGCTGGGAGCTACAGTGAACGCATGGCCCACTTTCAAATACACCTTCCTTACTCTCCCCACCATCGAGATGCTATTTAACCAAACAATGGAATTTAAGCATGCTGATGAAGTGAAGCATTCTTTCTGACTTAACAGAAAAGGTGGAAGTGCACCTTCCTGACAATACCTGATATAAAAGAGGACGTAAGCTTGCTGGCTGAGTACCGATCTGATATCACTGGTAGATACGATGGAGTCGTTCATTTGGTACCAGAGGCCGTTGCTAGCCTGTAAGACAGCCAACAAAAGAGATACCAGATTCGATCAGGTACGTGAGGAGCCCCAATCCAGAGACTGTAAACAAAGGGGCTACCACAGGTCAACTGGAAAAACCCCCTTCCCTCCCACGAATGCCAGTGCTATCTTACAGTGTACTGTAAATAGAATAATTAACAAAATCCACACAACTTACTTTTATGTAGCAGAAGTAATGGCCAGCATGGCAATTAAAACCAGTGTGTACCAGGACTGCATACAAAACATAAATGATCGGCTCTCCGTTTGGTTGAGACATGTACGGTCGAATATCAAGATACTCAGGGTATTTCACATCCTACACAAGTATGAAGAGAGAAAAAAGGAACATCATCTCTGAAGGTGCAGATCACCCCGTCCATACACGCACGGCAGGGCGGGAGGCTCACGGTGCATGGCGCCTTGTGCTCCAGCAGGGACCCAACACCCGCAGCCTCATTTCGTTAGACAGACCTAACCCGGAGATGCCTGACTCTACGTGTATTTAGTGTAATCCCCCCGTATTCGCTTTCTTTATGCAAGTAAGGATCCAGACTATGTGAGTTCTGGTAAAACCCATCAAAGCGGACAGTTAACAACCACAAGTCTGGACTTGAAGTCATCGCTTATTTTTAACAACTCAGGAACAGGTTATTTCTTCCGTGTGTTACTGGATTTCTGGCCACTTTCCAGTTTCAGAAAGTGGGAAGAAAATGGGAAAGGTCAGTATACTACCAATCAGAAAACAAACAAACAAACAAGAAAACAAGCTCTGGTCACAGAATGGCAAGGTCTGGCTGGGAAATCTTTGGACTTGAAATGCCATAAGCATTCCCTGAACCCACTCAGCACCTTCACCGACTATGACGCCCAAACATGGGTAATAAGCACCAGTTTTGACCTTCAGAAAGTCTAGTCAGCTAAGGGATACAGAAGAAAACACACACGTTCTGTAAACACACACATCAAACTTTGAGCTCAGTTCTTTGACATTTTACTCCACTAACAAGTGCTGGAAGAACTTAGAAAATCAGGTAATAAAACTTCCATGTAGCAGCTGGACAGTTAAGCCTTGAAAGGCTCCGCATAAACAGTTGTTAATAATATTATCTACCCACCTTAGCAATTTTTCCACCAGTAAAATTTGCAAAACGTTTCAGAGAAAGTGTAAGAACATTAGAAGATCTATGTATAGTGAATCTCTTTGAAGCTGGAACCATCTTTTTACACCTTGGGAAAAAAAACAAAAACAGATGTTTAAGAAGATTAATGTGGGCTGGTTGTTTTTTGTTTTTTCATCTTACCCTTGTTACTTCTCTGAAACAGTCTAAATTAAGTTTCCAAAAGAAGGGTACTGAGAAATACCACTCTTTTCACCCAACAGTGAAAATATTAAAATTTGAAATTTGGGAGATGGCTTAATTAGCATGAATGAAAGCCACAGGGCAGTTCTGAAATGTCAGGCCACTGACACCGTAAAAATTAGATTTATAGAAGTTTCTCTCAATTCAAAACAAACTGAAAAACCGGCTGGAAGAAGAACTCTGTGAAAACAAAGCCCAGATAGAGAAGCAAGGACGTCAAGACTAGAAACGTCCGTGAGGTTTAAAACAAAGGAAGCATCCCTCTGGTCTTAGGAGGAAAGGGGACCTTCTCCCCGAAACAGTGAACCCAGGCACCGCATTTTCCCGCCCTGTGAAGATACTGTATTTTTCACAAGTTGAAGGTTTGCGGCACCCCTGCGTGGAGCAAGCCTACCGGGCCATCCTTCTAAAAGCATTTGCTTACTTCGGGTCTCTGTGCCACATTTTGGTAATTCCTGCAATATTTCAAGCTTTCTCATTATTACTGTATCTGTTATGATGATCTCTGATCAGTGACCTTTGATGTTATTCTTCTAGTTATTTTGGCCTTTTTAAACAAGTATTTTTAAATTAAGGTTTGTACACAGTTTCTTAAACGCAATGCTATTGCACACTTAAAAACTACGGTATAAGGCAGACGTAACTTTTCTATAAACTGGGAAACAAAATTCATGCAACTCGCTTTATTGCAAGATTTGCTTTATTGTGCTGGTCTGGAACCAAACCCGTGGCTATCCCTGAGGTCTGGCCCTACTCAGTAATGATGCTTACCCCTATTACCTGACTTACAGTGAACATCTACTTAAACCATAAGAAACAGGGCTTTCTTAAAATAGTCCCTCTGGACTTCATGGGGAAACATTACAGAATGACTCAAACTTGAGGATTTTGGCAAGTACTGCCCCAAATCCTGGGACACAACCATGAAAAAGAGATCCTTGACTGTTCTGGGAGAAAGCGATGCTCCACCCGCCCCAACCCTTCTCTGGGGTCCCTAGAGATGCTGCTTGACACACAAGCGCCACCCCACCCACCTTCACACACACACACAGGGGCACTAACGTGTGGTCTTACCCATCCCCTCCACCCAGCTCCCCAGGACTGAGGCCCCGCCTCCCCCGGGTCTAAGGAGTGTTAACATTGAGATTCGGGTGCCTAGCCCTCGGGAAACAGAGCCGGGTCCTGCCAGGCGGTCCTGGAAGCTCACAGGAACCCTGCTGGTCAGGCAGACACGCCCAGCCCTGTCACCCCAAGCCTGCCTCCCCACCCGCCAGCACCGCCATCGTACTTGCTGCACTTGTACGAGTTCTCTCCGTCGAGCTGCTCCGGCTTCACAAACTGCTCCAAGGCCTTGTTGACACTCTGAGCAGCCTGGGGACACAAGAGCAGCAACAGCACGTGACCACTCACTGCCGCGTGTCAGCAGAAAGGAGAGAGGCCTCCAAAGGATAGAGCCAAGCGCAAGTTTTATGTAAAAAGAGACTTTTTCATTATGGTGTTCAGCTTTCACATGTGCACACCAAGCTATTGCCCTCCCCACCCCCAATTAAAAAAAACCAGGGGATTCCCTGGTGGTCCAGTGATTAGGACTCCGTGCTCTCACTGCCAAGGGCCCGGGTTCAATCCCTGGTCAGGGAACTAAGATCCTGCAAGCCGTACAGTGTGGCCAAAACAAAAAAACAGAGGTTGCCCACTGCAGCATTATTTACAGTAGCAAAAAACAGGGACAAAATCAAAGTATCTACCAGGAAGGACAGGCATGTAAACTGGCTGACGCACGACGCGCAGCAGGCCCAGCAAAATGGAGGGAAAACAGCAACTGGCCCAACAGACTGAAGGTGTAACCCCGTCAGTGCAAACAGTAGACAGCAGCTCTGGAGCAGTTTATAGCAAACTGTTAGCAAGTGTTCATTCTGGGGACAGGCTCACACATGTCTTTGCAGTGTTTCTCATTTTTATCGTTAGCATGTATCACATTTGAGATCAGAAAAACAAAGGCTTCAGACAACAAAAAATGGGAGAGTTCAGAAAATGCAAGAAGCAAAAAACAGTTTCTAAAGAATAACCACCACCTAAATTTAGCTGATATACATATCATAATCTGGTTTTATTAAGATTAAAGGTCAAAGGGTTAATAAACATTAACCCTTTAATGTTAATAAAGGTCAAACATTTAATAAAATTATTCAATGTTTTAAGTTTTTTATGATGCCTAATACAAAGTTTCAATAAGCGCCTCTAATGAAGTCTTAGCATAAAGTTTTCAATTCATATTCTCTAACAAGTGTAGTCTAAATTGTAAGAGAACTATAAATAAATAAACTATAAATAAATTATGACTAATTTTTGTTTAACTTGACTACTACCACGACTACCAAACTTACCTTTATCTCCAAAGTTATATCGAGATAGGGATCAAAAGTATCTGAAACACCTTTGCAATTTAAACATTTGACTGAAATAAAAATAAAACACAAAGGATAAGCAAAGTATAATCAGCGTGGCAATATCAACTACTGCAATGACAGAACACACACACATTACAAAACAAAAGCCATAAGGCACTTTGCTCGTCTATTAGACTGGGCAAAACACATTCCTACTACACAGTGGGACTCACTAATTTGGTCCACGCACACTGCTGGCTGGAGTGTAAACTGGTATAACCTCTTGGAAGAGCAATATGGCAAAATCAGAATTTGAAATCACATATCCTTTGATACAGAAATTCTAACTAATTAATTATACTTTTACATGGACGTAAAGGTATGTGTAGACAAGGGTGCTCGATAAAGCACTATAAAGTGGTAACAACAACAACAAAAATCAGGAACCACCTAAAAATTCCCTGGTGAATAAATGGAACACTACTGCAACCATGAAAGGCTGTGTTAGACCTGTATGTGCGGAAAACACTAGAAAGCTTCCAGTGTGAAAAGAACCCAGGCTGTTCACACACAACAACCTACTGGGAGGATAACCACAGGCTGGGCCAGGGGCTGACGGAGGATGGCGATGGGAGTCTGGGCCGGCAGGGAGACACACGGGCCCTTCTTAAGCCTTTCGGAGCCCTTGCATCTTTTTACACCACATGCCAGACCACAATTATCAACATTTAAAACCAAGAGTTTACCTCTAGATCTTAGGTAGCCTCCAAATATCTGACAGACGAGTGTGGTGGCCTGGGTGTGTCTGTCCAATCTGAAAAAAAAAATAAAAGAGTGAGATGAAAGAAGCGTTCTGCAAAAATAAGAGGTGCTGTCACTGATGCTAAAACCACGTACATCCATAAAAGAATGAGAATTCACACGAGAGCCGCACGATAACAGTGACAGCCAGAGAACAGCCTTGCCCAATCAAAGGCTCCTGGGGCGAGGAGGAGAAGCGGTCGGACAGCATTAAGAAGGGATTCGGAAGTCAGGGCAGGACTCTGGCCCCGAAGCAGGCAGCAAGAGGCAGTCGCCCAGAGCAGGACTGGGACCCAAATGTGAGGACCCTGCTCTGCAGCCCAGCACCATCCAGACACTGAGCGCCCGGCCCCTCGGCCGCAGGAAGGGAATGCGGGCCTGCCAGGGGTGTGGAAGCAGCAGCAAGTGGGCTACGACTTGTCTCCAACCTTCCCCTGAGCCCACGTTTAGATTTTAAAGAAGAAACTGCAGGGATTGGTAACTGACCCCAATGACAAAGGGAACAAACCCAGATTTCAAAGGCTAGAGATAGGAAGCACATCTTTTAAACTTTCAACCATTTTAAAATAAGGCAAACCACTTGAGGAAGAGGCAGCACAAAGTCTACAGGTGAAGCTGACAGGGAGCGGCGCGCCCCTCCTGGAAGGCGCCCCTCCTGGAAGGCCATGCTGAGTTCCGCGAGCCAGCGGGGCGGCCGGGGTGGGGGCGGGGGGCGACTGATGCTGTGTGGACTCACTTATTGCTGCCGTTCAAGCATGCTTTTTGCATAGCATCAACAGTGTACTGAAGGAATTCGTGGGCGTCTTCTTGGTTTCCAAAGCGGAAGTGCCTGGCTATGCCTGTAGAGTTGGAGGAAAGACAAGCTTTATCATCACCTATCATGCGCGCAGGCTATCCTCCCCCTCAAGGTTGTCTCTTATGACAGTATACTGCTTAGATAACTATTTTATGAGGAAACAGCATTAACAAGTTCCCCCTGAGAACACACACCTAGGATGAGCCCTACAGACCATGAAAAGCCCACATGGGCTGGAGTTTCTGAGAGCCCAGAGACTCTGTCTTCAGCAATAAAATGATCTTGAATAAACTCAACTTTAGCTGTTACTGTTTCAAAAATTTGTCTCAAATGTTATGTTAGTGCACATATCTTAACTTGGGTGCTAGAATTCCCTAAGAGAATCTATATAAAACACCAAGTGTGAACCTACCTAATTCTATCCCAATAACCTAGAGAACATATTATATTCTCCACTGCACAGCAACATCTCAGTCCTATTTCTAATTGACTATTAGTCTAATTTCTAATTGACACAAGCCAAAATGACAATGAAAAACAATACAGATGTATAAATATACATATAATTTTATGTGAATGAATATTTAGATATGTATTAACTTGAATCATATGAAATTGACCACATTCCACAAATTCTGACCTACAAAAATGACAATTTCCTTATGTCTAGAGTTGGGGGGGGTGTATGTCCGTGGATGTATGTACATACACACACCAATAGCATTCTCTTAAAGAACTAGGTTTAAAAAAATTAATTATGTCTGCCATATATGTGTGCGTGTCTGTATATGTGTGCTTATCAATATATATAATATACACATGTAATTCAACAAACAAAATCACCCCTGGCTAAAATTTTGCTAAGATCCAACAATGTTTAAAAAAAATTTTCATGGTCTTCTCCAGCCTGTTAATAGTACCAAAGGCCAAGATAACAGTTCTTTATCCTCAGCAGCTTTTTAGGCAAAAGGATTATAAATTGTCACTGTGTAATTATCCATCCCTATAATTACCCAGCTAGATACCAGATTAAGAGTCAAGTTTTTGTTTTATTTGTAAGCATTTTTTATTCCAACTCAGTTAATTAAAATAATACAAAAGCTCACTGCAAAAAACACGCACAAAGTGCATAGGAAGTTCCACACACCCTATCAGAGTCACTGCAATGCAAGAGGAGATGGTAAAGACCAAAACTATATAGGAGCTTGTGAAACTTATCCACAAATCTGCTAAGTTCTGAGTATAAAATGCTCTTTAAGAATATAATTAACTTCATTTTGATAATTCCTGTCACTATGTATAGTTAATACTTATTCATTGAATTAAAGCTAACTGAAAACTATTTAAAGAAATCGGTGGGACAATAGAGTTAGTATTACTCAGCATAGAAATCCAAATATCTAGGAAAAATGCTGCAAAAGTTATCAATTTTATTAACAAATTTGAGGGTTTTATAATTTTTAATTTGTTTATATATCAAACTGAATACCACCTTCTTTACTATATTGTCATCTTTTGCTTTAGGTTTCAAAATGTTTTTACATAATAAATGGTTTGCTA
The DNA here is from genome assembly GCA_935064755.1 of Tragelaphus eurycerus. Lineage (NCBI taxonomy): Eukaryota > Metazoa > Chordata > Mammalia > Artiodactyla > Bovidae > Tragelaphus > Tragelaphus eurycerus. Next base: position 4,339,441 of record CAKXYN010000108.1, read on the forward strand.
AAAACCTGTTATTCCTTAAAGACATCTGCATACACAATAAACTGTCCCTGCAATACCCAAGGGGCTCATCATTCAGCAGTCAGGTCATTAAGACCAACCGGCTAACAAATATTCATATAAACTACTAGAGGATACTTACGCCGCATCTCATTAATGACAAACATCGGCTTAATAACATCCCCAGGATTACTGAGTGCCTGGGTGATATGTGCTTGCATTGTACACATCATGCAAAATCCTTCTGCATGACCTGAAAGATAACAGATGATAATCCTCCAAGTTAGCAAAACATGACACTGTATGTACATCAAGGGGTATTACAAACAACACAAGCACACTCCTGAAACAAGGATGACGGAACTACGTGTCCTGTTACTGAGCTATATACTTTTACTCATTTCCATTCAATCCTCCAACAAACCTAAGTGATAAATACATATTGGCTCTATTTTACAAGAAAGGAAACTGAGGCTCAGAGAGTTAAAATTTGCCCAATGCCAAATAGTGATTAAGGGGCAGGCACATAATTGGGCTCAAATTATACCCTTCTAATTTTGAAGCCTGTGCTCTTAACCATTGTCTATACTAGAGAAATTAGAAGTTTTTTTCCTTATGCTACCATTTGTCTCAAACAGTAAAGGAATGTCTCCTTTCAAAATCTCAAGTGTTTTAGCTTTTCCACATACAGAGGTCTCTGCTGTAATTTTTTAACAGCTTTTTAAAAATATGAAAACCACCTTAGCTCCTACTAAGTGGTGCTGCTGGCATCTAGTGGGGAGAGACCACAAATGCTGTTCAACACGCTACAGTAAGCAGCCTCTACAATGAAGAATCACGTGGCCCCAAAACTCAATGACACTGAATTCAAGAAACGCCTAAAACTAAAGGCGGCTTGGTCCTGCCTAACAAAGCTTTTAAAGTCTCAAAAGGTCCGAACTATTTCCAGTTAACATTACTGTGTGCCAGAGTAAAGCTCAAAAATATTTACAGGAATAAAAAGAAAATCTAGCACCCAGCAACATAAAATTGTAACCGAAGAGTACAAGGCATGCAATAATGCAGAAAAGACCAATAACAGGGAGCAGATAAGCAGAAATAGATCTGGAAATGACACAGAAATAGACTGGAAATGTCCTCAAAGATACGGACAATAAAAAAAGACAGTTTATATATATATACATATATATCATATTTCTATGCTCAAGGATGTAGAAAAAAGCATGGGCATGTTAAGGAGAGACAGAGACACGGAAATAAAACCAAATCTATTTTACAGATGAAAGGTAGGGTTTCTGAGATGAAAAGCTCAACAAGTAGATTTAATAACAGATCAGAAACAAAAGAAGGAAAGATCAGCAGACGGGAAGACTCAGCAGCAGAGGTTCTCTGTTATGGAACACAAGCCTCAAAAAAAAAGAACACCTCTCAAAATAACCACAACAAAAAAGCCTATCAGTGGCCCCTGGGACTCCCTGCAGCTGTCCCCAGGACACATGCAACTGGAGTCTGAAGGAGGAGACACAGGACAAATATTTTAAGAAATGACTGTTTTCAAAGGGACAGCACAAGGAAGTTTTTTTTTTAAGAGCGGCAGAACAGTTGTGCATTCTGACAGGTGGTGGTTTACATGGACTTACACCTGTATGAAAATTCATAAAACTGACCCCTCCAAATTAAGAGAACTGTAAAGAAGTCAACCATAATTATAATAATTCTTATAAACGTTAATTTATTAATGTTAATAAATACTGGGGGCTTCCCAAGTGATGCTAGCGGTAAAGAACCTGTCTGCCAACGCAGGAGCTCTAAGACACACGGGTTCGGCCCTTGGGTTGGGAACATCCTCTGGAGGAGGGCGCGGCAACCCACTCCACTACTGCCTGGAGAATCCCACGGGCAGAGGAGCCTGGTGGGCTACAGGCCACAGGGTCACAAGGAGTTGGACACAACTCAAGTGACTTAGCACAATTATAATAAACATTTTTTTAAATGACTAAAAAGGCATACAAACGCAAAGAGTAAATTTACAGATCTAACAACTTCAACAAAACCCAAACAGAAGGCTACTTATAACAGTGATAAAAACAAAACATTTAAAGCAGGTGGAAATAAATGACATGTATAAGAACAAAGGTAAACCTGACAAGAGACTTGTTGGAAACGAGCAAGAGAAGAGCGCAGAGCGACAACTCTCACGCAGAGAGAGAAAAGTGTCACACAGGATCCCCATCCCCCAGGAAGACATCTTTCGAAAACAAAGCTGAGCCGTTCCACTTCTCAGATGACTAGTGGTACTTCTTCCTACTCCTCCCACTAAGTGCAACAGCAACAACAAACCCTGTGGACATTGCATATGAAGCAGACATAAGAAAGCTGGGAAGGGTAGAGAGAAAAAGACAAATTCACAGTTTCAGAGCCCAAGGAATGACATGGCAGTGAGTTTTCTGGTTTTCTTTCTGCTTCATATATTTCTGACTTGGAGCAGAAAGAGCCACCAACCTGGAAATACCAATAAAAGCAGGGAACAATGCCACAGTGAAAGCTTCTGGCACAGAGTTAAAAAAAAGGTAGATTAGGAATGGGAACTTTCATCCATGCTGAGTGATAACAAACCACACCCCCACCTCACAGCACCAGTGAAGATCAAAAGAGGGGCCTGGACTTCCACCCCCAAACCCAGTAGTAAAGAAGTATCCCTCCATATTCTGCTAAATTTAAGTAAGTCAGACTCAGAAAGACAAATGCTGTTATGGTAACACTTACATGTGGAATAAAAAAAACACAACACACTAGTGAATACAACAAAAAGGTAACATACTCAGCTACAGAGAACAAATTAGTGGTTACCTGTGGGGAGAGAGAAGGGGAGGGCGTGACGGCAGTAAGAGATTAAGAAGCACAAACTATTATACATAAAATAAGCTGCAAGGATAGTGTACAACATGGGAAATATAACCCGTATCTTATAATAAGTGTGCTTATAAATGGAGCATAACCTTTAAAATTGGGAATCACTATTCTGTACACCTGGTAAACAAGGCTGAGCGCCGAAGAACGGATGCTTTGAGCTGTGGTGCTGCAGAAGGCTCGAGAGTCTGCTGGACTGCATCACACTAGTCAAACCTAAAGGAGATCAACCCCGAATATTCAGTGGAATGACTGAACTGAAGCTGAAGCTCTACTACTTTGGCCACCTGATTCAAAGAGCTGACTCAGAAAAGACCCTGATGCTGGGAAAGACTGAGGCAGTAGGAGAAGGGGATGACACAGGATGAGATGGCTGGATGGCATCGCCAAATCAAAGGACGTGAATTTGAGCAAGCTCCAGGAGATAGTAAAGGACAGGGAAGCCTGGGATGCTGCAGTCTGTGGGGTCGCAAAGAATTGGTCACAACCTAGTGACTGAACAACAACATATAATACTGTAATGAACTATACCTCGAGAAAGAAAGAGAGGGAAAGAAAGAAGCATCTGTCCAGCTTCCCACTGGGTAGTGTCAGAATCAGGACTCTCGCCATCAGCCAGTGGTAAAAAGCCACTGCAGTCTCCCTGAAGACCAGGCCGAGGGAGGGGGAGCAGAAACCCCTACTCCCATCCAGCAACAACGTGGAGCCCACCCCCACCTCGGATGTCAACAGAGGCTGAGTGTGGAATCTGGACTTCTATCTCCAGCTAATATTTCTTCATTTGCCAGAATGGTGTCAAGAGAAAGCCAGCCAAAACACAGGTCAGATAAGATCCAATAGTTAATAGCATAACACAAAAATGTCCAGGTTTCAACTGAAAATCACTCATTATACTAAGAACCAAGAATTTCTGAATGCTGGAGAAGTGAGTACAAGACAATGAATAGATATCAACCCTAAGATAATAAGATATGTTAGAATTATCTAGCAAAGGTTTTAAAGCAGCCATGGCAAAAATGCCTGAACAGGTAGTTAAGAATATACTAGAAACAAATAAAGCAATATAGAAAAACTCAACAAAGAAACAAAAGATACAGAGAACCAAATGGAAATTTTAGAAATGAAAAACACAGTAACCGAAGTAAGAAGCTCTGTGGATGAGCTGAGGAGGAGAGTGGAACTGACCGAGGAGGCATCAGTGAGCACGCACACAGAACAGAACCCACGTACTCTGACAGCAGAGCGAGACAGACTGGGAAAGAAAGGCGACCCGAGCCTGGGGGCCCGGCGGCTCTAACAGAAGATCTACCACACATGTTCTCAGAGTCCCAGAAGCAGAGGAGAGAGAAGACTGGGTTCACAGTGTAAGAAATGAAGGCGGAAATTTCCCCAAATTTGGCAAAAGATGTAATTCAAGAAGCACTGCAAACACCAAACAGGAAAAAGAACAAAGAAATAGACACCAAGACACATCACATCGAACTTGCGAAAACTAAAGACATAGAAAAATACCTTGGAAGTAGTGGTAGAAAAGCACCACCTTACCTGTAAGAGAAGACTTGAATAGAAATGGATTTCACACCAAAACCACGGAGGACAAAGGAAGGAGCACAAAAATTTTTAAGTGCTGAAAGAAAGGGACTTTACCCAGAACCCTACGGCCAGTGGAAACGTCCTTCAGGAATAAGACGAGATTAAGACACTTTCAGCTGAAGCAAAACGAGGAGAATCTGTCACCAGCACACTTACCCTAAAAGAATGACTTAAGGAACAGCCTAAAGAATGACTTCCTTAAGTCAAAAGCTCTCTAAACAAAAAGGAAGTGATTTGGGTTTTTGGTTGTTTTTTTTTTTTTAAAGCAACCCTGGAACTTCAAGAAGGAAGAAAAAAAAATATGGTAATCAAAAATATAGACAAACACATTTTCCTTCTCTTGGGTTTTCTAAATTATGTGACAATTGAAATAAGGATTACAACACTGTCTCCTCTAAATGTGGTTCTAAATGTACGTAAAGGAAATATTTAATTACACGGTAACTAGAGAAGAATAAAGGAGACTAAAGTAAAGTTTCTACACTTCCCTTGAATTGGTAAAATGACAACATTATTAAACTGTGAAAAGCTACACATAATGTAAACCTAGAGGAACCTCTAAAAAGACTATATAAAGGGATAGACTCAAAAACATAAACAGAAAAACAAATTTTAAACAAAAGTTTAAAATACTCAAGTAACCCACAAGTAGGCACAGAGAGAGGACAAATGAATAACTGAACAGAAAACAAAAATAAAATGGTAAACTTGAGTCCTAATGTATAAACCACTACCTTAAATATTAATAAATATACTAATTAAAAGATCTAAATTAACAAAGCAAATTTAAAAACATGATTCAACTATTTTGCCTGTAAGAAACTCACTTCAAATGTAATGATACAAACAGTCTCAAAGAAAAAAAGATGGAAAAATATATGTCATGCAAACACTAACCCAAAGAAAGCAGGAATGGCTATATTAATGGCAGATAGAGTAGACTTCAGAGCAAAGAAAGCTATCAGAGAAAACGACGTTATATAAAGGACCAATCCATCAGAAAGACAAGCAATCCTAAACGTGTTTGTACCAAACAACAAAGCTGAAAAATGCATGACTCAAACTCTGACAGGACTGAAAATGCGTATAAAGAAACCCACAGCTAGAGCTGGAAACTTCGACATCCTTCTGTCAACAACCCAACAATTGACCAGAAAACCAGCAAGGAGAACTCGACAACACCGAGAGCCAATGTGATCCCATCAACATGTATAGAAAACTCCACCCAGCAACAGAATACACATGTGCTTCAAGGGCTCACAGAACATACACCAACACAGACTATATCCTGGGCGACAAACAAACCTCAAAAAATAAAACAACAGAAATCACAAAAAGTGCGGAATGGAAAATCCTAAAAATCAGTGATAGAGAGAGAGAACGCAAGAAAGTCTATTAATACCTGGAAACTGAGTAACACTTCTGAACAACCCGTGGTTCAAAGGGTTAAAATAAAAATTGAAAAGACAACATATCAAAAGTTTGGAGACACAGCTAAAGCAGTGTCCAAAGGGAAATTTACACTTACAACAGTATCAGAAACAAAAACAAATCAATCAACACAGACCCTGCAGATACCAAAAGAAAAACAAGAAATATATATATTCTGTAATTAACTTGACACATGTAAAATTGACAACTTAAGAGAAACAGACCAACTCCTCAAAAAAGTGGACTACCATAACCCATCGAAAATAAAATAATCTGAATAGCCCTACACTTACTCAGGAAATTAAATTTGCAACTTTAAAACTCCCCCGAAAAAGAAATCTCTAGGCCAAAATATTTTCACGGATGGATCCTACATTAAATGTTTACATAAAAATTTACATCAATATTCTATACAATCCCTTCCAAAAAATAGGAGTTAACATATCCCAAACACATTTTATAAAGCTCAGTTCAGTTCAGCTGCTCAGTCGTGTCCGACTCTTTGGAACCTCATGAATTGCAGCACACCAGGCCTCCCTGTCCATCACCAACTCCCGGAGTTCACCCAAATTCATGTCCGTTGAGTCGGTGATGCCATCCAGCCATCTCATCCTCTGTCACCCCCTTGTCCTCCTGCCCCCAATCCCTCCCAGCATCAGAGTCTTTTCCATTGAGTCAACTCTTCCCATCAGGGGGCCAAAGTATTGGAGTTTCAGCCTCAGCATCAGTCCTTCCAATGAACACCCAGGACTGGTCTCCTTTAGAATGGACTGGTTGGATCTCCTTGCAGTCCAAGGGACTCTCAAGAGTCTTCTCCGACACCACAGTTCAAAAGCATCAATTCTTCGGCGCTCAGCCTTCTTCACAGTCCATCTCTCACATCCATACATGACCACTGGAAAAACCATAGCCTTGACTAGGCGAACCTTTGTTGGCAAAGTAATGTCTCTGCTTTTGAATATGCTATGTAGGTTGGTAATAACTTTCCTTCCAAGGAGTAGGCATCTTTTACTTTCATGGCTGCAGTCACCATCTGCAGTGATTTTGGAGTCCAGAAAAATAAAGTCTGACACTGTTTCCACTGTTTCCCCATCTATTTCCCATGAAGTGATGGGACTAGATGCCATGATCTTAGTTTTCTGAATGTTGAGCTTTAAGCCAACTTTTTCATTCTCCTCTTTCACTTTCATCAAGAGGCTCTTTAGTTCCTCTTCACTTTCTGCGATGAGGGTGGTGTCATCTGTATATCTGAGGTTATTGATATTTTTCCCAGCAATCTTGATTCCAACTTGTGTTTCTTCCAGTCCAGCGTTTCTCATGATGTACTCTGCATAGAAGTTAAATAAGCAGGGTGACAATATACAGCCTTGACGAACTCCTTTTCCTATTTGGAACCAGTCTGTTGTTCCATGACCAGTTCTAACTGTTGCTTCCTGACCTGCATACAAATTTCTCAAGAGGCAGGTCAGGTAGTCTGGTATTCCTATCCGTAGAAGAATTTCCAACAGTTTATTGTGATCCACACAGTCAAAGGCTTTGGCATAGTCAATAAAGCAGAAATAGATGTTTTTCTGGAACTCTTTTGCTTTTTCCATGATCCAGTGGATGTTGGCAATTTGATCTCTGGTTCCTCTGCCTTTCCTAAAACCAGCTTGAACATCTGGAATTTCACAGTGCACATATTGCTGAAGCTTGGCTTAGAGAATTTTGAGCATTACTTTACTAGCGTGTGAGATGAGTGCAATTGTGCAGTGGTCTGAATATTCTTTGGCATTGCCTTTCTTTAGGATTGGAATGAAAACTGACCTTTTCCAGTCCTGTGGCCACTGCTGAGTTTTCCAAATTTGCTGGCATATTGAGTGCAGCACTTTCACAGCATCATCTTTCAGGATTTGGAATAGCTCCACTGGAATTCCATCACCTCCACTAGCTTTGTTCCTAGTGATGCTTTCTAAGGCCCACTTGACTTCACATTCCAGGATGTCTGGCTCTAGGTCAGTGATCACACCATCGTGATTATCTGGGTTGTGAAGATCTCTTTTGTACAGTTCTTCTGTGTATTCTTGCCACCTCTTCTTAATTATCTTCTGCTTCTGTTAGGTCCATACCATTTCTGTCCTTTATCGAGCCCATCTTATAAAGCTAGTATTATCCTAATACCAAAACCAAACAAAGGTGGTATAAAAACAAAAGATTACAGACCGATACATCTCATGAACAGATGTAACAACCCTTAATAAAAATTCAGCAAAATATAAAAATAATTAAACATCATGACCAAATGTAGTTTATTCCTGAAATACAAAGCTGACTCAATACTGGAATATCTATCAGAATATTCCACCATAATAAGCAAAAGAAGAAGTTCACATGATCATATCAATTTGATAAAGAAAAAGCTATTGACAAAAATCAAACTATTTCATGATAAAAAGCAGGAACTTTTTAAAAGAGGGGAAAAAAAGGAAACAGAGAAGAACTTTCCTGACTTGATAAACAGGATACACCAAAAACCTACAGCTAATATCAAACTGAATGCTCTTCCCCTAAGATCAGAAATCAGGCAAGGATGCCACCTCTGATCACTGATTCAACACAGTGCTAAAAGTTCTAGCCAGTGAAATAAGGCAAGAAAAGAGAAAAAAGGATACAGATCAGTAAAAAGTAAGTAAAAATGTCCCTATTTACATATGGCACGACTCTCTAGATAGAAAAATACAAGGACTGCACCAAAAAAAAAAAAAAAGCCTAGACGTGTTAAGTGAAGTCAGCAAAGTCAGTATACAAAAATTTACAAAAATGAAATGTGTTTTTATACACCAGCAGTAAACACATGAACACCAAAATTAAAAATATAATGATGCCTCTGATTCCTCAAAAAATAAAAGAATTAGATATATAACTAACAAAACAAAATATGCTGATAACTATGCAACACTGCATATCAAGTGGGCCTTAGAAAGCATCACTACGAACAAAGCTAGTGGACGTGATGGAATTCCAGTTGAGCTATTCCAAATCCTGAAAGATGATGCTGTGAAAGTGCTGCACTCAATATGCCAGCAAATTTGGAAAGCTCAGCAGTGGCCACAGGACTGGAAAAGGTCAGTTTTCATTCCAATCCCAAAGAAAGGCAATGCCAAAGAATGCTCAAACTACCGCACAATTGCACTCATCTCACACGCTAGTAAAGTAATGCTCAAAATTCTCCAAGCCAAGCTTCAGCAATATGTGAACTCTGAACTTCCTGATGTTCAAGCTGGTTTTAGAAAAGGCAGAGGAACCAGAGATCAAATTGCCAACATGCGCTGGATCATCGAAAAAGCAAGAGAGTTCCAGAAAAACATCTAGTTCTGCTTTATTGACTATGCCAAAGCCTTTGACTGTGTGGATCACAATAAACTGTGGAAAATTCTGAAAGAGATGGGAATACCAGACCACTTGACCGCCTCTTGAGAAATCTGTATGCAGGTCAGGAAGCAACAGTTAGAACTGGACATGGAACAACAGACTGGTTCCAAATAGGAAAAGGACTACGTCAAGGCTGTATATTGTCACCCTGCTTATTTAACTTATATGCAGAATACATCATGAGAAACGCTGGGCTGGAAGAAACACAAGCTGGAATCAAGATTTCCAGGAGAAATATGAATAACCTCAGATATGCAGATGAAACAACCCTTATGGCAGAAAGTGAAGAGGAACTAAAAAGTCTCTTGGTGAAAGTGAAAGTGGAGAGTAAAAAAGTTGGCTTAAAGCTCAACATTCAGAAAACGAAGATAATGGCATCTGGTCCCATCACTTCATGGGAAATAGATGGGGAAACAGTGGAAACAGTGTCAGACTTTATTTTTCTGGACTCCAAAATCACTGCAGATGGTGACTGCAGCCATGAAATTAAAAGACGCTTACTCCTTGGAAGGAAAGTTATAGCCAACCTAGATAGCATATTCAAAAGCAGAGACATTACTTTGCTAACAAAGTTTCGTCTAGTCAAGGCTATGGTTTTTCCTGTGGTCATGTATGGATGTGAGTTGGACTGTGAAGAAAGCTGAGCGCCAAAGAATTGATGCTTTTGAACTGTGGTGTTGGAGAAGACTCTTGAGAGTCCCTTGGACTGCAAGGAGATCCAACCAGTCCATTCTGAAGGAGATCAGCCCGAGGATTTCTTTGGAAGGAATGATGCTAAAGCTGAAACTGCAGTATTTTGGCCACCTCATGCGAAGAGTTGACTCATTGGAAAAGACTCTGATGCTGGGAGGGATTGGGGGCAAGAGGAGAAGGGGACACCAGAGGATGAGATGGCTGGATGGCATCACTGACTCGATGGACGTGAGTCTGAGTGAACTTCGGGAGTTGGTGATGGACAGGGAGACCTGGCGTGTTGCGATTCATGAGGCCGCAAAGAGTCGGACACGCCTAAGCGACTCATCTGTGATGCAACACTGATGAAACAGTGCTACTTAGAGATCTAAGTAAATGGAGAGACACACCACGTCCACAGATTGGAAATGTCAGCACAGTAAAGATGTCAATTCTCCCCAAACTGAGATACAGGTTTAACAAAATTACTATCAAAATCCCAGTAAGTTATTTTGTAAATACAATCAAGATTATTGCATAATTTATATAGATAAACAAGGGAACTAGAATAGAGAAAAACAATTTTAAAAAGAGTAAGTGGATGGAATCACTCTATCTGATATGAAGATTTACTGCACAGCCACAATAACAAAAGACCATACTGAGGGTCAGATACTAACAGAACAGAACAGGGGACCCAGAGTCAGACGCACACCCAAGTGACTTTACAGAAGTATGAAAGCTATTCAGTGAAGGAAAGCTAGCCTTTTCAACAAACGGTGGGAGAGCAACTGAACGTCCACAAACATAAAAACAAAAGAACAAACTGAAATAAAAAGGATCATATATTTAAACGTAAAATATAAAACTATACAACTTTTCAGGAAAAAAAAAACAAACCAGGAGAAAATCTTTAGGGTCAAGGGCTATGCAAAGAGATCTTATATCGACAGCCAAACGCAATCCATGAAAGGAAGACTCAACTTCAGATCAGATCAGATCAGATCAGTCGCTCAGTCGTGTCCGACTCTTTGCGACCCCACGAACTGCAGCACGCCAGGCCTCCCTGTCCATCACCAGCTCCCGGAGGTCACCCAGACTCATACCCATCGAGTCAGTGATGCCATCCAGCCATCTCATCCTCTATCGTCCCCTTCTCCTCCTGCCCTCAATCCCTCCCAGCATCAGAGTCTTCTCCAATGAGTCAACTCTTCGCATGAGGTGGCCAAAGTACTGGAGTTTCAGCTTTAGCATCATTCCTTCCACAGAAATCCCAGGGCTGATCTCCTTTAGAATGGACTGGTTGGATCTCCTTGCAGTCCAAGGGACTCTCAAGAGTCTTCTCCAACACCACAGTTCAAAAGCATCAATTCTTCGGCGCTCAGCCTTCTTCACAGTCCAGCTCTCACATCCATACATGACCACAGGAAAGACCATAGCCTTGACTAGGCGAAGCTTTGTTGGTAAAGTAATGTCAACTTCACCAAAGTATAAACGCTTTGTTCTGTGAAAGAGCCTGCTAAGGCTAAGGGGATAAAAAGACAAGCTTCAAACTGGCAGGCAATGTTGGAAATATACACCCAAAGACCTACTACCTAGAATACACAAGGACGAAAACAACAAGATAAAAACAAAAGAACACAACTCAAAACGAACAAAAGCCACAAAGAGACATCTTTCCAAAGAGGATATACAGATGACAAACGCAGGGAGAGAAGCGCAAGGCCTTTAGGCATTAGGGGCGTGTAAAGGCCAACCCAGAGAGATGTCTCCGCATGCATGACTAAAGTGTGGCTCACAGGAAAAACGGTGACCACAGTAAACGTCGGCAGCAATGAGGAGCGACGGGGACTCTTCACACACTGATGGTGGGAACGCAGAATGGTCCGCCGTCTAGGAAACTATCAGGCAATCCCTTATAAACCAAATATGCAACTACCTCGTGACCCAGCAACAGCAGTCTGGGCACTTATTCCAGAGAAATAAAGACTTGTGATAACACATACATTCTACACAGTAATGTTTACAGCAGCTCTATTCATAATATCCAAAACTAGAAACAGCACAGACGTCCTTTAATGGATGGACGGATAAACAAATCGTGGTTCATCCACACCATGGAACGCGACTCAGCAACAAAAAGGAACAAATTATTGATGTATACAACAAAGTGAAGAAATATCTAAAGACTTAGGCTTAAGTGAAGAAGCCAATTCCCTATTATATAATTCAATAGATGCAACATTCTTGAAACAACAAAATAACATAACTGAAAACCAGTGGTTGCCAGAGATTAAGGAGAACGTAGGGGCTTGAGGGAAGTGGGCTTGGCTATAAAAGGGAAACATTTCCTGAGGAATGGCAATGTTCCATACCTTGACTGTATCAGTATCAATATCCTGGTTGCAAGACTGAACGGCAGTGTCACCACTTGGAGACTGGGAAAAGGTATAAAGGATGTCTCTGTGTGATTTCTTACAACTGAATAGAAATCTAAACTTACCTCAAAATAAAAAGCTTAACTTCAAAAAAGGCAAAGACATTTCGGACCAAGAATAAAAAACAAAACAAAAATCAGCGAAAATAGTTAAGAGAATTCCTCCAGGCATAAGAAAATTCCAGATGGTACCTGGATCTACACAGAGGAATTAAAAGCAGCGGAAATGGTAAGAGTAAGAAAATATAAAAGATTTGTAAAGAAACCTCAATGAACCTCTTAAAACTTTCAACTTTTATTTAAAGCAAAATAACACAACATACTATGTGGTAACAAGCAAAAATGAAACGTTTGACAACAATAACACAAATGCCTGGGGAGAGGTCACGAAAGTACACTGTCATACAGTCCTTACAAAACATAAAGAAGGGAATCGTATTTTAAAGGAAGCTGCCATAAGTTAAAGATCTATGTTAAACCCTAAAGCAACCACTAAAAAGAGAAAACAAAGTTCAGAAGATAGGCCAATAAAGTACAGGAAATATCATATAACCACTCATTCCAAAGAAGGCAGAAACAAGAAAAAGGGACCAAAGAATACAGGACAAACAGAAGACAAATAGCAAGATGGGAAATAAAAAACCCAATCATATCAATATGCTCATTAAATATAAATGATTTACACTCCAAGATAAAAGGTAGAGACTGTAAGACTGGATTAAAAAATAAGAACTATAGGCTATTTATAAGAATTTTATTCCATGTATTTTATTTCAGTGTATCTCTCTCAAAATTTGATAGAACAAGTAGACAGAAAAGCAGGAAGGACATAAAAAACTATCCTAACAACATTATCAACTAAACATAATCAACATTTACAGAAACTCCAACCAGTGCAGAATACACATCCTTATTAAGCACACATGGAATATTTAACAAACTAAGCCACATTCCAGTGCATAAAACAAGTCTCAAGTTTCAAAGGATTCAAACAATAAAATATCTTCTCTGACCACAATGGAATTAAATTAGTAATCAGTAGCAGGACAATTCCTGAAAAATCCCCATACATCTGGCAACTGAATGACATGCCTCTAAGCAATCACATGGGTAACCAATCAGGTACTGTATTAAAAAAAAAAAAAAATTACTAGAATAAAGGAGCCCACAAACTTGTACAATATGAGATCAATAAACAAAAGTCAATTGCATTTCTATGTTCTAGCAATAAACAATCAAAACTGGAAGGTCAAAATATATATTACCATTTATAATAGTTTTCAAAAATATGAACTGCTCAGCAATAAATCGGACTTTAAGATGTGCACATTATACTTGTATACTGAAAGCTACGCAGCAGTGCTAAGAAAAACCAAAGGGAACCTGAATAAACAGAGATGCGCACCGCGCTTGTGGGTCAGAAGACAACACTGATTAGATACTGTACATCTCAAACTGATGTACAGATTCAACACAATCCTAGGCAAACTCTCAGGAGGCTTTTTGTAGAAACTGACAAACTGATTTCAAAGTAAATTAGGAAACGCAAAAGGCCAAGAATGGCCAAAACAGCTTTGAAAAAGGAGAGCAAAGTTGGAAAAGCTACCTAGTTTCGAAACTTTTAAATACACAGTAACCAGACACTGCTGTTATCAGGCTGTGGGGCAACTAAGCCGGAGGGCCCTAGAGCTGTGTTCTGCAAGGAGAAGCCACCTCATGAGAAGCACCAGCACCCCAAGAGAGAGCAGTCCCCGCTCGCAGCAAAGAGAGAAAGCCAGTGCAGCAATGAAGACCCAGTGCAGTCAACAATGCAAATAATAAATAAAAGAAAGAATCTGTTTAAAAGACACTGTGTTATGGAGTCAAGACAGATAGTGGATCAGTATAACAAAACAGGTCAGAAACAGATCCATATGGATACAATCAATCGATTTTTGAAGGTACAAAAATAATTCAGTGGAGAAAGGGAACAAACAGCATTGGAACAACTGGATATTCATATTGAAAAACATGAACTCTACACCACAGACAAAAATTAACTCAGAATGGATCACTGACCTAAACACAAAAACTAAAATATAAGACTGCTAAAACAAACCAACAAAAAAATAAGAGGAAATTTTTGCGACCTTTGGTTAGGCAAAGATTTCTTAAATACAACACTGAATGCATAACTGACAAAAAAAAAGAAAAATACTGAAGTAAATAAAACGTGATTTGAAAGACAGTGTGAAGAGACTATTTTCTCCAATTTGAGAAATAATGTTTGCAAATCATGTACCGGATAAAGGACTTCTATCCAGAATATATAAAGAACTCTCAAAATTCAACAAGAAGAGAATTACCCAATTTTAAATCAGGCCAAAGATAGGACCAAGCACTTGGGCAAAGCAAACACAGAGCTGCTGAAGATCCACATGGAGGGATGTTCAACACCATTATTCACTACAGAAATGCAAATTCAAACCACGGTAAGATACTACCACACTACACACTTGTTAAGAGTTGCTAAAATCAGAAGACTGACCACACCAAGGATCAGGGAGGATGTGGAGCAAATGAGACTTCCATTCACTGCTGCTGCTAAGTCGCTTCAGTCGTGTCCGACTCTGTGCAACCCCATAGACGGGAGCCCACCAGGCTCCCTTGCCCCTGGGATTCTCCAGGCAAGAACACTGGAATGGGTTGCCATTTCCTTCTCCAATGCATGAAAGTGAAAAGTGAAAGTGAAGTTGCTCTGTTGTGCCCGACTCTTAGCGACCCCATGGACTGCAGCCTTCCAGGCTCCTCCATCCATGGGATTTTCCAGGCAAGAGTACTGGAGTGGGGTGCCATTACCTTCTCCAACACATATGCTGCTGCTGCTGCTGCTAAGTCACTTCAGTCATGTCCGACTCTGTGCGACCCCATAGATGGCAGCCCACCAGGCTCCCCCATCCCTGGGATTCTCCAGGCAAGAACACTGGAGTGGGTTGCCATTTCCTTCTCCAATGCAGGAAAGTGAAAAGTGGAAGTGAAGTCGCTCAGTCGTGTCCGACTCTTTGCAACCCCATGGACTGCAGCCCACCAGGCTCCTCTGTCCATGGGATTTTCCAGGCAAGAGTGCTGGAGTGGGGTGCCATTCCCTTCTCCGCATTCACTGGTAGTGGGAATGTAAAATCTCATAATTCGCTTCCCAGTTTGGAAGTATCTTAAAGTCAAGTGCACCCACATTATGGGACCAAACTATTCCTCTCCCAGATGCTTACCCACAAGAAATGAACACACGTCCTTATGAAAACCTCCCAGCAGCTTCACTTGTGATGGCCCCACCAGGGAAATAACCCAAAGGTCCGTCAACAGGTGAATGGAGAAACAAACTGGGTACGTTAATCCATACGATGGAGTACTACTCAGCAAGAAAAAGTGACCACCAATACAGGCAGCAACACAGGATGACACTGAAGTAACTGCTGAGTGAAAAAAGCCAGGCAATATAAACGCAGATACTGCATAATCCCCCATACACGACATTCCAGGAAATACAAACTCATCTGCAGTAGGACAGAAAGCCCATCAGTGGCTGCGCGGCCTGGAAGGAACGCGGGGCAGGAAGGGCTGGAAGGACTGATTTCAAAGCCACACTGAGACTTTCAGGGCCGATGAAAGAGTTCATTATTGTGGGAGTCGTTTCATGGGCACACACAAACGTTAAGATGCATCGAACTGTGTATTTTAAGTATGTGCAGTTTATTGTTCACTGATAATGAGGGAAAACTACCTACGGCCTGTGAAAGATGGCACCTGACTCTGGAGCCCCAGGCAGCTGCACCTTTGTTTCCATCCCTCTCTCTCGATGTCCAGGTGCCAATGCTGGACTCTCATTCACACCCCTGTTTTATTAAGTGCAAAAATGATCAGAAAGCTGTCCGTGTTATGTCAGTTATTACATATTAACATAATGATCAACTGTGGACTTGGAAAAGGAAAAAATGAGGGCAAAGAGATCTTCGTTCTGTAATCTGAACCCCATGGCAGAGCAAACACCTCTTGGTGGTTGACAGTCTCAGTGATTTTCCTTTGGTTACTTTAAAATTTTCTGTACTTTCCAAATTCTTTACACAGCCATTATTTTGCTCTTTAGGGGGGAAAGTTTTAAAAGAATGTGTCTAAATTCTCCATCAAGTAAAGGAGTATTCGGGAATTTCCTGGTGGTCCAGTCATTAGGACTCAGCACTTTGACTCCCAAGAGCCTGGGTTCAATCCCTGGTGGGAGAACTAAGATCCCACAAGCCACACACACAAAACAGTAAAGAACTATTCAGAAAGAAATCAAGGGCTTTTTTTTTTTCACCCCAATAAGGAAGGCCTGGCACCTGAACATACACATACACATTAATGTAGATCAAAGAACAGGGAGCTTTCATTTATAAAAGATGAAGGGCGTTTATAATACTATATGTAGAAGTTCAAAACCTCAACAAAAAATGGATATGTTCTAAATTCTGAATTTCACTAGTTGACCACAGAGTTGACTCTCCCCTAGTTAAAGTAAAACATGCTCTTTGAAAGACATAACATGTTTTTAAAGACATAACATGTTTTAACGAATTTCCTGCCCTCTAGGTTGGAAACTGAGCTCACACACCAAAGGGAAAGTTCTGCACAAATTTCCAGGGGTTAGGAGCTGTGACCAGAGGCTCCTCTTACGCCTAAAGCCTGTAAATGAATCAAGCCTTCGACATAGGATGGACGCCAGGAGAGGCAGGACTCAACCCTGCTTGTCCCAAGCTGTTGGCAGTAGATATTTATGGCACAATTTTTAGCAAGTGTAGAAAGTCAGCAGTGTATTCAGAAACGCCAAATGCCGAAAAAAACACGTTTCTTTTTAAATAATTCCACAGACTAAATTACACGCAAAATGTTTTTCATGCAACCTGAATGCAAACCTTTGAGTCTTCCTCTGTGGTTTCTAAAAGAAACCAACTTAGTGATGACCAAATTCTTGACTTAACTCTTCACTTTCATTTCAGAGAAAAAAAATGCAAGTAGGTTAGCATACCGCAACACCTCACGCGTGACGTGACACAGGACACTTACATGTCTTGGAGTGCTCATGCGACAGCATGTAGTTGGCGAGCGGTGGCGTGTAAGTCAAACACTGCAGTGCTGCGTTTGCAAAACAGGTATTGCCCAAATTCTGGAGCCCAGCTCCTACTCTATGAGTCTGCTGCCACTTAAGACAGATCTTCTCAGACGGGAAGAGAACTTTTTGTGGAGGAGCAATGCCATCACCTAGGGCTAGAAAAACAAACATTTAAAATGATAGCTTTGTACATTTCTGAAGCTAAATAAATAACAACACGTCACACCTGAATCTGACCAAGATTCTTATGACCAGCTAACCAGAAACGCAGGGGAGAAAGGGACATTTTAAAAGAAAGCCCAGAATGCGGGAAATTCTAAATGATTGGGTTTTTCTGATAAATAAATTTCAAGGACAACAGTGTGTGTGTGGGAGGGGGGACAGTATTTAACAGATTTTAAAAAACTTAAAAAAGACCTTCACCAAATGCAAAGGGTAGACCTTGTTTGGAAGTTGGTTTCAACGACCAATCGTTAAAAACCATTCTATGACGACCAAGGACATCTGAATATTGACTGGACTTTTCATAGAAAAACATTCTAATTTTCAGAAAAGAATGATTTAGATAAACACATTAAAATATTTATAGATGAAATAAAAATTCTTAGATTTGCTTTAACAGTTGGGAAGTGA
The DNA here is from genome assembly GCA_935064755.1 of Tragelaphus eurycerus. Classification (NCBI taxonomy): domain Eukaryota; kingdom Metazoa; phylum Chordata; class Mammalia; order Artiodactyla; family Bovidae; genus Tragelaphus; species Tragelaphus eurycerus. The sequence goes on from CAKXYN010000108.1 coordinate 4,357,650, forward strand.
GGAGAGGAGTTAAGTGGGTGGAGGTATGAGTGGCCAGGAGTCGATAAACAAAGCTGATTAAAGGGTGCCTGAGAGTTCATTAGAGTTATCCTCAAAAGCAGAGACATTACTTTGCCAACAAAGGTTCGCCTAGTCAAGGCTATGGTCTTTCCTGTGGTCATGTATGGATGTGAGAGTTGGACTGTGAAGAAGGCTGAGTGCCAAAGAATTGATGCTTTTGAACTGTGGTGTTGGAGAAGACTCTTGAGAGTCCCTTGGACTGCAAGGAGATCCAACCAGTCCATTCTGAAGTAGATCAGCCCTGGGATTTCTTTGGAAGGAATGATGCTAAAGCTGAAACTCCAGTACTTTGGCCACCTCATGCGAAGAGTTGACTAATTGTAAAAGACTCTGATGCTGGGAGGGATTGGGGGCAGGAGGAGAAGGGGACAACAGAGGATGAGATGGCTGGATGGCATCACTGACTCGATGGATGTGAGTCTGAGTGGCCTCCGGGAATTGGTGATGGACAGGGAGGCCTGGCGTGCTGAGATTCATGAGGTCGCAAAGAGTTGGACACGACTGATCTGATCTGATCTGATCCTCTTTTATATCCACTTAAATAAACACCACCACAACAGCAAGTGCAGGAAAGGCGACGCAGTGACACCTGTAGTGGGCGCGGACCGTCCAGCCCGCCAGCGCCGCCGCCCTCCCGTCTCACCGAGCCCTCACGCCGTCGGTCAGTCTCCATTCTAGAGGCTGGTAGTGACGCCATCCCAATTTTACCAGTGAGGAAGTGGGATTTCAGGCACCAGGATAACATACTCATAAAGACACTATACACCAACAATTTAAAAAAATATTTTTAAGACTCAAATGGCGAAATTGACAAATATGCTAATAAAACTCAGGTGAAGCTCAAAAACAACTTATTTAGGAGAGGCCAAGATCATCTACAGCCAGAGTGTTTCTTCAGAAGTCTGCCAGTTCCTCAGTGCCACCAAAGACTAGGACGCACGCTAGATGGTTCTCGGCCTGCAACAGTGATGCTGAGTATTTAAGTACGCAAAAGGCAGGCTTCAGCTTCGGGAAGAAGGGAGAGCCAAATTAGGAACAGAGACGTGAGCCTTGAAAACGTGTGGCGAGGGCCCCAAAAAAGGGCCAGGTGGGGTGACAGCAAGTCAGTCCTGAGGGAGAGAGGGGCCCCAGCAAGGCGAGAGGAGGCTGGGTCTGCGAGAAGACGTCCTGTGGCAGAGTCCTGCTTATAAAGGTCTCTAAACCTCTCTGGACAACAGTCAGTAAAGCTGCTCTGTGAGACAAAGTCCCCACCAAACACCTTCAGCAAATCGACCCCTCAGCCCACATCACAGCATCACAGGCACCAAGAGGACTCAAACAATCCGAGGGCCAAGCCATCCTCCATGAACAATGTCCTGAGTGGGAATCAATCTTTTCTTACAACTTCAAAGCTTTCAAATCCCCAAGTTTTAGGAGCGCCAGCTAAAGTGTCCATATCTTACTTATCTGGATGAGTTTTAACACATGTAACCACATTTATGGGGAAGGCAAAGGCACCCCACCCCAGTACTTTTGCCTGGAAAATTCCATGGACGGAGGAGCCTGGTAGGCTCCAGTCCATGGGGTCACTAGGAGTCGGACACGACTGGGCGACTTCACTTTCACTTTTCACTTTCATGCATTGGAGAAGGAAATGGCAGTCCACTCTGGTGTTCTTGCCTGGAGAATCCCAGGGATGGGGGAGCCTGGTGGGCTGCCATCTATGGGGTCGCACAGAGTCGGACACGACTGAAGCGACTTAGCAGCAGCAGCAGCAACCACATTTATGTGGCTTGATACATAATGTAATATTTATGTGATCTGCTCTCTTTCAAAGAGCTTTATGACTACAGATGACTTTAACTGGGAAAAAAACAAAAAGTTGAAAACAAAGTTGGGCAGAGCTCACTTGTCAAAAGTCAACTGTTTTTAAATTTTTAAGAGGCAGACATTTACTTAGCGCACGGTAGTTAATTGACAAGTTAACAAAATGCTTGTCCATCTCGATTCTCACCAGAATAAAGTTTATCCTTCAAAAAATAAGGATAATTAAAGAAATTAATAGTAACTAAAAATAATCTTACCCTGTTATGATACGTATGCTAATCATGAAGCAGAAGCAGAGGGAAGCCCGTCAAGTAACCTAACTCTGCTGGCCACTCAGGTGGCAATAATTTATCTTGCAAAATAAACCCCTCTCTGAAACTACCAACTTACGGACAGCGTTTATACAGGAGTTTCCTGTAGTGATTCCGTCTTTTAAAAAGTAATACCTTGATCCTTTTGTGGTGACGGTTTTGATTTTTCAGGTACAGATGAACTTGAATAAACTACAGCACCAGGTACTGGTCCTAAAGAAAGTGTGTGATTAGAAACATCATTTAACGAAGACACAGCACCCCAGCTGGCAGAACCTGCATCCATGTCTCCAGGTGAGACAGCCTCAGAACTGCCAGGCTGGTTCTGATAGGTTGATGGGTCTGAAGATTCAGAAGCTTTGTCAACTATGGTCATTGTTCAACTCTGAAAAAGACAAAAAGCATACATTTACTTCATAAGGTCAAGAAAAGTAATCTACTTATTCTGCCATTAAATCTTTGAAAATAATTAAAAGCAGCTCGGCTAATTTTTCCAATAAATCACTCCAATATAAAAGCAACAGTATCTTTTTTAGCTCTGTAATAATTTTCTTGGGGTATTTACTCCTGTGCTAATCTGAACATGCCAACAGTTTTTCATCATAACATCTTCAGTGAAGTATTTGATTAATCATGTCATTCTATTTCATGCCCTCTGAAAATCTAATATTTTGATTTACAATCAAGTACCTCAATTTCCAATTTTCTACATTAACGAAGTATCTGTCTTTTTCTCTCTTTTACTTAAACCTAGAATGTGAAATGGGAGAAGGCAATGGCAACCCACTCCAGTACTCTTGCCTGGAGAATCCCAGGAACAGGGGAGCCTGCTGGGATGCCGTCTCTGGGGTCGCACAGAGTCGGACACGACTGAAGCAACTTAGCAGCAGCAAAATGTGAAATGCACTACTACCTTTGGCTCAATTTTCAATTCATATATAATTCCTCAGGGAAAAGGTTCAACTAGCTGAAAAGAAAACCTAACTCTAAGCTTCAAGTTCAAAATGACATTGTTTGAACTATATTACTTTTTAAAAAAATAAGAAAAAAAAATAGGAAGTCTCACTTTTGAAACATATTTTCTGAAGAGGCTCATTTATTTGGTATACATGACTTTTTAAGATGAAGCCCGTTAAGGCATTTCTGACATCAAACTGGAAAACAAACATGTGTTATAAAAGTACTTCACTATAATTTTCTCTCTGAACCCTACTAAAATCTTAGGACCACCATTAATTGAGCACTTTCTTCATGCTGGGCATTGTGTTAATCACTAACTTAATATTCGTAAGGACCTATGAGGGACTGGACAGAATCCACCAGGCCTACGAAACGGGGCAACCCTAACCCAAACTAGTCACCACTGGGCGCAGGCACCAGGCCCCACATTCCTGGCTGGGCTTCCTTCGGGTTCCACCAAGGCCCAGAGCACAGCCCTCCAGGAATGCCCCAAGACTGCCCAGCAGCGGGCCAACCCGAGCAGGCCACTGCCCTGCAGGTGACCCTCCAGGTGAGCCTCGCCCCCTCACAGCTCCCTGACCCCTGCACCCGCTCTGCCAGCCCCGGAAGCCTCCCTAGGAAGCCTCCCCAGGCATGTGTGGCCCTCTCCTACCTGCTCTCTCCGGCTCTGCATGGGCTGGTCTTCCCCCAGGTCTCTCCCACCCTTCCACCTCCAGCCAGTGAACACTCCATGGCTCCCTTTAGACGGCATTTCCTCCGGGACACTTGCCTGGACAGCCCCCTCCCCTAAGACGGGCTGAGAACCCCTCCTGGAAGCTCCCTAGCACAGGGGTGCGGGGGTACCCTCTGCTGGTCTCAGGGGAGCCTGCCCCGCTCCTCTCCCTCAAGTTCCTGTTTGTACGCCCTGACCTGGCACAGGGAACGCTCTCCCGACATGTGCTGAACAGATGAAAGAGCTGGGAAGAGAGGATGGAACCAGTGTCTGCTCTTAGCACCAGGCTGCAGGTGACTGATTAGGATCTCATTTAATCCTTCAAGACTCTGGCGTAGAATTAAAACTTGTTTCAAAAAATATTCAAAACAGTCAAATAAATCCCATGCATATGACACCTTAACAAATGTTATGATGCACTGTCTACTCACAACAAGGGTTTTTTTTTAAGCCTTGATTCTGTTGTGATTTTACATGAAAGCAAGATTATCACCTCCCTAAAAAGTACAACCTTAAAGAAAAAATTTTCGAATCTTCTGTAGAAATAGAAAAGACGTTAATTAGATCTTAACAAAAAGAAAAACTGAATTGAAGTGTTAAGTCAATCTAAGTAAAATATAGTACAGGACCCTTACTCAGGAAGAAAGCCGGAGCCACATTATCCAAATAAAAATTACACTTTCCTCATTTGACAGTCAAAAGAAACTACAAAACAAGACGCAAGACTAAGAAAACAAGAGAGGAAGGTGTAGAGGAGGAAGAAAAGGCAGAAGCAAATTAACCTAGCCTTATTTACAATAGTGTTAAATAGCAAAAACCTTGATTTTCTGGGGTGAACATCCCTTTCAGGACAATCACTCACTAATGACCTAATAAAACTATTTTACTTGCTGCAGTTGCTTTTTTTCGGTGGGGGGGAACAACTCTTAAAAAAAAATAAGTAAAACATAAAACTCAGTCATTGACAACCAAATAGCATTATAACTTGGGAAAACCCAAACCATCCATTCTCCTTCATTATGTGTGTTCAGCCAATGAATTCTTACCCTGAAACCCTCAGGCATTAAACTGAACTCCATCTGCTACCGAGAAACCTTTCTGGAAGCCAAACTATGCTGTGTAGGATTCAGATGCTACGTGTTCTTTACCCTCAGTAAAGCTTTTAAACATTACTGTTATAATCTCAGGACTTTTAAGCAACTACTTCATGAACAGTTTAAACTTCTCTCAACATCTTCTGATGACAGATTAAAAAAAATTACAAAAGCATGTTTGAAAAAAAGTTGGGTGACAAGAATCAAGGTTGGATGGTGTGTGGAGGAATGAGACAAGGTGACTTCACAAGTGTTTCCTTTGAGTGTAACTCGCTCTGAGTACAATGTTTTACTCGAAAGTCTTAAAATGCTGTCCCTCCCATGGTATGTCTTCTCCCTTGTGGTGAGGAGAGGCTAGAATATATGTTTCTTTTTCATTTTTAGAAGAATAAGCATCTCTCTAAACATTATGGCTCTCTTCATACGTTGTGGTAATAATATCAACACATGCAAAAAGAAACTGTTACATTCTGCTTTTTAATATATTGACAATGTAATCTACCTTCTAGCTGTATTTCCATTTTCAAACACATATACTTTAAAAAGACAACCTGGATTTTAATTACTTGTAAATAAACACCAAACTCTGTAGACTTAATTCAATGACACAGAAAAGAAAGTGAAACTGGCTCTAAATACAAACAAGTGAGATGATTCATTATCACCAATCCATTTTGAATGAATAAATACAGTCAAAAGAGGAGAATGGTGTTTCAAATATACAAGTTAAGATTTGAGACTCCACTAACACGTGGAAGAAGCTAAAACAGTAGGGCTCACTTTGAAAAACAGGTGCTAACCAAAGAGTTTCTCAACCAGTTTTCCTGTTATTTGAGTGTTATTTAAACAACCAACGTGCTTTTCCCATCAACAAGTCAGCCCTCCTTATAGGCCTCCCGGAAAATAAAAGAGCTATTCACCAAAAACGATCTCGATTGCATTCATCATAAAGTGAGGTTAAAGTACTAAGACCGTAAAAACTTCGGGTTCCGCCAAATCTTCTCAAACATCTGATTGCCCTCTCCCGCCACCCCCTCTCCAGGTAAGCTGGCTCTTCCTGCCCCGAAGATAAAAGACCAGGACCCCGGCACACGCGCTTTTGGGGAGTGGAAGGGACCGCGACGCCGGGCCGGCCCCCTCCTCTCCCCGCGAGTGGGTGCCTGCTCCGCCCGGCGGCCGGCGTGCGCAACTCGGGACGCCCGGCGGGGACCCGGCCAGGTGGCCGGCCCCGCGAGGGCGGAGCGGACCGGCGCTGGCGCGGCGGGCCGACCCGGTGGGAAAGTTTGTCTCTTTGAGGGGGCAGGGAGGCGAGCCCGGGGCTCCGGGGGGCGCTCGGGGCGGGGGAAGCGGGGCGGGAGGTGGCAGCCACGCGGGGTGGGGGGGTGCTCCGCGGCCGGCGGCCGGCACACGCCCACCCGGGACAGACCGGTGCCGGCCCGGCCACTCAGGACCCGGCCCACGGCCTGAGGGGGCGGGCTGGGCCGGGCGGGGGCGCCGGGAGGGCAGTGTCCATAGCAACCGGGGGCAGCCCGGCCTCCCCCGCGCAGCCCGGCTCCCGCGGCGCCGCGGCCGCCGCCCCCCTCCCCGGCGGGCCTGGCCCCGGCCGGCCGGCGGCGGCGGCGCTGCCACCCGCCGGCGGGGTCCCGGGCGGCCCGGCCCGCTGCGGAGCGGGGCCGGCGGGCGAGGGGCCGCGCCAGCCCCCCGGCGGGCCGCGCCGGCTGAGAGGCGGCCCGGCCGGCGGCGGCCGGGGCGAGCCCGGCGATCCGCGGGCCCCACGCCGGCCGGCGGCGGGCGGGGAGGAGGCGGGAGCTTACCTGACCCGGCTCGGCGCTCGCTCCATCCCCCTCGGCCGCCGCCGCCGCCGCCGCCGCACACAGCCCAGCCGCCCGGCGGGGGACAATGACGTGCCTCCATCCGGGCACCGCCGCCGCCGCCTCCGGGTCAGCGCCGCGCCCGCAGCGCCCCGCCGGGCCGCCAGGGGGCGCGCCAAGGCCGCGCCCCGCACGCGCCGCCGCTGTCGCCGCCGCCGCCGCCCAGGGGCCGTCGCACAAGAGGCGCGGCGCGCAGCTAACGGGCCGGCCGGGCGTGGGAGGGGCCGTCGCCCAAAGCGCCGCGGGCGCGGGCTGGCGCGCGCGTCACTGGAGCGCCGGGGCGGCCGCGAGAGCGACGCGCTGATTGGCGGCGCCGGGCTGCGCGCGCGGCGCGGGTGCGCTGAGGTCCTTCCCCAGCGGCCACGGGGCGCGAGGAGACGCCCGAGAGCGCCCCCCGCCTCTGCCCGGCCTGCGCCCTGTCTAGCCCGCGCCGGGGGGACGCCACCACGCGGGGACACCTGGCTTTCCCCCACCCGAAAACGGCAGGTCTCCGGGAGACATTCTCCTCAGCCTAGCGACCCGGCATTTAAGGACGCGGGAGCCAGCGGGGGACCTTCGGACTTCGTCAGCCGTGTTCCTGCAAGGGGAGAATTTTCCACCCGGGCTCCAGAAGAGGCAGACCCCCAACTACCACCCCGGCCCGGCCCATCCCGCCACGGGTTCATCTCAGCTCCGAGCCGGGCGCCTTCTTTGGGGGCAGCTAGACCGGCTCTTGTTCCCGAGGGCCAGACCCAGCCGCTTACTGGATGTCTCCACCGCGAGGCCGAGCACAGAACAGAATTGATTGTGGCATCTCCCTTCCACCACCACCAGCCTGCTCCTCCCCGTGTGGTTTCCCTGCTTTGATGAGCAGACGCGGCCCCTCCTGCACTAACCTGAGTGCTTCCTCTGTCTCTCTCCTTCTCCCGACCTTACTACATCAAGTCACTTCCACCTGAACCTACCCAGGGGGGCTCTCGTCCCTTCCTAGCCTGGCCGCTCGCCTTCCTTCCAGTCACCCTGCTGCCCACTTTCAACCTTCACACTTGTGGCCCGGATCCTCTTTTTAAAAAAAGACAGGTCAGATGTCGCTCCCTTCCTAAGAGCCTTTAGCTACTTTCTTGACCCACAGAAAAGTCTGCTCTTCCTGGCACGGAAGGCCTCCAGTTCCCTTTCCTCTTAAGGCCCAGCCGAATCTGCCTACAAACATCCCACTCCATGCCTCTTCCATTTAGCGCTCCTCCCCCACCCCCGCCCATCAGAATCTTACTGCTCCCCCTGTATCTAAGTAGCTCTAATGTTACTGTTAAGAAAGAAGTCACTCAAGAGATCAGCTGTGCATTTGGAATCAGAACACTGAAGTTTGAGGAAACAAGAAAGGAAAAAGTGAATTTCAAGCCTCCAAAATTCAGGACCCACTTTGTGGATTAAAGATCTTTCTGGTGGCTCAGACGGTAAAGAAAACGCCTGCAATGTCAGAGACCTGGGTTCGATCCCTGTTTGGGAAGATCCCCTGGAGAAGGAAATGGCAACCCACTCCAGTATTCTTGCGTGGAAAATCCCATGGACAGAGGAGCCTGAAGGGCTACGGGCTACAGTCTAATGGGTTGCAAAGAGTCGGACAGGATTGAGCAACTTGGGGATTAACACCACAATTTACTTCCTGATGAAGAATGTTTATGAAATTTCACCTGTATGGTCCTGGCAACACTATTAAGAGATTTGTAAGAACAGACCAGCCATAGGGACAGAGCCAGTAATTTGCTTGCCTTTTCCAAATGACTTCCAGGTGATTAAATACAGAAGGAAAAGGAATTAAGGAGTCAAGTGCCTAATAGTCACCTGAGCTTTGAAATGCTTTTGAAAGCATTTCAAAATGCTTTCTTTGGAAGCCACATGAGAAGTCTGGCTTCTGATTTCATCTTCCATTTCACATCCTATTGACAAACTGCCCCTGCCACTAGCCTCTTAACATAGTAGAATTGTTGTTCAGTCGTTCGGTCGTGTCTGACCTTGTGACCCCATGGACTGCAGCATGCCAGGCTTCCCTGTCCCTTCACTATCTCCAGGAGTTTGCTCAAACTCATGTCCATTGAGTCAGTGATGCCATCCAACCATCTCATCCTCTCTCGCCCCAGGGATTTTTTTTTTTTTTTTTAATCCCTTGGCGTTCTCTAGAACAGAATTTTTTTTGAGATGCGGGGTTGTTCCATGGCCTTCTCCTACCTCCTCCTTCCTCTATGCCTTGAAAACAAACACAAAGGCCCTATTCCTCTAAACTTCAGGGCCACTTACTGTAGCAAATCTATGACGTAAGTGCAGAAGTTGACAAAGGATGTTAGGAAGCCCCTGCCTTCAAACAGCCAGGTCTTTGGCTTTTGCCCCAGAAACTCATTTTCCTCCAGACCAGAGTTCAACCCAAAGTGAATGCTGCTGGAAGGAAATTTCACTCTGCCTCTGTTCTTACCAGCTGTGGGACCTACACAGATTACTTAGTTACCTTGACCAACGCTGTCTTTACGCTAGAGGTAAACTGACACCAGGGGCTTCCGAGGTTGCTCAGTGGTTAAAAACTCTGCCTGCCAGTGCAGGAGACTTGAGTTCCATCCCTGCGTCGGGAAGATCCCCTGGAGTAAGAAATGGCAGCCCACTCCAGTATGTTTGCCTGGAGAATCCCATGGACAGAGGAGCCTGGTGGGCTGCAGTCCACGGGGTTGCAAAGAGCTGGACACGACTGAGCGCACGCACAGAAAGTGACACCAAGTGCTCCACCTCCCAGTCCAGGTGATCACGTGATCAAAGAGCAAAAAGTGTCCAAAAGGAATAAATTAGGTTTTCCAAGGACCTCTAGATACCGAGGGAGCCTGTGGTAGGTGCTGTTAATGCCCCATCTAGATCCCCTTGGCTGGCCGAGGCGCCCAACCACTCCCAGCTGCTCTGTGTGTTGGCTGCTAAGAATGCAGAGCTACCCAGTTCTGACAGCTGTTCTTGGCGGATGCAGGGCTGTCTTGTAGGCAAGTTAAGCCCACATACCTCCCCCTTTCAGTCTACACCAGTGGCTCACTTGATGTAGGGTTCAGAAAGACCTTTCCTCAAACAGTAACCAACCTTAGGATACAGTTGACATTCCAGAGCCAGTGAAATCAGAAGCAAGCTCATCTCCCCCTGAGACTGCATCCTTAACTCCTTTTCCTGACCGTCCTTCCTCCATTCCCTTTCTCCCCAAACACTCCCCCTCCATGAAACGCAGGCATTGGAATTCTGTCTCAAGCCCTGCTTCTTGGTGGCCCAGCTTAAGAGAGTTGGTACCCAGCATGGTCCTAAGAAGCAGAGTCTAAGGATAGGATTTCAGGTGCTTGCTAGGATGCTGACAGCTGTATGATGACCATTATCTTGGGGGAGCTGGATGGGAGAGTGGTAGATGGGGGTGTATTGGTTTATTCAATCTCTGGTGTTTGAGGATGTGGGGGAAATTTTTTAAAACTGAAATTAGGTGGCCACTGATGCTTGAAAGAGGCAAAACAACTGCCTCCAGGCAATCTCTTACCAATATACAGCAAAGCCAGAAGAATCTGCTTAGCAGCCTGTTAAGCAGCAGTCACCTGCAGTCAGAGGGCCGAGAGTTCTGAGGACCAGGCTCAGGCTCACTGAAAAGGAGCTAAAACTTTGGGACTTCCCTGGTGGTCCAGTGGTTGAGTATCCGCCTGCCAGAACAGGGCACATGGGTTCGATCCCTGGTCCGGGAAGACTCCACCTGCTGCGGGGCAACTAAGCCAGTGTTTCCACAGCTACTGAGGCCTGCACTCTAGAGCCTGTGCTCTGCAACAAGAGAAGCCACCACAGTGAGAAGCCGGAGCACCGCAACTAGAGAAAGCCTTCACACAGCAACGAAGACCCAGCACAGCCATAAATAAATAAAAAATAATTTTTTAAAAAAGGAGCTGAACTTTAGAAATGGTCAACTCCTTAGTCATGGTTACTCACCAACACCACAGTCAAGGCTCTGATAAGGGAGAGATGGGACCCCGAGACTAAGGATGAAAACCTAAGTGGTAGAACCTCAGACTTGTCTGAAGCTCTGGGACCTGTAGAAGAGGCCCACTCCTATCCTACCCCCACAACCTGAAGACCACGCAGAAGCCTCGAAGGAGGCAGGTACCCCACAGGACCATGCGCTCTTCAGGATCTGCCCCAAAGCCCCACCTGGCTGCTAGACTGATCCCTAAGATTGGGCCTCAGTGGGACTTCCCTGGTCCAGTGGTTAAGACAGACTTCCGGCGCCGAGGACTCACGTTCAATCCTACGTGCCTCGGGCCAACTAAGCCCGTTAGCCACAACTATAAGACCCAATACAGCCAAAAATAAATATTAAGAAAATTTTTTAAAAAAGAATGCATACTATCCTAAACAATGATTAAACATGGTTTTGGAAGTCTGCCCCTCCCCACCATCAAAGCAAGATATTTGTATTTGAGTGGAGACAACCTTATTCTCATTAGCATGTTATACTTTTCTTTGGGGAAAAAAGAAAATACATAAGACCCATTGAAGAGTTTTCAGAAAAGTGACTGATTTATGTGACTATTTAAAAAGTCAACTGCATGTGCATTTTCTTAATGCCATTGAACTATACACTTGAAATGGTTAAAATGATAAATCTTATATTTTACCACAATAAAAAAAGTCAAATCTATATATGCGTGTGTGCGTGCTAAGTGGCTTCAGTCATGTCTGACTCTGTGCACCAAATGGACTGCAGCCCACCAGGCTCCTCTGACCATGGGATTCTCCAGGCAAGAATACTGGAGTGGGGTCCCATGCCCTCCTCCGGGGGATCTTCCTGACCGAAGGATCAAACCTGCATCTATTCTGTCTCCTGCATTGGCAGGCAGATTCTTTATCACCATTGCCACCTGGGGAGCCTGAAATCTATATATAGCAATATCCAAATTGCTGCTGCTGCTGCTAAGTCTCTTCAGTCGTGTCCGACTGTGCGACCCCATAGATGAAAGCCCACCAGGCTCCCCCGTCCCTGGGATTCTCCAGGCAAGAACACTGGAGTGGGTTGCCATTTCCTTCTCCAATGCATGAAAGTGAAAAGTGAAAGTGAAGTCGCTCAGTCGTGTCTGACTCAGTGACCCCATGGACCGAAGCCTACCAGGCTCCTCTGTCCATGGGATTTTCCAGGCAAGAGTACTGGAGTTGGGTGCCATTGCCTTCTCCGAATATCCAAATTAGAAAAATAAAAAAAAAAAATACTCTCAAGAGCTAAATAAAATACTAAAGAATAAATAATAAACTTGAAAAACATGCAAGACCCAAAGGAAGACTATCTAAATGAAGAGACACACTTTAGTTTGTAAAGATTCTAAGAATAGAGCTTCCCTGGGGGCTCAGTGGGAAAAAATCTGCATACCAATGCAAGAGATTCTGGTTCAATCCTTGGGTCGGAGGATCCCTTGCAGAAAGAAATGGCAACCCAGTCCAATATTCTTGCCAGGGAAATCCCATGGGCAGAAGAGCCTGGTGGGCTACATTCCAGTGGGGTCGCAAAAGAGTTGGACATAACTTAGCAACTAAACAAGCAAACAACTGATCCCAAAGAGATTTTTTCCCAGAACTTAATAAAATGCCTGTAATACAAAGAGTAAAATAAATTTACAAATGCAGTGCCTTCTGAAAGGACTCCCGTGGCACTTACTATAATGTTCTGAATGTTCATCTGGGCAATAAAGCCATCGGTTCACACGTTCAACCCTTAGCTGTGTCCAGCTCCTTTTTCCTGAGACAGTTGACACTTGCATTCATTCAGCAAATATCTACCTAGGTCACCAAAGATATGGGTACTATTTTGGAAGTCAGGGAAAGAGAAATGATGAGTTAGTCCAAACTGTCCCTGCCTTCAGTAGCTTTTAGGATGTTTCTATAAAACAGCTAAGCAATTAAGGACAATTTTCCAGAAGAGAAGAGTGGGAGAAAGTAACACAACTGGAAAGGCATGGGTAAATGGGAGGGGGAGTTCAGAGTGGGCTTCCCTGAGAGCTCAGTTGGTAAAGAATCTGCCTGCAGTCCAGGAGACCCCGGTTTGATTCCTGGGTTGGGAAGATCCCCTGGAGAAGGGATAGGCTACCCACTCCAGTATTCTGGCCTAGAGGATTCCATGAACTGTATAGTCCATGGGGTCGCAAAGAGTTGGACACAACTGAGCAACTTTCAGTTTTACTGAATAAAGTACAGAGAGATTGAAGCTTGAGGGCTGAGTGGCAATAAGCAAGGTGACTTGAAGACTTGGAAACAGAGACTCAAAGACAGAGATGGTAAAGAAAATCAAACGAGGAAAGGAAGATTGAATGTGTAATTCACCTTGATATGCATTTGAAAGAAACAATTCACAGCTTTAGTAGAAAAATATCTCAACGTGGAGCTGAACAAAGGATGCCAAAGGAAGACGCTACCACCAGGCTCAGCATTCTTCTGACTTGAAGAATGACAATCAGGGAGCCTCCCTGGTGATCCAGCGGCCAAGACTCTGTGCTCCCAATATAGAGGGCTGGGGTTTGATCCCTGGTCAGGAAACTAGTTCCTGAATGCCACAACGAAGAGTTTATATGCTCCAACTAAACATCCTGCATGCCCCAATGAAGACCTGGAGCAGCCAAAATAAATAATAAATACTTTTTTTTTTAAAGAAGAATGACAGTCAACGCTGACAGTAGACGCAACTCTCAGGGGAGTTTACAAATGATCATACTAGTAATTGTTTTAAGTAATTTTATTTATTTTTGGCTGTGTTGGGTCTCTGTTGCTGCGTGGTCTTTTCTCTGATCTGGGAAGATCCCACATGCCTTGGAGCAACTAATCCGGTGCCCATCACAACTATTGAGCCTATCATCTAGAGCCCGGGGAGCCCTCCAGCCCACGCTCAGCAACAAGAGAAACCACTGCAATGAGAAACCCGTGCACTGCAACTAGAGGTGGCCTGGCCCCTCTGCACTGGGAACTTGGAGTCTTGGTCTCCGGACCACCACTAAGCATGTGTTTAGTTGTTGAAAACCTTTGACTGTCTTCTGGAGCTTTGATAAGGGTGATTTAACAGTTAGAACTGGACATGGAACAACAGACTGGTTCCAAATAGGAAAAGGAGCACGTCAAGGCTGTATATTGTCACCCTGTTTATTTAACTTCTATGCAGAGTACATCATGAGAAACGCTGGACTGGAAGAAGCACTAGCTAGAATCAAGATTGCTGGGAAAAATATCAATAACCTCAGATATGCAGATTACACCACCCTCAAGGCAGAAAGTGAAGAGGAACTAAAAAGCCTCTGGATGAAAGTGAAAGTGGAGAGTGAAAAAGTTGGCTTAAAGCTCAACATTCAGAAAACAAAGATCATGGCATCCGGTCCCATCACTACATGGGAAATAGATGGGGAAACAGTGGAAACAGTGTCAGACTTTATTTTGGGGGGCTCCAAAATCACTGCAGATGGTGACTGCAGCCATGAAATTAAAAGATGCTTACTCCTTGGAAGGAAAGTTATGACCAACATAGACAGCATATTCAAAAGCAGAGACATTACTTTGCCAACAAAGGTCCATCTAGTCAAGGCTATGGTTTTTCCTGTGGTCATGTATGGATGTGAGAGCTGGACTGTGAAGAAGGCTAAGTGCTGAAGAATTGATGCTTTTGAACTGTGGTGTTGGAGAAGACTCTTGAGAGTCCCTTGGACTGCAAGGAGATCCAACCAGTCCATTCTGAAGGAGATCAGCCCTGGGATTTCTTTGGAGGGAATGATGCTGAAGCTGAAACTCCAGTACTTTGGCCACCTCATGCGAAGAGTTGACTCATTAGAGAAGACTCTGATGCTGGGAGGGATTGGGGGCAGGAGGAGAAGGGGACGACAGAGGATGAGATGGCTGGATGGCATCACTGACTCGATGGACGTGAGTCTGGGTGAACTCCGGGAGTTGGTGATGGACAGGGAGGCCTGGCGTGTTGCGATTCATGAGGTTGCAAAGAGTTGGACACGACTGAGTGACTGATGTGATCTGATCTGACAGTTTTTTGGCAGGATTTTCAGTGTGAGAGTCAGCCCCTTGAGGGTCATAGGCTACCATTTTTGCTGATGTCTCTCTTAAGAGTTTCTTTTTGTAATGCCAATTTTGTTTGGGCATAATATAGAAGTGATGTTACATGTGGAAAACACAGGAAACACGATCATGGGAGGAGGGAGTTCTTCAGAGAGTTCACCAGTCTCTTGGTTCTTCTATTATTTCATTTCCCCCACTTCTCTTTGAAAAATGGTGCAAACTATATATCAAGGTGACTTTGTCATCCATACAGATGGTGAAGTTGGGAGTAATAATTCTGACTGAGGAGTAGGATGGCTGAAACAGAGTTAGGACTACAGCCTTCCATGAACATAAAGTGAAGTTGCTCAGTCATGTCTGATTCTTAGTGACCCCATGAACTGCAGCCTACCAGGCTCCTCTGTCCATGGGATTTTCCAGGCAAGAGTACTGGAGTGGGGTGCCATCGCCTTCTCCGATCAACATAAAGGAATGACACAAAAGTCAGAAGATGAAGACAGAGAAATGGACAGTGATGTGATGACCTCAGGTTTCAAATGAGGGAGCAGAAATAGTTGTGAAAATATGTTTACTATGAAATAAGGGTGCAGCTGGCTGGTCAACAAAGATATTTAACAACATCCTATGTTTGAAGAAAACCATAATGTGTATTATTACCATAATGATTCATATGGTTCTTGTTTTTTTTTTTTTTGGACCAATGTAAAACAAAAACAAGAATAAAAATAAGATGAGAGAGAGAGAGAGAGTCAATACAATCAATGGAAACCCAATTAGAGTATAAAAGTTTGGCTGATTAAAAAAGATAGGTATGTAAAGTCAGTTGGTCTCTAAGTCTTAACAGTAACAACTTAGAAATGCTTGAAGCAGTGACTTTCATCACAGTAGATGAAACAAAATAGCAAATAATAAAAAATAACTTTACTGCTTATATGAAGAACATGATCAAACATAACTGAGTGATACTTGCTGAATGCAGAGTTATAACACAATATTGAATAGGTATCATGTATCTCAAATTAGATTGCAACTGTGATGAAATTGATTCCAAGGGGATTCTTTATGGAACATAATAAATTGCTTACAGGGCAAATGTATAAATCCTTTTACTTAAGTTACAAGCATAATGTCATGCATCCCAAGAGGATTACTTCTGGAAATTAGTAAAAATGATTTCAATGTTCTCCAGGCAACAAACACATTAATTTATGAGTATAGTTATTTACATGGACCACCTTCCCCTCCAAACAGTTCACACTTTAATTCATTCATCAATTTTCCATTGAGTATCCACTGAGCATCAGAGGGTGTACATCATACAGAGAAAAATGACTAAGAGACACATAAACAGTGCTTGTGTTAATGGGGTTTTCACTGTGCTTTTATGGGGAGGGGACTTGGAGGAAGAAAGAGAAATTGGCTTCAAAAATGCAACATCTAGAACGAAGGTATGCTAAATGCTATGGGAGATGGAGGCATTTCCCAGATGCTGCTAGTGGTAAAGAACTGCCTGCCAATGCAGGAGATGTAAGAGACATGGGTTCGATCCCTGAGTTGGGAAGATCCCCTGGAGGAGGGCATGGCAACCCACTCCAGTATTCTTGCCTGAAGAATCCTACAGATAGAGATGGATGAAGTGCTATGAAGTGCAGAGTGGGAGGCACTAACCTAGTAAGATGAAGACAAAGCTGTGAGGGGAGTGTTTTAGGTTAAAGTGTGCTCCCCCAGGACACACACAGTAGATACATTTGTTAGGGGAAGCACGCTGATTGAAACCACCCACCCTGGCCAGGCACCATAGTAACCATTTGCCATGAGTTGTTTTAGACAGCTGGTCCTGGTAAGGAACAGGGAACTAATAAGCCTCCACCAACCAGAAGAGTTTGGGAAAGGTCAAAAGGAGACACTACCTGTCCGGCCACCTCCCAGAGTCCTCTCTGGCATCCATCTTGGCTGAGCAAGGCATGCACCACCAGGAAGGACTCTGAGCCAGAATGATTGGCTAAGGACAACCCGGAAACTAATCCTATCACCATAAAACCCAAGACTGCAAGCCATGTAGCAGAGCTGTTCTCCTGGGTTCCCTTACCCTACTGTTCTCCACCTGGGTGCCCTTTCCCAATAAAATCTCTTGCCTTGTCAGCACATGTGTCTCCTCGGACAATTCATTTCCGAGTGTTAGACAAGAGCCCAGTTTCGGGCCCTCGAAGGGGTCCCCCTTCCTGCAACACATTCATGTCATCACTCCCACCACCTGAGAATACGACCTTATTTCAAGATAGGGTCTTTGTAAAGGTAATCTTGTTAATGTGAGGTTCTTGAATTGGACTGTAATCCAGGAACAGGCATCCTTATAAAATGGGGAAGTGTGGGGACTCCCTTGGCGGTCCCAGTGGTTAAGACTCCACACTTCCAACGCAGGGGGGCAGGTTCGGTCCCTGGTTAGGCAATTAAGACCCCAGATGTGAAAGTGAAAGTCTCTCAGCCGTGTCCAACTCTTTGTAACCCGACAGACTATACAGTCCATGGAATTCTCCAGGCCAGAATACTGGAGTGGGTCACTATTGCCTTCTCCAGGGTATCTTCCAACCCAGGGATCGAACCCAGGTCTCCCATATGGCAGGCGGATTCTTTACCAGCTTACGTTATTATGGATATCTTTTGTTTTTTTCCCTGTGGTCCATGACCTTGGATGTTCAGCCTCCTGAACTATGAGAAAATTCATTTGTTGTTTAAGCCACCCACTCTGTGGCACTTTGTTATGGTGGGGCTCAAACAAGCTAACAAAGGGCGGGAGGTCCCATGACATGTATAAATGCAACGATGCAACGAGTCAACATTTTGTTACAGACCTGAGGGATAGTAACTGGAAGTCAGGTGAAGTGGGGGCTAGGGCAAGGGAGCGTTCTGGGCAGAAGTAACCAGATCGGCATTGATGGATCACGCGCTCTTATTTTCTGTATTTTACGATGCTGATGCTTTGACATCTTAAAAAGCTTGCTGGCCAGGAAAGATTGTCCCAAAGCTAGCCAACTCATAGAGATAGCAGAGTTCAATTAACCCATGCAAACCAACCCGTCCCAAGCTTAAAGACCTCACCTCTTCCTTATCTCACCCTCACGCAGGAGTCAATACTTCCTGTCCCCTAAATCACCCCAGGGCCAGCTACCAGGCAACTTGAGATAGTAAAGTCACTCAGTCTGACTCTTTGCAACTCCATGGAATGTAGCCCACCAGGCTCCTCTGTCCATGGGATTTTCCAGGCAAGAGTACTGGAGTGGGGTGCCATTTTCTTCTCCAGGGGATCTTCCCAAACCAGGGATTGAACCCCGGGTCTCTCGCATTGCAAGCAGATGCTTTACCATCTGAGCCACCAGGGAAAACTTGAGACATCCCTATGGTAAAGCCTTCCAGAATTATTCCAACAAGCCCATCCTAAGCTGCTCACTCTGCTGTATCTTGCTTCTCCCATTAAAACCCCAATAAAAAAAAAAAAAAAAAACAAAACCAACCCCAATCAAGGTCGGGCTCAGGCTTTCCCCTCACTCCCATATTGTGCCCCTTAACCAAACCCTGATGCGTTCCTTGCCCCTGCGTGCCATGCGGTGACCCTGCTCTGGGACCTGTGCGTATCATCAACTTTCTTCCAAGTCTTGTTCTCGTTTCCTTCTGTGGCTGCACCAACTTTACCATATGTACCCAACATTTATATTCTTAGGACATTGCAGGCTTGAAGGAGAGGGGCAAGGGGAAGAAATAGGGAGAAAGGAGGAAGAATGTCCAACTCACCTCAGTGAGTGCTGAAGACACAAACTGTATACTTTCAGAAGAAATCTTTCTGTTAGGGAGTCTAATGGTCAAAGGTTAAGGAACCGACACTCCCACCAGGATCAGAGTGTCTGACCTGAGTGATGTCCGTCAGTCCTGGGAGGAAGATCAGTCTCCTAGGAGCAAAGAGGAAGGATGAGCATTAAACAAAGGTATTTTTTAAAGTTGTTTTCTTTTTTTTTCTTTTGATGTGGATCATTTTTAAAGTCATTATTAAATTTGTTACAATATTGTTGCTGTTTATGTTTTGGTTTTTCGGCCTTGAGGCATGTGGGATCTCAGCTCCCCCACCAGGGATCAACCCCATACCCCTGCATTGGAAGGTGAAGTCTTAACCACTGGATCACTGGGGAAGTCCCTGAGCCTTTGCTGGTAGCATTAATACTGGCTACCAGCTAATAGCTGAGAGGTCCCTATGCCCCCAGGAACCTCTTCTAAATGGTTTAAAAATATTAACTCATTTACTATTTACAATAAGACTTTGAAGTAGGTACAATCACTATTTCCATTTTATAGATTAGAAGTACGTGGCTTGTGATCTCACAGTTCGTGTCAGAACATATATTCCCCAGCATTAAGCTGTGTATACCTGGATTTACTGCAAGACTAGAAAAGGCTAGGGACATGGGATTTCCTAGGCAGATGGGGTAGCGTGTGCAATAGCAGCAGTAAAAGAGACAGAGGGAGATCTCAGTGTGTAGATTGTCTTAAAGCACTGCTGGAGAAAATTCACAACTCTTTCTGAAAAACATCCCAGCTTAGTACAATAAAGGAGGATTAAGGAAGGTTTGCTACCACCAGGGTGCTTTCTCTGATCTTGGTGTTGTCAGTGTCTGTGGCAGAATAAAGTCTCTTAGAAGAGTTGCTTCTAGGGCAATAAGGTAATACATACATCAGAGATAATAAAATAATACTTGTTATCATGGTATTATATGGCCCAGTACGTCTTCTGTATTCTGAATTATATGTTAACTCTTTAATTACATTCAACAACACAATGAGGAAAGGATAATTAGATTTGTATTTTACAGGTTCCAACAAATACAAGGAAATGGCTAACTAACAGAAGTGTGAAAGACCTACTAGGCAAATAAAAGGAGTGTGGGGCACACTAGCATAAAAAGGTGGCAATGGTGGTCAGAAAGGGGGCCTCGTGGGCAATCATATTGCACAGACGTACAAATCCACTCTTGCTGGGGAATCTGAAAATATTTTCACCTAATTTGATCATAGAAGCTTTGCATGTGAGTAATATATAAAATGCAGTAATTGGGAACTTCCCTGGTGGTCTGTTGGTTAAAACTTTCCATTCCAATGCAGGGGGCGCTGGTTTGATCCCTGGTCGGGGAACAAATGTCCCACATGTTGTGAGGTGTGGCTAAAAATTAATAAAATAAAATGCAGTAGTGAAAAAATTCTCAAAGTCACATTGTTGATTGATAGAGCAAGTTGTAGAACAATAATACAACATTCAGTAAGAATCCAGAAACTAAAGTCCAAAATATACATTGTTCTAGGGGCACATGGCCAGGTACAGAAGTGAACAGAAAAAGATTTGGATAAAGTGAAGAGTGCTTAATTCCAGAAAGGGGAAAGAAGAGGGGAGAGTATAATGGCCAAATGGAACTTGACTCAAAAGGTTTTCTGGAAAAGTTTGCCTATTCCTTGCGCAATACTATTAACAGTAAAAAATTTTGTTTTGTCAAAGATACGATTTTGTTTTAGCTTTCACTCTTACTCATCTACACTAACCTCTAGAAGGCCAATGTCTGATTCCAGAAAAGAAATGCACCATTAAGGCGTTGGTGAGTATAACAAAGAAAATGCCTTGAGCTAATTCCAAACGATAATAGATAAAATAATTTCAACAGTGTAAAATTTTAAAGATTGGTTCTGGGATTCCCTGGCAGCAAATTTGATGTGTCACCTCCCCGAGGAGCTACTTTACAGCTGCTAGGAACAGGGAGGTATTAAATAATATTAAGTTCCCTTTCACAATTTTGTCTTTACGCTTTTATGTTTACAATCTTTGCTTACTAAGGGGAGTCATTCAAGACTTATTACAATGTTTTAAGTACTCATGTGAGCAATAAACTCATTCATTCACCCATTTAACTGCCGGGTCTTCCTTATGAGGCAATGTGCAGACCAAGGAGAAAAGAAATGATGGACCAGTTAGACATGAAGAGTTCTGCTTACTTGGGGAGGAAAGACCTAAATGGGGTCTGAGGGTCAGCGAGGGGCTTTAGCCTTCTCCAGGGCAGCGGGAGAAGCTGCCGGGAGCTAAGGCTGCGATCAAGCGGGCGGGGGCGCACCCTGGCCAGCTCTGCATCCCTGGCAGTCGCCCGAGGAGAAGCCCACCTGGCCGCGAGTTCTAGGGCTGCATCCACGTTGGACCAGCCCTGCCCTCCATATTCGATAGGGAAGGGGCGGGGCTTCAGCCAGGGCCCGCCCCCGACAGCTGAGTGCGGACGGTCGGGGCGGGACTTCCGCCTCGCAAGGTACCACTTCCGGATCCGGTGGCGATAGCTGCCGGGTCAGTTTAGAGCCGTGATGCACTGGCGAGTGGTTTGAGTTATGGCTCGCGCATCGCTGGGGATGTTGGGCCGCAGCTCGAGGCGGAAGGGCGAGGCAGAGGGCGACCTGGCGGGGACTGTGTCTGCGCCGCCTGCCATTGACTTCTCGGCCGAGAGCTCGGACCCCAAGCGTGATGGTGAGGGACCGGCCTGGGCATCTAGGTAGAAGGAGCAGCTCGTGGGTTGGAGAATGTGTGTCCAGCTCAGTTCCGTTAACGTTTGAGTAGAAAAGCCATAACCGTCAGAAAATCCTCTCACCTTCACCTTCTGAAAGAAATGTCAGAGGAAGACTCTCCCACCCGGTTCAGAGTTACTCTAATTTGGAAAATGACGCTCAGCGCACGGTCCCTGGAGTCGTCTCCCAGGAGCCGAAACTGAAGGATCGAAGCTAACGGAAGAAAATAACGGCTTTGGGTTACAGTTACCAAGAGCTGCCCACAAATAGGTCAATTCATTTAATTCTCATGTAACCCTGTAAGGTTGGGTGAAGTGGGATCTTTACAAATGACCAACTGAGACAGGTTAAATAATTTGTTTAAAAATCACAGCTAGGTCTTTTCCCTGGTGGTCCAGTGGTTAAAACTCTGTGCTTCTACTGTAGGGGGCGCAGGTTCAATCCCTGGTGGGGGAACAAAGATCCCACAGGCCCCGTGGTATAGCCAAAAAATAAATTAATTAATTATTTAAAAATAAATAAATAAAAATCACAGCTACTAGTGGTCGGACTCCGTGTAAACAAACTGGATACAGATGTTACGTATCGAGTTGTTTGTAATATTGGAGACGCCTATTTCTCCCTCAGCTGGAGGCATGGCGAAATTATGGAATATCAAGTTAGAAAATACTATGTTACACTAAACATGAAGGTTGCCCAGGACATAGTTCAGAGTGGAAAACAAAATGCAAGTTGCAGAAAAATGTGTTTTTAGCCATTGTTTTTGCAAAACCAAACCCTTTAGAAACAATGCTGTCCTATTGTAGTGCACACTTATCTATGTAATTGAATAAAGATTGGAGTAGCATATACTAAACCGACAACTGTGTAGGGGAGGGAACGGGGAGGCATAGGGATTTAAGAGAGTTATGGTAGAAAGGAACTTTATTTTTACAAAGTTTAATAATTTGAGAAATAAAATCCACCTGATGGTGTGAGGATATAAGGGTTATGAGAATATGGACATAAAAATAAAGGTTCTCAGGGACTCCCCAAAGAACATTAAAAATCATTTTTGACAGTGCAGTATTTCATTAGTCTCAAGGAGCTTTAAAAAAAAAAAAAAGGAAAGTTATCTCAAAACTGCACTTGTTCCACATTACATGGCTTATATTGGATGGAAACTGAGAGGCGTTAAGTAAAACTAAATATCTTTTTAAATATGCATCCTGATATTTTGAGTTGAAATATAGCTTAACTTTATAAAATGGTGATTATTATTTATATATTCATCATATATATATATATATTCATTTTTATATATATATATAAAACGGGGAAGGCAATGGCACCCCACCCCAGTACTTTTGCCTGGAAAATCCCATGGACGGAGGAGCCTGGTAGGCTCCAGTCCGTGGGGTCGCTAAGAGTCGGACACGACTGAGCGACTTCACTTTGACTTTACACTTTCATGCATTGGAGAAGGAAATGGCAACCCACTCCAGTGTTCTTGCCTGGAGAATCCCAGGGACAGGGGAGCCTGGTGAGCTTCCGTCTATGGGGTCACACAGAGTCGGACACGACTGAAGCGACTTAGCAGCATTCATTTTTAATAACAATTCACTGAAATCATATATCTGACTAGCTCTATATAAAAATTGTTAAAAACACTTAACATCTCTTGCATGTTGCACTGGGGTTGAGGCCCCAAAACTTAAAGAGAGAAGTCCAGGGATTGAAATGGGAGTGACACACTCTTAATTGCCAATATCCACATTAAATCACCATTTCAAGTGTGTCTGTTGACAAAAGCAATATTAAGAAACAATTTTGGCTTAAAGATCCCTTTAGTAATTGACCTTGTTCGGGGAAGTAAAGAGGAAAGCAGAAATAGATGTGCTTACCAGAAAAGACGGTCTGTTCATCTGGGACTTGACATCCCACGTTGGCAAGACCTTTCGGACTGAGGGTTCTAATCCTGATGACATCACAGCTGATGCCTGGTAGCCAGGCAGATCAACAGAATCTTCACAAAGCATTACCTTAGGCTGTTCCTTACCCTGATAAGAGGCTGGAAATCTAGTTAAGCATATGTGTTTATTATTGCTGTGTAATAAATTACCCCCGTAAGGGAGCATGTATTTTTTTCCCACGGTTTCTGAGGGTCAGGCATCTGAGAGCAGCAAAGCTTGGTGGTCCTAGTCAGTCTCTCCTAAGGTGGCTGTCCAACCATTGTCTTGCTGCAGACATTTTAGGGTTCTGGGGAAGAAGAACCTGCTCAGAGCACACTTTGATGTTGTTGGCTGGCTCGGATCCTCATTGCCTGGGCCTCTCTCACAACATGGCGTTGTGTTTCCCCCAGAAGGAGGGATGAGGGAAAGAAAGCAGAGTGGGAGTCACAGCATCTTTTAAACTAATCTTGGACACCTTAGACCATCAGTTCTCCATATGCTAACCATCATACAAACTAACCTTAGTACACTGAGAGTGGGAACTTGAAAAGGGTGTGAACACCGGTAGGCAGAGATCTGTGGGGGCCAGCTGGAAGACTGCCTATCAAGGTGTCCTGCTGCTGCTAAGTCGCTTCAGTCGTGTCCAACTCTGTGTGACCCCATAGATGGAAGCCCACCTTCCATAGATGGAAGTGGACATGACTGAGCGACTTCACTTTCACTTTTCACTTTGATGCGTTGGAGAAGGAAATGGCAACCCACTCCAGTATTCTTGCCTGGAGAATCCCAGGGATAGGGGAGCCTTGTGGGCTGCCGTCTATGGGGTCACCCAGAGTCGGACACGACTGAAGTAACTTAGCAGCAGCAGCAGCAGAGAAGATTGGATCCCAGTGCGTAACTTGGACAATTCCTTAATATGAGATGAATAAGTAGTTAGGAAAGATGATAAAATGGATCCAACCCCCAGTTTTACTCAGTACACTGAGCACCTTATTAGTGACCTTATATACTTAAATATCTGTTTATTGATCCATCAAGTGGTATCTTCTAACTCCCTACCACAGAGATGAGAAATTTATACCTCCTCCTATCTCATTACCTGCAAACATGCGTGGATAGACCACTAATTCTATTAAGGTTTATAGCACTTACCTTCTCTTTGGTAATCATCATTATTGATGTAACAAGATAATTGATAAAGGTAGCTACTGGGGACATTCTCTGATGTTACTGATCTGTCTCTCCCAATAGGTGACAAAGTGCATGTGAATATCGATGTGAAGGTTTCAGTAGGGTTCTTAGTGATGGGAAAGGTGAGGGAGAGACTGGGTAGGCATCTGTGGATACACACATATACACAGGGACACACACATCCAGATGCATACAAACACACGCCCATTCTGCCAAAAAGAGGGGGCCTTCCACAGGGATGCCAGCCCCCACTTTGAGATTCCCCACACCTGTCATGAAGAAATTTTCATCTCTTTAGAAAGTTTGGTCTTTGCTTCACCAAGAGGAAAAAGCTATACTGTACATGCAGTATAAGTGGAGAAGGTAGGCGAAGACCCTCTGTGCAGCCAATGGCCACCAATTTTTCAGTCACTAAGGTTTCTGTCCTGCTTCTTTTGTGACTCTGTCCCTGCTCTGGAAGCTGTAACCTCAGGAACCATCGCTGCTCTGGCCCCCTCTCATGAACGCTGAAGTCATGAGTCTTAGGCATCTGTGTGGTCCCACAGACTGCCCTGAAAGTGATGAGTGAAGACCAAAAAGGAACCCTGGGGCAGCTCTTGAAAGGCCCTATGGGCCTTACAGAGGAGTCTAAATTTCGTTCTCACAAGGTCTCACCAGTTCTCCAGCCACTCCTGCTTCCTTTCTCCTCTCATGGCCTCTTTCTTTCTTCGAAATGAACTAGATTAATTCCTACTCCTGGGTGTTTGTACTTTCTTTCTGTCTCAGGATACCTCCCAGGTCTTGATGATTTTTTTTTTTTTTTTAAAGAAACATAGGTACAAAGTCTGCGTGTGTGCTCAGTTGCTCAGTCACATCTGACCTGCGACCCCATGGACTGTGGCCCACCAGGCTCCTCTGTCCATGGGATTCTCCAGACAAGAGTGGGTTGCCATGGCCTGCTCCAGGGGACCTTCCCAACCCAGGGATTGAACCTGCATCTCATGCGTTGCAGGTGGATTCTCTCCTGCTGAGCCCCTCGACAGTAAAGCCCACAGGTACAGAGTAAGTACCCTTTATATTTTATTTCCTTTTATTTTAAAATATTTATTGATTGATTTGGCTGTGCCAGGTCTCCGTTGTGGCATGCAACTTTTACCTATAACTAGTGAAATCGTGCATCTTCTATGTTATGGGCCTTACGGGATTCCTTTTTGTTACAGATATGTTTAGTATTGCATGTTTATCTGTATCATGTTTCTATTTTTTTTTTTATTAATTTGTAGGCAGCCTAGATATATTCTGTTGGGGAAGGCAATGGCACCCCACCCCAGTACTTTTGCCTGGAAAATTCCATGGACAGAGGAGCCTGGTAGGCTCCAGTCCATGGGGTCGCTAAGAGTCGGACATGACTGAGTGACTTCACTTTCACTTTTCACTTTCATGCATTGGAGAAGGAAATGGCAACCCACTCCAGTGTTCTTGCCTGGAGAATCCCAGGGACATGGGAGCCTGATGGGCTGCCGTCTATGGGGTCGCACAGAGTCGGACATGACTGAAGCGACTCAGCAGCAGCAGCAGCAGCAGATATATTCTGAGCTTCCCTTGTGGCTCAACTGGTAAAGAATCAGCCTGCAATGCAGGAGACCTGGGTTCGATCCCTGGGTTGGGAATATCCCCTGGAGAAGGGAAAGGCTACCCACTCCAGTATTCTGGCCTGGAGAATTCCTACAGTCCATGGGGTCACAAAGAGTCGCACACGACTGAATGACTTCCATTTTCACTTTAGATATATTCTGGATATGGAATAAAAATTGACTCCTGTTTTAGACTTGGACAAATGGGTGGATTATGTGCTAATTTAAATAGATGGAGAAGGATGATATAAAAGTGTTAGGAGGAACATTAAGAGTTCACTTTCAGACAAATTCGAGAAGCTTTTAAGCCATCTGAGAGAACGAGTCTGTGTTGCAGAGATACATTTGGGAGTTGTCAGGTTATTGGTGGTATGTAAACTGATAGAGATGCACGTGGTTATCTCCTGAGAATTTGGGGTGACATGACAAGAGCCCTACAAAATTACACATTTGGAAAAGGAAGGTCCAGAAAGGGATACTGAGATATTGAGATGAAGGACCAGTAAAACAGAGAACTAGAATTGTGTGATATCGTGGAAGCTGAGAGAGGAACGTGTACCTTCCCCCTACCCCCAATTTTTCCCTGCGTGTGATTTCATTGCACGGTTGTACCCTAACTGCTCTTCTATTTGGAATTTGGATTTATTTCAGTGCTTTCCTATTATAAACTATACCTTGGTAGTCGGACACGACTGAGCGACTGATCTGATCTGATCTGATATATATACATACATACATGGAGAAGGCAATGGCACCCCACTCCAGTATTCTTGCCCAGAGAATCCCATGGATGGAGGAGCCTGGTAGGGATCCATGGGGTCGCTAACAGTCGGACACTTACTGAGCGACTTCACTTTCACTTTTCACCTTCATGCATTGGAGAAGGAAATGGCAACCCACTCCAGTGTTCTTGCCTGGAGAATCCCAGGGATGGGGGAGCCTGGTAGGCTGCTGTCTATCGGGTGGCACAGAGTTGGACAGGACTGATGCGACTTAGCAGCAGCAGCATATATATATATACATATGTACACACACATATGCTTTTTTTTTTCTTTTGGTGGACATTCTTATATTTATCTTTTTTCACCACTCTATTTGCTTTGAATATACATATAAACATCTAAATGCAGAGTTCCAAAGAATAGCAAGAAGAGATAAGAAAGCCTTCTTCAGTGATCAATGCAAAGAAGTAGAGGAAAACAACAGAATGGGAAAGACTAGGGATCTCTTCAAGAAAATCAGAGATAACAAAGGAACATTTCATGCCAAGATGGGCATGATAAAGGACAGAGATGGTGTGGACCTAACAGAAGCAGAAGATATTAAGAAGAGGTGGCAGGAATACACAGAAGAACTGTACAAAAAAGAATTTCAAGACCCAGATAATCATGATGGTGTGATCACTGACCTAGAGCCAGACATCTTGGAATGTGAAGTCAAATGGGCCTTAGAAAGCATCACTACAAACAAAGCTAGTGGAGGTGATGGAATTCCAGTGGAGCTATTCCAAGTCCTGAAAGATGATGCTGTGAAAGTGCTGCACTCAATATGCCAGCAAATTTGGAAGACTCAGCAGTGGCCACAAGATTGGAAAAGGTCAGTTTTCATCAAAATCCCAAAGAAAGGCAATGCCAAAGAATGCTCAAACTACCGAACAATTGCACTCATCTCACATGCTAGTAAAGTAATGCTCAAAATTCTCCAAGCCAGGCTTCAGCAATATGTGAACCGTGAACTTCCTGATGTTCAAGCTAGAAAAGGCAGAGGAACCAGAGATCAAATTGCCAACATCCGCTGGATCATGGAAAAAGCAAGAGAGTTCCAGAAAAACATCTATTTCTGCTTTATTGACTATGCCAAAGCCTTTGACTGTGTAGATCACAATAAACTATGGAAAATTCTGAAAGAGATGGGAATACCAGACCACCTGATCTGCCTCTTGAGAAATCTGTATGCAGGTCAGGAAGCAACAGTTAGAACTGGTCGTGGAACAACAGACTGGTTCCAAATAGGAAAAGGAGTACGTCAAGGCTGCATATTGTCACCATGTTTATTTAACTTATATGCAGAGTACATCATGAGAAATGCTGGACTGGAAGAAACACAAGTTGGAATCAAGATTGCTGGGAGAAATATCAATAACCTCAGATATGCAGATGACACGACTCTTATGGCAGAAAGTGAAGAGGGGCTAAAAAGCCTCTTGATGAAAGTGAAAGTGGAGAGTGAAAAGGTTGGCTTAAAGCTCAACATTCAGAAAACGAGGATCATGGCATCTGGTCCCATCACTACATGGGAAATAGATGGGGAAACAGTGGAAACAGTGTCAGACTTTGTTTTTCTGGGCTCCAAAATCACTGCAGATGGTGACTGCAGTCATGAAATTAAAAGACGCTTACTCCTTGGAAGGAAAGTTATGACCAACCTAGATAGCATATTCAAAAGCAGAGACATTACTTTACCAACAAAGGTTCGCCTAGTCAAGGCTATGGTCTTTGCTGTGGTCATGTATGGATGTGAGAGCTGGACTGTGAAGAAGGCTGAGCGCCAAAGAATTGATGCTTTTGAACTGTGGTGTTGGAGAAGACTCTTGAGAGTCCCTTGGACTGCAAGAAGATCCAACCAGTCCATTCTGAAGGAGATCAATCCTGGAATTTCTTTAGAAGGAATGATGCTAAAGCTGAAACTCCAGTATTTTGGCCACCTCATGCGAAGAGTTGACTCATTGGAGAAGACTCTGATGCTGGGAGGGATTGAGGGCAGGAGGAGAAGGGGACGACAGAGGATGAGATGGCTGGATGGCATCACTAACTCGATGGGTATGAGTCTGGGTGACCTCCGGGAGCTGGTGATGGACAGGGAGGCCTGGCGTGCTGCGGTTCATGGGGTCGCGAAGAGTTGGACACGACTGAGCGACTGATCTGATCTGATCTGATCTGATATATAATCCCATGGATGTAGGAGCCTGGTAGGCTGCAGTCCATCGGGTTGCTAAGAGTCGGACACGACCGAGTGACTTCACTTTTCAGTTTTCACTTTCATGCCTTGGAGAAGGAAATGGCAACTCCACAGCATTCTTGCCTGGAGAATCCCAGGGATGGGGGAGCCTGGTGGGCTGCCGTCTATGGGGTCGCACAGAGTCGGGGCACGACTGAAGCGACTTAGCAGCAGCAGCAGCATAGATAGACATGTATGCCTATTTAAAAGCTTTTAACTATAAATTGCATGTCATTTTCTAGAAAGGTTACCTTCATTATATTCCCACCAGAATGAGTTTGTTTTTTTCTCTATTCTGGTGGTGGTTGAAAAAAGTGGTGAGAACCAGATGATGAATACCAACATTTTTAATGGTTGCCAAGTGTGCCACTGTATTGATGTTCATCATTTATCTAACCAATTATATTGTCCTGCTTTGGGTATCATAATTAGTGTTGCAATTAATACTTTAAGCTAAATCTTCTTGCTCAGTCTTAACGTGTTCCTTATGATAAATTCCCAAAAATGAAATCGATGAATCAGAAGTATTTGCATTTTTAAAGCTCTGCACATGCATAGATAAATCACCCTCCAGAAAGCCTATGCCCGGTTCCATCACCAGGGCATGGAAAGGCGAATCCCTAGTCCTTGGGAGTTATTTGGAGAACTACATCCTTGATTGCTTCTACCAGGGTGAATACACCAGTAGACTGTGAGGAAGCCTTGTTCAAACACATTTTTTTTTTTTAAGAGTAGATTTAAATAAATTCATGTGGGATCTTATTTCCCTGACCAGGAATCAAACCCTCACCCTGACACATTGAAAGGGTGGAGTCTTAACCACTGGACGGCCAGGGAAGTCCCTCAAATGCATTCTTAAACAATACCATTTTTGCACATGGCACTGGAGTTGAGCACACAACTCTGAAAGGATTTTTTTTTTTTTTGGCTGCGCCAGGCCCTTTGTGGAGTCTTAGTTTCGACTAGGGATTGAATTTAGGCCATGGCAGTGAAAGCACCAAGTCCTTAACCATTGGACCACCAGGAAACTCCCTGCTTGACTTTTTATTCCAGCTATGCTATCTGATCTGCGGTCTAAGAATTAACTTCCAACAGCCTTGCCTCGGCGACCAAGTCATCAGAGACATCGGAGAGCAAAGAGGATTTTTGCAGCCAGTGGCTTCAAACCACCGTTGATCCGGTGTAGCCATGAGATCACTTCGAAAAGGCTTTCTAGGTTTGAAATCACCTCAGTTGAAAGTTGTCTCAAAACCAGCTGAAGTTTTATGAGACTGATTCACTCTGGAATCTAGCTGGCATTTCCCGTTTTGTGGTGACCTAACGGTAGTGGCAACCCATTCCTGTGTTCTTGCCTGGAAAATGCCAGGGACGAGGGAGCCTGGTGGGCTGCCGTCTATGGGGTCGCACAGAGTCGGACACTACTGAGGCGCCTTAGCAGCAGCAGCAGCAACGGTTCACCCAAATAGGTTCAGTTCTCGTTGAGACGAATCCTGTAGATGCTTTTTATTTTTCTAAAATAAATAAATAACAACAACAACAAATGACAAAGTCACCGACGTGTCCGCAAAAAGCAAACATTTGGATCAGGGTCCCTGCAGACGCCGGATTCTTAGACTAGCACCGGAGTCCTGGCGGGAGATGTGAGAGCGCTGACTAGCTGCGTGTTCAGGTCCCCAGGGCAGTGGAGCCTGACCGCGGGGAGCGCAGTCCCTGGTCACAAGGGGCGGATCTCGCCACTGCCCCCGCGGCGAGAGGACCAGCCCCCTCGGGCGCCGGCACCAAGGATGCACCGGCGCGGGGCCAGCCCATCTTTCTCTCCACGAAAGGCGGGGCATGGCATACGGGGCGTGGCCTGAGACGGCGTCGCTCGGGGCGGGGGCGAGGCCGGTCTTCCGCCTTCCGAGGGGCTACTTCCGGATCCGGTGGCGACCGCTGGAAGGGCCGAGTGCAGCGGCGCCAAGCTGGCTGGCGGGAGAGCTGGCTGACTGGAGTCTCGCCCGCGCGCCCGGCGATGCTGGGGGGCGTCTCTGGGGCCGCGGAGCGCGAGGCGGAGGGCGACGCGGCTCGGGCTGTGCCCGCGCCGCCCGCCATCGACTTCCCCGCCGAGGGCTCGGACCCCAAATATGATGGTGAGGAACACGGAGTGCGGCGGCCTTCCCCGCCCCCGTCCGCCTTCATCCTCGGGGCCGGCAGGTGGCCGCGAGGTTCGGCCCAGGACCTGGACAAGTTGGGCTGGATCCGGGCCGGAACGGGGCCCAGCGGTTCAGTGTCGAGGGCGGGCGGGCCTTCTGGATTAGGAGAGCTCGTATTGAAACAGTTGTCTGCAGCCCGCTCTATCGTTTCCCTTTCTGCTCCGCGGTTTTCCTCTGCGGCCTCGGGACTACCGACGCGCCAGGCTGTTTTCCCTCTGGCTGTTTTCCAGCTCCTGAGCCCCGGGGCTTAGGTGATGCGCTTGAGCGTTGCAAACTAGTCGACTGCAACTTGGCAGACCCTATGCGCTGAGCAGTTTGGGTTGAGTTTTCATGGTAGCTTCTCTTTGTTTTGCTTTACTTTTGCGTAGCTGAAGAGTTCTCATGGTGAAACAGTAAGGACATCATCCTCTTCTATTAAGAACCCCAAGTTTTCTTGAAGCTTTTGGTTACTAGGAGATGGGGCGTAAGTTCGTCAAGTGGTTCATAAAGCGAGGGATGCTTATAACATTGAGTCTAACCAGTTCAAAATATCTAATATATTAATGAAAGTGTAGTGGTAACCAGTTGTTTGGGCAGTTTTTTTTTTTTCTTCCCCTTCTTTTTTCTTGAACATCAGGGTGATAACAGGAACTTTTCCAGAATTGCAGTTGGTGTCAGAAGGGAGGGTGGTTTGGTGTGGACTCTTTACCTTGTAACATTTGTAATTGCCTGAGCCCTTGCAGACATCAACATAACGATTTGTAGTGATCATGACAGCGGTATAATTTTGAGCAGAACTAAGATTAAATAGGGGCCCAAACGGAGCATATGATAGGTAGTAGTTGTTTGCTCTCCTTAGATATTGGATAACTATAAAAATAGTTTAAAAATACTTCAAAAGTTTCATTTCCTCAGTAAATATATTGATGATGATAGTATAGGTATCGCTATTCTGTAATCCAGTAGCAAAAGATATCCCAAGTGCTCAGAATGTATATTTTTTAGTGGATGACCGCACTGAAGAAAATTGAAGTATAGTTAATTTACAGTGTTGTGTTAATTTCAAGTGTATAGCAAAGTAGCTCAGCCATATATATATACACACACACACACGTATATATATATGTATATACTTTTCCATTATAGGTTGTTACAAGATACTGAGTATAATTTCCCGTGCTGTAAAGTAGGTCCTTGTTTATATATAGTAGGGATTATGGCCATTTTAAAAATAAAATTGTGCCATAAATGAATGAATCATTGATTCAGGAAGGTTTTTACTTTGTGGTAGTTCAAACAGAGTGATTATAGAGAATATACGTTAAGTTGAAGCCTGAAACAAATATTAACAAGTTGCAGGGGATTTAAAGGTGCAAGCTGAGTTGAAAAGATCTTAATTTATTCCATAAATTCTTCAATTTTCACCCTTATTACTACCTACAATTCTTGATAAAGAGAAACAAAAGGAGACTGTGATAGTGATTTAGGTAGTCTCAACGTAGGACAGTTGTAAGATAACTATTTTTTAAAGGAAAAACTGATTTTTTCCCACATGTATCATATTCTAGTTGCTCTGTAACACGTAAAGCATTATGTCAGAGTCCCTGCTGTAAACAGGCAAGTCTGCTCTGTAACACTGTGATAAGGTTTTCTGCACGCTGAAGATTATTCTTGAAGGGAGTGATCTTCGATAAGCTTCTAAAAATTTCCTTCTCCTTTGGTTACTCATGATACTGCTGTGTTTACATATTGCCTTTTCTTTCACAGAGAAAAAGAGAAGCCCAGAATGTCCAGACATACACTCTCTTTTTATATGAAAGGTTAGATCTGTGAGAAATCCTAGTTTAATTTCTTGATGTAAAAACAGAACAGGTAGGTGCCTTCTCAGCGGGTGTCTGTTGATGTGAGGAGGTCACTGTGCCCAACAGTGGTAGTGTCAGAAAAGTCACAGTCTGGATGGAACCGACACCTGTGTCCTTCAGCAGCTCAAGTAGGGATTCTCCTCAGACCAGCATCATCAGTCTTTGATCAAAGGTTTTGCATGTTTTTTTCCCCGCCCCTGTGGAAAAGCTGGCATCAGAAGGATGGCGGACAGTAAACCTGTTGTCAGGCTCATTAATTTTTCTTCTCTCATCTGACACGGGTATTTCCAAAGTTTTACCTCTGATTAATCCTTTAGAGTCTTTAATTTGGATCATACTTTCCTCAGGAGGTTGAATCAGATGATTCCTTTCCTGCTTGTCTTACTCCCCTCTTACTTGGCAGAATTCTAGAACTCTAGTTCACACTGGGCCTGGATCTTATTTCTTACTCTTTTCTGGGAGAACTTGACCTCAGCTTTCCTATCAGCCCCTTACCTCTTCTCTGGACCATAACTGTGAAGTGAGAGACTTGCAGCCTCTACCTTCATTTCCTGTCAGTTTTGTTCCTTCCTGTGTTTGGATGTCTGTCCATCATCTTTTTAAAGTTGTCATTTTCTTATTAGGTTCTGCTCTGCTGAGCAACTTTTTTTTTCTTTTTTTATTAAAAAGTAGAATTTTCTTATCATAAAGGATAGGGATAAGGGTATACAGAAGCAGAAAACACTCCTAAAAAAAAAAAAACTCACCACTGTTGGCAATTCAGTACTTAAAAAATTTTTTTTCACATTATAGAATATGTTGAAAAGGTAGAGAAGTCTGAAGAAGAAACTAAAAAAGCCATGATCTCATCCTCCAAAGGTTACTGTTTGTGATTTCCATTTACAAACAGTATGTTTTGGTTTAGCTAGGGACAACTTTTTGGGTGAATTTTGCATTTAAAAATATTTGTCAAAGAAAGGTATTCTGAATAGATTAAAGATTTCTATCAGAGTATGATAGAAACATTGTCTGAATAGGATAAAAATTTAGAGAAAGCATCGGAAAATTTAAAGGCCTAACGGAAGGAGAGGGGAAGGTCCCGTTGACTCCTGTCTCTGAGGAGACCTCACTGCTAAAAATTTGGTGTTTTTATTTGTAGTAGAGTAGAGTTTTATTTGTGGGAGAAGGTGATGGCACCCCCACTCCAGTACTCTTGCCTGGAAAATCCCATGGACAGAAGAGCCTGGTGGGCTGCGGTCCATGGGGTCGCTAAGAGTCGGACATGACTGAGTGAGTTCACTTTCACTTTTCACTTTGCTGCATTGGAGAAGGAAATGGCAACCCACTCCAGTGTTCTTGCCTGAAGAATCCCAGGGACGGGGGAGCCTAGTGGGCTGCCATCTATGGGGTCGCACAGAGTCGGACACGACTGAAGCGACTTAGCAACAGCAGCAGAGTTTCATTTGTAGCACCTCTCAGTATTTCCTGAGAGGTGCTGTTAATACCAGGTAGATGCCTAGACACTAGTGGTCAAACAAGCAGACTATAAACTGCTGCTCACTGTAATTTCACTCTTTATAGCTTCAGTCGATGTGTCATTGAAAGCATAGGGGGCAGAGACTTTTGTCTGTGTTGATCTTTCTATTCTTTTTGTGTATATAGATCAGTATAGCTATAAAATAAATATACTTCAAAATCATGATCATAATAGTCTGATAAGCAGGTTGCTTTTTAAATGTGAACTTATATTAGCATTTTCTTGTGATAGATTAGCTTTTAAGAATGTTATTTTAAGATGATCACATTCTGTACTATCATTATTTAATCTTTGCTGTGTTGTTGGAAAACAAGATTGTCTTTTTTTTTCCTAACCATTAGAAATAATACAGGGTTTGACCTCTATTTGATATCTATATTCATAAATCTTTGTTAATACATGATTATCTCTTTAGAATAGATCCATGGAAGTAGGGTTTGTTTGGTCAAAGAAAACATTTTTTAAAAAGTTTTGATATGTTTTGCTAAAATGGTGTCCAGAAAGGTTTTGTTGGTTTGTATGAAATTGTCTTGTCTCACCTTCATTAGCGTTACTAATTTATGTCCTGCTGCTTTTTTTTTTTTTAATAGTTGATTTACCAGCTTGTTTTAGTTTCAGGTGTACCACAAAGGGATTCAGTTACACACGTACAGATACTCATTCTTTTTCAGTAGAGTTCCCAGAGGTCCTTATTGCTTAGCCTATTTCTTTGACTTGCTACATTGTTATTTATGGTTATCTTTTTGTATAGGGTCATTTATTGATACAACAGCTGCATAGTATTCTATTTATGCTGCTGCTAAATCTCTTCAGTCCTGTCGGACTCTGTGCGACCCCATGCGACCCCAGAGAAGGCAGCCCACCAGGCTCCCCGGTCCCTGGGATTCTTCAGGCAAGAACACTGGAGTGGGTTCCCATTTCCTTCTCCAGTGCAGGAAAGTGAAAAGTGAAAGTGAAGTCGCTCAGTTGTGTCCGATTCTTCACGACCCCATGGACCTGCAGCCTACCAGGCTCCTCTGTCCATGGGATTTTCCAGGCAAGAGTACTGGATATAACTTAACAAATTTTTACTGCTTTAAGGTGTTGCCCTGATCACCTTCAGTTCAGTTCAGTTCAGTTCAGTTCAGTCAGTCGTGTCCGACTCTTTGCGACCCCATGAATCGCAGCACTCCAGGCCTCCCTGTCCATCACCAACTCCCGGAGTTCACTCAGACTCACGTCCATCGAGTCAGTGATGCCATCCAGCCATCTCATCCTCTGTCGTCCCTTTCTCCTCCTGCCCCCAATCCCTCCCAGCGTCAGAGTCTTCTCCAATGAGTCAACTCTTCGCATGAGGTGGCCAAAGTACTGGAGTTTCAGCTTTAGCATCATTCCTTCCAAAGAAATCCCAGAGCTGATCTCCTTCAGAATGGACTGGTTGGATCTCCTTGCAGTCCAAGGGACTCTCAAGAGTCTTCTCCAACACCACAGTTCAAAAGCATCAATTCTTCGGTGCTCAGCCTTCTTCACAGTCCAACTCTCACATCCATACATGACCACAGGAAAAACCATAGACGGACCTTTGTTGGCAAAGTAATGTCTCTGCTTTTGAATATGCTATCTAGGTTGGTCATAACTTTCCTTCCAAGGAGTAAGCGTCTTTTAATTTCATGGCTGCAGTCACCATCTGCAGTGATTTTGGGGCCCAGAAAAATAAAGTCTGACACTGTTTCCACTGTTTCCCCATCTATTTCCCATGTAGTGATGGGACCAGATGCCATGATCTTTGTTTTCTGAATGTTGAGCTTTAAGCCAACTTTTTCACTCTCCACTTTCACTTTCATCAAGAGGCTTTTTAGTTCTTCTTCACTTTCTGCCTCAAGGATGGTGTCATCTGCATATCTGAGGTTATTGATATTTCTCCCGGCAATCTTGATTCCAGCTTGTGTTTCTTCCAGTCCAGCGTTTCTCATGATGTTCTCTGCATATAAGTTAAATAAACAGGGTGACAATATACAGCCTTGACGCACTCCTTTTCCTATTTGGAACCAGTCTGTTGTTCCATGTCCAGTTCTAACTGTTGCTTCCTGACCTGCATACAGATTTCTCAAGAGGCAGGTCAAGTGGTCTGGTATTCCCATCTCTTTCAGAATTTCACAGATTATTGTGATCCACACAGTCAAAGGCTTTGGCATAGTCAATAAAGCAGAAATAAATGTTTTTCTGGAACTCTCTTGCTTCTTCCATGATCCAGCGGATGTTGGCAATTTGATCTCTGGTTCCTCTGCCTTTTCTAAAACCAGCTTGAATATCAGGAAGTTCACAGTTCATGTATTGCTGAAGCCTGGCTTGGAGAATTTTGAACATTACTTTACTAGTGTGTGAGATGAGTGCAATTGTGCGGTAGTTTGAGCATTCTTGGGACATATGTTTTTGCTGTGTTTTCTTTATTTCCTTGGTTTATCTTTCCAAAAGTAGAATTGTTGGGTTAAGGTTTGCACATTTGAAATTCTACAGTGTATTGCCAAAGGTTATAGACACTTACCCCTTGGGTTTGAAAGTGTCTAGTTTTCTGTGCTCTTAACCATACCAAGGATTCCAGACTTTAATTACCAGTCTGTGGTTGCCAAGGGGAAGGGTTTGTGGGAGGAATGAAGTAGTAGGTTGGGGTTAGCAGATAAGCTTTTATGTATGGAATGAATAAACAAGGTCCTTCTGTATCACACAAAGAACTGTATTCAATGTCCTATAATAAACCATAATGGAAAAGGATGTTAAAATATATATATATATGTATATATGTATGTATAACTAAATCATTTTGCTGTATAGCAGTAATTAACCCAACATTGTAGATCAACTAGACTTCAATAAAAATAATTTTTTAAAAAGTTACCAATCTGATAGCACTGTTTCCAAACTCTGGTACTGTGGTTATTTTACCGTGTATGTGTTACACATACTCTAAGGTCCTCCGTTTCATAATATATATGTATTACTAGCTATGTTAAGCCTGTTTGAATTTTAACTGTGCTTCATTTTCTTACTAGCGTGTAAGAGCTCTGTATAAATATTGTTGCCTTTTCTTTCTTGACACATACGGTACAGATTACTGTATCTGATTTTGTGATTCGTGTTTTAACTTGAAGATACCTTTATAGAGAGACGTTTTTACATGGCACATTTTCCATTCTTTTTCTTTCTCATACTCAGATAATAATTATTCATTTAAAATGAATAGC
This sequence comes from Tragelaphus eurycerus, assembly GCA_935064755.1. Taxonomy (NCBI): domain Eukaryota; kingdom Metazoa; phylum Chordata; class Mammalia; order Artiodactyla; family Bovidae; genus Tragelaphus; species Tragelaphus eurycerus. Next base: position 4,395,615 of record CAKXYN010000108.1, read on the forward strand.
ACATCGCCATTCATGCAGGTCTTTTTTGAGCCCACCTACAGGTCAGAGAGGAAACTGGTGAATGAACTCTCAATTTGAAAAACCTTGGCTCTTCCAGGACCTTCAGTGGTTTATAGAGAAGCTCGGAGCAGAGTGTTTGGGATGGGGTCGATTTTGTTAGTAGAAGGTATAGGGTACAATGGGCCCTGTTCTGTAGAGTGTTTCCAGCAGATTGGGTCAGCAGCTTTTGAGAGTTTGAAGTGCCTCATCTTTCCTCCAACAGCTCCTCTTAGCAGGTTTCACTCACGTTAACCTCTCCTTCCCATTCCTAGTATTTGAATCCTGGCTAGTCCATTTCTTTCTTATTATCTCTGGGACTTGTTCTTCCCTCCATGTTTCTTCACTTAATTCCTCTGCTAGACTCATCCTGACTTGGCGTTGATGGTTGCGTGCTTCCTTCCAGGCTCCCCGTCACGTGTCCAGAGCAGTGTCCTCCCTGTTTCCTGCACTATGTTTTTGGCCTATTAAATGATGTATTTAATAAACTGTGCACGAGAACTTATGACCTTCTGCATTGTCAACTCAGCTGCCGGCTTGCTCTTGTTTAGTAGATCGAGGATAGGCTTGGGAGTCTGTCTGAGATGCCTGCTTACTTGTTCCTAAACACCTCAATGAGGTCGGCGTCTGCATCTGTAAAATGGGAATGGTCACATAGGGTTTCGTGAGGACTAAATGAGATCGTGCATATAAAACAACTGGTCGAAACGTGTGTAGCACACACTCAGCATAGAGGTTCCGTCATTAGTCTGTTCCTGCTTATTTGCTTGCTGAAAGGTTTATTTTCCATTTATTCGTCGCTGCCTTTGCACACATCATCACTAACCAAAACTTCCTCCTTGCCTGCAGTGGCCTCTTTCTGGCAGTGCTTCCAGACTTGCAGATTTCAGCTCAAAGCTCAATTCCAGATACTCTGTCTTGATTAAATTCAGTCACCTAAACTAATGTTTTGCTTTTTATTTCCTTAAATTTAAGTAGAGTCTTTTACTAATTAGCATTTGCTTTTTTTTTTTCATTGTGAGACATGCTTGTTGTTCAGTCCGTAAGTTGTGTCCGACTCTGTGTGACCCCATGGACTGAAGCGTGCCAGGCTTCCCTATCCTTCACTGTCCTGTGGAGTTTGTTCAAGCTCGTGTCCATCAAGTTGGTGATGCCATCCAACCATCTCATCCTCTGTCGCCCCCTTCTCCTGCCCTCAATATTTCCCAACTTCAGGATCTTTTCCAGTGAGTTGGCATTGGGTGGTCTTCCCATCAGGTGGACAAAGTATTGGAGCTTCAGCATCAGTCCTTGCAATGAATATTCAGAGTTGATTTCCTTTAGGATTGGCCAGTTTACCATTTCTTAAAATTTTTTTTTTTTCCTGTTTTCCCTTGCAGAATCTGATGTTCCCGCAGAACTCCAGGTGTTGAAAGGACCCCTGCAGCAGCCCACCTTCCCTTTTGCAGTTGCCAACCAACTGCTGTTGGTCTCCCTGCTGGAGCACCTGAGCCATGTGCACGAGCCAAGCCCACTCCGTTCCAAACAGGTGTTTAAATGTCAGTAAGAAGAATTCATTTTGCTAAATAAAACTTGTACACATTCTATGTTGTTTAATGCCATGGGTCTGAGAGGCAGCCTGTGTCTAAAAATTTGAAATAAACCTTAATAATACATCTTGTAAATTTACTTTGTATTTTCCTTTGGGTAATTCCTCATGAATGTCATCGCTGGGAACGTATCTGAATAAATAAAAGATAGGTCTTTTTGATTTACAACGTGATGATTCATAGAGTTTTCAAAGATCTGTTATGGTTTAGTTGGTGAGCAGATACATGAAAATCCCAGGTACTGATTCTGAACCTGTTCTTGACCAAAGCCCTGAAGCAGTTGTGACCAGTTGTCTTGACCCTCTAGCTGGGTGTCTTACAGTTCACTCCTGACACTTTCCCTGAAATTCGAGTCAGCTCCCACAGTTGAAGGGCTTAGTCCACAAGACTGCCCTCATTTCAAATCCCAGTTGCAAGCAGGAGGTCCCTGGGTGCTTGGGTTACCCATGCTTGTGGCTGACTTGGTTCCAAATTGGGGGTTCCCTTTGCCCCTCAGGTTTGAGAATTTGCTGTGACAGCTCTCAGCGCTCAGGGAGACGTTTTATCGCTGGCCTTTCTAATGATTGTTTTCCACATTCTTCTTACAGTGCTGTGTCAGACCTTTATCAAAATGGGGCTGCTGTCGTCATTCACCTGCAGCGATGAGTTCAGCTCGTTGCGGCTCCATCACAACAGAGCGATTACGCATTTGATGAGGTCAGCGAAGGAGAGAGTTCGCCAGGTGAGCACTGAGAAGTAAATGTGCTTGGTGTGTGACAAAAAACATCCTGATTTTAAGAGAACTATATTTTAAAGCATTTTGAAAACTTGATTATAACGTGGTGTTTTTTTTTTAATATAACAGGTTTAATATTAACTTTGTTTATTTAACAGATATTTATCGAATAGCTATTGTGTGTTAGGCTATCTTGTAGGAGTTGGAGTTCAATCCCTGCCCTCAGGGAGCTTATGTTCCTTGAGGAGGAGGCAGTAAACAATAGAAAAAGAAAAATACACGGGTTGTCAGTTGGTGGTGTTAAGAAGAAACATTAAGGAGTAAGAGGGCTTAGAAAATGTTGGGAGGTGCTCTGTGAACTCTACATAGCGTGTCAGAGTGGCCCTTGCTGAGACGAGAGGCAGGAGCTGAAGTTGAGGACGGCCATGCAGAGGGGTCTCAACCTGGTCTTTGGGTGGCGAGAATATAGCTTTTTCATGAGTTATCTTTCAGGGAGAAATATCTTTAATTGCAAACTCTTAAGTGATATTGAAAAAGCCATTGGATGGGTGGGTGTATTTTTTTAAATGTTAATTTGAGCATTTGGGAGTAGTCATATAACATTGAATTTTGGTAGATTCCTTATTCCATGAAATTTTCAAAATGCTTTTTAAAAAAATTTTTTTTGATTTTAGGGTCCTTGTGAGGATAATTCTCATATCCAGAAGATCAGGTAAGTGTTGAATAGTTTTATGACTATGTAAGAAGTAAACTGATTCAAAAGAAATCAGTATGGAGAAGTAATCCTGAATTAATCAGAAATTAGTATTGGGATTAAAAATAATGTAGTTAGGGTCGTTCATGAAAGTTAAAAGCTTTTTAAGATTTCTCATTCTCTTTTTGACCCCCTCCCCCAATTCTTTAGGGATTCTATAAGCCCCAGCCTTAATTCAGAGCACTGACATCCAGTCCCTGTCAGGGGAACACCACTGAATTTCAGCTTCATATAGGAATTGCTAGTTTAAAATTGTTTTGAACCGTTAAGAAATTTAAGTAAATTTGTCACTGAACTCGACTAGTCACCTGCTGCCTGTTAGTCATCTTTAGAATTCCTGTTTTAAAACAGTAATAATTTCTAATTGGAATACTTATTGCTGGTAAAATACTTGAAATTAGGTTAAAGTTATCTCTGCTATCTCTGTTATGCTATTGATTTGCTTATTAGCAGATGCTTTCTTCATAGAGAATGAAGAATTTCAGTTTAGCTCATCCTTTCCAAATCATTGCAGCTTAGTGATAAATGAGGTTTCCCAGGACACTTATATGGTGAGCATGACCTATCTTAGAATGTTGTGGTTCTCATGTTTTGGTATTGACTGACTGGTTATGTTTAACTTTCAGAGCAAGGGAAGTAGCCTTTGAAGCACAGACTTCACGTTACTTAAATGAATTTGAAGAGCTTGCCGTCTTAGGAAAAGGTGGATATGGAAGAGTGTACAAGGTGGTTTTCTACAGATTCGTTCTGACTTCCTACTCTAAACAACATGTTGTATTTGAAGATGTTTTCATTGCCATTTAAAGTGCTCAAAGGAAATTTCCAGAAATCGTGTATTTTCTTTTATTAAGATTTGTCATTTGTTAAGAATGTGGGCAGGTTTTAAGTTTTTCCTAACTACGTTGGTGATTTAGGGGGAGCCTGGAAACCTTTTGCGTTCTGTTCTGTGATTAATTTTTATTTAAAAATGTATTAATTGAAACATTTATGCTGCTGTTTTTCACAGAGCTTTTTTGTAAACATTCCCATTCTTCAAACATAGAGCTTCTTGGAGTTGGGCTCTCAGTCCAACTCTCAGAACCACAACATTCTCAGACTTGGAAAAGTTTTAGTCTGGCTGACTATGGCTGACTTCCCTCAATGTAGTTAAGAGGACTCACGTCTGTAGTGTAATTTTATCTCTTTGACTAATTTGGATTATCTAAGGTCAAGTTGAAAAAAGCTGTCTTTATTCAGTTGGAATTTAATGGTATAGTTTACTTTGTTTTTTCATCTATTTTTTAGGTCAGGAATAAATTAGATGGTCAGTACTATGCAATTAAAAAAATCCTGATTAAGGGTGCAACTAAAGCAGACTGCATGAAGGTATGATTTAAAACATTTACTTATTTTGAATAATTGAGTATTTATGTCCTTTTGAAAGAGTTTGTGTGTGTGTGTGTATTTGGCAAATCTCTTGCCTGGAAAATCCCATGGACGGAGGAGCCTGGTAGGCTGCAGTCCATGGGGTCACAAACAGTCGGGCATGACTGAGCGACTTCACTTTCACGCATTGGAGAAGGAAATGGCAACCCACTCCAGTGTTCTTGCCTGGAGAATCCAAGAGACGGGGGAGCCTGGTGGGCTGCCGTCTATGGGGTTGCACAGAGTCGGACACGACTGAAGTGACTTAGCAGTAGCAGGTGGTATGGATTAACAATTTACTAAGAAGCGTTACAGTAAAATAAACATCAAGACTTATTTTATAGGCACTTCAGATTGACCACATTTCTGGGTCATTGCTGGGGAAGTTAATTTTTTAAGTAAACTGTTTATATATAACATGTAACAGGCTTGTTAGGAAAAACACAGATGCTCTATTCAGGTCCAGCTCCTCCCTGACATGCTGGGTGGTCCTGAGCAAAGGACCTAGTCCTCTAAGCCACTTCTGTCTCTTGCCCTTGAAATAGCGGTGACAAATATGGTTTATTTACTTTGGAGGGCTGGACTTAACTTGTAGGAATGAAATGAGAGAATGATTATGTATGAACCATGAGAAGTGTAAAGTACCATATGCATGTAAGGTTTTAGTTGCTAAACAACTGCATTTTTCTCCCACAAAAGTATCCTCATCATTTTAAGATAGTTTAGATTCCTCGTACAGAGGGAACAAGTCATATTTGACAACATAGATATGTAACAGATTTGTCAGTAGAAGTCAGCTCTGAGTATGTTTCTCCTCTAGGTCCTGCGGGAAGTTAAGGTGCTGGCCGGTCTTCAGCATCCTAATATCGTTGGCTATCACACGGCCTGGATAGAGCACGTTCACGTGGCCCACAGGCAAGGTGAGCCGCTTTAGAAGACACAGTTGAAGGGCTGGTGAATTTTGGCCTACCCGCCACATCTGGCCTGTCTCTCTTGCGCATCCCACAAGCTGATATATATATTTTTAAAGAGTTAAAAGGAATCAAAGGAAGAATATTTTGTAAAGATTATGTGAAATTCCAATTTCATTGCCAATAAGTAAACTGTGTGAGAAGCCAGGCTCACAGGAGTGCTTTGACACTACAGAGCCGAGTGGCACAGTGGCAGCAGAGCCCCCCGGGGCCCACAGAGCCTGAAATGTTTCCTGTTGGGCCCTGCCCAGTGCATTCACCGAGCCCTCGTATAGGTGAACAGCTCTGTTTATCTTTCCTAAAATCCGCCAGTCGTTTGATTCAGCTTGATGTATTTGCATTTTGCCAGAAGGTCATGACGTTTTTATCTTGTCGTCTTATTTGGTGTGAGTTACGTAGCTCAGCACTGCCTTTGGCTATAAATTAGAAAACTGAGCAGCTTTGAAGACTCTTCTTTTCTCTTCAGCCGACAGACGTTCTCTTCAGTTGCCGTCCCTGGAGGTGATCTCCGGCCGGAAAGACCCCAGGTGCGTGGGCTGCTGTGTCCTTTCCTGCAGTGCACGCAGCTTCCTCTCACCTCCTTGGGTTGCCTTTTGCAGCCAAGGAGCTCAGGAGTGTGTTAGACTTTCTTCTTGCTTATTTTCATTACAAAATGTTAAACTGTTTTCCTTCTCCTCTCAAGTGTTTCCTGTCAGTATTTTTAAGTAATTACTACTGCTAGACAGATTGGCTGTCTTTTTTGTTAGTTTACCAGTAAGATATACATACAGCCTGGAAGGAACAGTTGAGGTAGTACTCTTGACCTTTTTTACATTGATTTTTATCTTTACTTTTTTCCCTCCCCTGCAGCACTCAATATGATGTTAAAAGTGATGGAAGTAACAGCTCATCCATTATTTTTGCCGAATTCACCTCAGAAGAAGAAAAATCCTCACGAGAACCTGGTGTTGAAGACAATCAGAATAACGGACTGGTGACCTGCAGCTCCAGGATAGTTGCCGGAGATGCTGCTGACTTCGAATCATCACTTGAGCTCCGCGAAAGTGACGTGGTTGATGGGTCTTCCAGACCCATAGTTGGGCGTCGGTTGCCGCTTCGGCATAACTCTGACCCGGAGGAGAACTTCGCATCCACTGAGGAATCTTCTGAGGAAAACCTCAGCTTGTTGGGGCAGACAGAGGTCAGTACCTCTCCCAGGACCTGCTGATCTGCTGTTTCCCGGTGGTGATGGCGTGGAGCCCTGTGGCTAGATCCGGCGGCCCCCTTCCCAGGCCGGCTCCCTCCTTGGCTTCTCCTCCCTGCCTCTCCTGTAGCCCTCCTGCCCTCGTGGTCTGCCTCTTTTCTCGTGTCCCTCCTAACCCGCGGCCCTTGTGTTTGGTCTCCCCTCCTTCCCTCAGTTAATGCTTGCCCTCTCCTGACCTCCGTGCTCGGGCCCTTTCCTTCTCTAGACATTTCATATGTATACCCCGGGGTAGGAAGTATCTCACACGCTCTGTTTCTGTGGTATGTTAGCTTCATACTCTCAAAATGTATTTATGGAGAAAGATTTTCTGTCTTTTGGAACCTGACTTTAGAAGACCATCCTAGTGGGGTCACCTGGTCATCTTTCAGGGTCTTATTACACTAATTAGGATTCCCCTGATAATGCTGGTGAGAATCCCATGTGCTCAAGTGACATGAACAGGGTCTAAACATAATCTGTTGTGTTGGGATCATAAAACTTTAGACACCATCCATATATTCACGTAGAATTAATTCTGGCTGTCCAAGAACATGAGGCTCTGTACATATGTTTTCGATGAAGCACAAAATTTTGAGTAGGTCCCCCTGAATTTTAAAGGAGTTGAGTGTGAGGGACTTTTCCATCAGAAATCCTTTCATTGCTCTGAAAGACATTTGAAAATCTTCCTGAATGGGCTGCAGTGAGCTTAATTGTTGCTTACTTTTTTCTTAGACAAATGGTTAATTTCCGTTCCACTGAAGTCAGACAAAGCGTGTGTATACGCTGGGGTATCCATAAAGTGGTGGAATACCATACAGTCAGTCTGATACTCTATCTTAGCTTTAAAGATAGATACTCTATCTTAGCTTTCAAGTCTGCATCTTGAAAGCAGACCAAACAGTTTTGGGCCCACAGCCTCTATTACATTTGAGAGGTGCTTCCGTTTGCCACCTACCTGAGCCCAGCCGGGCCTACCCTCCGCCCACTCAGTGATGACACCCCATCTTCGGTATTGCTTTATTCCTCCCATCTCCTTCACTAGACTTCGGGCTTCTTGGGTAGGCCTGTCTGTCCCAGCACCTCTGCCCACAGCCCATAGCCCAGTGCTTGGCCTAGAGCAGGTGGGGGAGCTTTGTCCTCTCTAGATCCCTGTGAGCGAATCTGCAGATGGGAGCCTGCTCCGTGTCACCCCCTAGGTGCAGTACCGCCTGATGCTGCACATCCAGATGCAGCTGTGCGAGCTCTCGCTGTGGGACTGGATTGCGGAGAGAGATGGGCGGGGCCGGCAGTGTGTGGACGAGTCAGCCTGTGAGTACCGAGGCGGGGGCCCAGGGCCTGGCCAGCAGTGATAGGCAGGCAGATCGTCTTCTGCCTCCAGATGCTTGAGATTGGGGGAAAAAGGAAAATCACGGTTTTAAAAAACAAGTAGGTTGCTTGGAAGTTACTCAGACGATAAAGAATCTGCCTGCAATGCAGGAGACCCGGCTTCGATCCCTGGGTCAGGAGGATCCCCTGGAGAAGGAAATGGCAACCCACTCCAGTTTTCTCGCATGCAGAATTCCATTGACAGATTAGCCTGGCGGGCTACAGTCCATGGGGTCACAAAGAGTTGGACACAATTGAGCGAGTAACATTCACTGTCATAGATACATAGTTAGCTAATATTTAAGAGTAATATGGTGGCTCAGATGGTAAAGAATCCGCTTACAGTGCGGGAGACCTGGGTTTGATCCCTGAGTTGGGTAGATTCCCTGGAGAAGTGCATGGCAAACCATTTCAGTATTCTTGCCTGGGCAGTCCCCATTGGCAGAGGAGCCTGGTGGGCTGTAGTCCGAGGGGTCACACAGAGTTGGACGCTACTGAGCGACTGAGCACACAGCACAGGAGTCGTTGCTAGAATTTAGGTTAGGGATTTTAGGTAGAAAAGGTCTTCAAAATGTTTTTAAGGGAAAAAATTTAAATATTTTATTTTAGCTTTGTATCCTGAAAATGTGACACTTTTACAAAAGGAGACCTTGAAAGAGCCCCTTACAGAAGGGTATGTAGTCAGAAGTTTGTCTCCCTCAAGATCCAGAGCACCCCGTGACCCCACCCCACAGTTCTAGCATATCCTCTAGAAATAACTCTGTTAGGTTAATGTTTGTAAAATATTACCACACTGCTTCTCAACTTAGGCTGCACATCGAAATTACCTGGGGAACTTTTCAAAAACATGTCGATAAAAAAGTAACTCTACAGTGGGAGAAACCTGGCAGACACCCCCTAAGCCAGTGGTCAGGGTCAGCATCAACAGTGGTGAGTCGTGGTGCTCGTATGCACACTTGAGAAGAGCTGATGAGAAGGGCAGGCTGTCTCTGTGGTCTTCCTCCCCAGAGCCCATAACCCCAGTCTAATCACGAGGTAAACACAGACACATCCCAGTTGAAGGACCTTCTACAAAACACCTGACCAGAACTTCTCAAAACTGTCAAGGTCATCATAAACAGGAAAACTCTGAGACCAGAGGACCCTCAAGAGGCATGACAAGTAAATGTAATGTGGTGTCCTGGATGGAGTCCTGGAACAGAAAAAGGACATTAGGTAAAAACTAGGGAAGTCTGAATAACCCATGGACTCTTAGCAGGGTTGCTGCATTAATTGCGACAAATGTACCAGACTGATGTAGGTGTTGACAACAGGGAACCCGAGTGTGGGGTAAGTGGGCACTGTCTCCTCAGTTTGTCTGTCGATCTAAGACTGTTTTTTCTAAAAAATGAAATCCTTTTTAAAAAGGATGTTGTCTGGGCCCACAGCAGTAACTTTTATATAATTGGTCTTGGTTAGGGCTTGGCCTTTGGTCTATTTTGTGAAAGTTCTCTTGTTGATACTAACGTGTGGCCAAAGTTGAAGTTCACTGTATTATAATAGATTATCAAAATAGGGGATGCGAACGACTTGATTTTAGGCAAAGACTCAACTAAGTATAATTAGTCATTTGCTATTCACTCCTAATGACACTGGGACCCTTTATTTGGACTAAAGCACAGGTTAGTTGGCCTACTCAGAATCTTAAGACTGGCTTCCAGCCGAGAGGAGATGTAACATCTCTCTCCAGTAGCTCCTCAGTGCCCCTCTGCTTCCCATGAACCTAGAACATGCCAGACTTTTGCTCAGCTCAGTCACGGTGGGTGGCGCCTGGTGCACCTCTAGGGCCCCCAGGAGTTGTAGGTATCCTTGTCCTGCTGTGTGTGCATTGGAGTGCTGTGTGCTCGTCTTTGAGAGAGGAGCGTGGTTCACCCCAGGCCTGTGAGCAGTTGATTTCACAGCTTCTGCTTGGGAGATGAGTCCTTAAGGAAGTGCTGAAAATCTGAACATTGTCACGTTAATGTATTTGTAACTGTATTCGTTACATTTTGATGTTAATGAGTGAAAAACTATTAGAAAAGTGAAACTTTTTTTTTTAACTTCAAGGTCCTTATGTTATGGCCAGTGTTGCAACAAAAATTTTTCAGGAATTGGTGGAAGGTGTATTTTACATACATAACATGGGAATTGTACACAGAGATCTGAAGGTAAGTGGGGGAGATTCATTGACAGCTGCTTACTGGGATGCCTTGGGTATCGGTTCATTAAATTAAATGAGATTGTGTACTTTTGTTCATTTACCTCAGAGGTTATCATTATGTTTATATTACATGAGTCATCGTTCCATAGGTCTGGAACATGAAAACTTGAAGTGAAATTTAAAAGAAATAATCTTTGGGTATTCAAAAATTCTAGCTCATTTCAGGTATAAATACTGAGGTTGCTCTGAGTACTAATATAACTCATTTTGCTAAAGATATTTCATGCTGACAAAAATACTAATTTTTTTTCTGCCTTGCACGTAAAATCTGTTTCTATAATTATTCCTCTTAAAGGAAATTTAACATGGGAATTTTTTTTTCTGCTGTTCTAAAAAAATGCAGTAACTATTCCAATTTTTTATAAAAGACTGTTAAGAGAGAAAATGGAATTCACTGGTGGTACAGTGGTTAGGACTCCATGCTTTCACTGCCAAGGGCAAGGGTTCAATCCCTGCTTGGGGAACTGAAATCTCACAAGCTGCTTGGCGCGGCCAAAAAGAGAAAAATATATATTTACTGCTTTGGTGTGTTTAGTTGCTTAGTCGTGTCTGACTCTTTTGTAAGCCCTTGGACTATATATAGCCCACCAGGCTCCTCCTCTGTCCGTAGGGTTCTAGGCAAGAACACTGGAGTGGGCAGCCATGTCCTCCACCAGGGAATCTCCCCGACCCAGGGGTCGAAGCCCTGTCTCCTGTCCCCGCGTCGCAGGCGGGGTCTTTACTGCTGAGCCACTGGGGAAGCCCTCCTTTTTTAGAGAGAGTTTGTCGCCGACACACCAGAGACGAGTGGAACACCGAAACCTGCTCCCCCCCCACCCCCCCGGCCGAGTCCAGTCGCACTAGTGCGGCCGAAGGGACCCCATAAGCGGAACGGGCGGCACTCACGAGGCCAGCCACCACAGAACTGATGATGGGAGAGACCATGTGAAGACCACAGCGACCACACGGGAGGACACAGGGCCCAGTGGCAGAAACAGTGCGCAGAATGGGGTACAGGTGCTCCATCGGCAGTGAGCCCAGCAGGGGATTGCTGGAGCAGAGAGTTTTAAATTAATTTACTTACCTTTTGGGGGCAAAAGTTAAATCCTGGAAAATGCTCTTAAAAGACCGTTTAGGAAGCAGAAGTTACTGTGCAAATCACTTTATTTTTTGAAAAGGTTTAAGAAGCAGTAGTTCGTACATTTGTGTAAGGTCATGGTTCAGGTTCCTGGGCACGCGTCAGCCAGAAAGGGCAGTGAATCACTGGAGCTCTGTGGCCCTGTGCAGCTTGGAGGCCTTATTTCAGGAGATGAGCTAAGTCGTGATAACCGTAGACGGAATTCCAGATCTTTCCCGGGAGAAGTCGCTTCAAGAGATATTTGTGTTTCTCCCCGTAAATATTTCTGACATTTCTTTTACAGATGTCTTCCAGGGATAAGGGCTTCTGAGATAGCTTTAGGAGGGTTTCCCTTAGGAGGTGGAATTCCGGGAGCAGGATTCCCGCAGGTAGGTTTCCTTGGTTGTTGGTCAGCCTCAGAGGGTAAGAGCGGAAGAGCAGCCTGGCGAGAAGGGCCGTGTCTCGTATGTTGGAGCCACGCTGGAGGTACATGTGTATCGGAGACTCCCCATTTCTTGTTAAGATGTTCATGTTGGCTTCAAATTCGAGCAGGAGGTTGATGATCACCTCCCTGCCTCCGAAACACGCCTCGTGGATGGCGGCCTGACCGTCGTGGTCCCGGGCGTTGACCTGGGCCCCGTGGACCAGGAGCAGGCGAATGCAGCCGAGGCCCGCGGCCAGCAGCCGGCCGGCCTTGCTCGATGCGGTGCACACCGCCAGCTTCAGGGCTGTGTTGCCTGTGGAGGAGACAGTGCAGTTGACGTTGGCCCCGCAGGCAATCAGCGTTTCCATCATCTGCTTGTTGAGTATGTCGGCAGCCATGTGCAGGGGCGTCATGCTGGACCCATTCTGGGCGTTGACCTGGGCCCCATTCTGCACCAGGATGGACAGGACCAGGTGGGTTCCGTAGATAGTGGCCAGGTGCAGCGGGCAGTGCCTGTGGCCGCTGTCCACCCGCGCGTTCACCTGGGCCCCGTGCGCACACAGGATGCGAAAGCACAGGACTGCGTTGCTTTGGATGTCCGTCAGCATCATCTGGATCTTGTTCTTCGGCTTTGTCCACGTGGTCGAGGTGATGGGCCAGTTTAGCAGCATCAGGTGCAGGGTGGTGAAGCCTTGCATGTCCCTGGAATAGGCATTCGGGGCAGGTTACACTCAGCTCACAGTGGGGATGGCTTGGCGGGGCGAGCTACGCTTACGAGGGAAACGATTACGATAGTGCCCTGTGATTACCTGAAAGATGGGTCTAACAGTCTGTCTTGCTCTTTACTTTCTTCGCAGCATTCTGAGGGGTCAGGGTGGTATGCCTCACAGCACAGAGGGGCCCAGCATCCTGTCACAGCTTGTGTCAGCTGCAACTCCTGCTAGATTTGTGGCCTCTTCCAGGCTGCATCTCAGTTACCTCTGTGTCCCAGCCCCCTCCCCAGGGGAGTGTGCAGAGTTAGCAGCCATTCAGTAAAACTGCCTGGATTCTTGCATGATCCAGGGGTTCCCACCGAAGTGAGCCGTGAAGGGCCAGGGCGCCCGCCAACTCAGTCCCTGGTGGCCCCGCGCCTGCTCCTCTAACCTGGCATTTTCACCCTCTGGAATTCACCCTCAGAACTTGCTCCACCCCAGGCCAAGCAAGGGTTTGACAACTCAGCCCTCGTCTCCGTTACTGAAGTCTCTCACGATTGCCTTCAGAACTTCTTGATTTTGGCAGAGAAAAGGGAAGGTCTCTTAGGAACATCTGACCACGCCCCTGGAATTGGATAACTTTTGGTTCACCTGTGTGGATTTAGCGTAAACCCTGTGACAGGGAAGTGGGGAAGTAGCAGCATCCCCACCTTGCAGAGCTTCCAGTCAAATGTGGAAGGATTAAGCCAACAGAGCTACTAAATAGGCTGGTGGGCAGAGTTCTCCAGAGGTCTGCCACCCCATCCAAGGCGAGGGCGTGTACCAAGGAGTCCCAGTGGAGGGGTTGGGGAGCTGACGCTCCAGTCCTGGGAGGCCTGTGAGTGGGTCTGCAGGCCCCGGTGGGGCTCATGGGGGAGGGTGACGGCACGATGGGTTGGGGGCCTTCCGGAGCACAGTCAGGATTTGGGGCTTTACTTTCGTTTATACCGTGTACTTTTTCCATTCATTCAGATGGTATTTATAGGACACTTAGGAAGTATCAGCCTTGGTTTAGGTGGTGAAGATATATTGGGAAGCAGGATAAACTTCTTTCCAAGAAAATCTCTATTTCTATTTTCTTGTCTTTCCTATCTAACTTAGGTCATTAAATTCCCTGAGGGCTGTGACCAGGGACTTCATTTTGCACAAACCATGAGCACTTAATACTCACCATGCTGTAAGTGGGCTGACTGACTGGTGTTGTCACATTATTTCCAGTTTTTCAGAGGATCTCTAGTCAGTAAAGAAACTGGTTTGTTCAAAATGTGGTAACCTGTAGTCCATCTCTGGTGGAGGATGGATGAGTCCAGAAGGACCGGGAAAAGGACACTGAAATCTTGGTGTGTCTTGATTTATTCATATTTTCAAAACAGTGGCCCGTCGCTTTAACTTACCGTGCTTCTGGGTCAGCCCCGTGCTCCAGCAGACAAAGCAGACTCTGTGCCTTGAGGTATTTGGCTGCCAGGTGGATGGGGAGGAAGGACAGCGTCTCCTTGAGGGGAGAGATACGTTACAAGTAGCCCAGTGTAGTTGGAAATAACAGTTGTGTTAATCCCCCTCAAAGGGATTAATTATGTTGAGAATCTTTTAAATTCAGTATTTTTCTGCTATCTGCACTGAAATTATCCTTTTCTTTTACTTGATTTAAATGACTGCAAGCTAGTCAATTCTGTATTATAAAAATCTGTATTTTACATTAATGCAGATTTACCAAGGAGCAGATAGAATTTACTTAAAGCTTTGAAAGTCATTTCTTGTGATGAGCTCACTGTGTAGAATTAATGGTAATTGCTATCAAGTCCCTTCGAATTTAAATGAACCCAGAGGGTCATTGCCAAGTAGGTTCTGTGTATTTTATGGCTTTGCCAAAGTCATTGGTATCATTAGTAAATTCTGCATTTTCAGGGTTTCCAAGTTAATGCCACTTACATTGTCTATGATTGCTGCTGCTAAGCTGCAGAGCTGTTTACCCAAGTTCTTAAAACAGATGTATGTAGTGGCCTTACAGCATGACTGCAAGATTAGGGCAAAGGGTGACTTAAAAAAAAAAGAATTATAAAGGTAATACTCATTGTATAAAAATTCAGACAATGAAAAAAGTATGTGTAAGAAAGGGAGAAGTGATTCCAGCACACAGATGTAGCCTTGGCACATTTGAGAGGATGACAGGCAGGCTCTCCCAGCCGGGTGAGCCCCCCACCTCTGCTCACACCGCCTCCCGTGTGATCCCTGGGAAGGGGGTGTTGCGACTCGGAAGAACACGGCTCGAGGCGCACTGCCCGGCCTGGGGCATGCTGAGGGCGCTGAGTGAGCGGGCAGGGGAGGCGAGTACCTGGCTGAGGAACAGCCTGGAGTTGGCCAGGCTACAGCCCGTGGAGCTGGCCAGGATGGTCACGGGCTGGTTTACGGGGTGGCTCCTCAGCAGGGCCCGGAGCGTGGCACAGTCCTGTCGCATGATGGCCTCATAGAGCTGGACGTGCAGCGTGGCCGCCGTGCTGCCTTCCAGGGCCTTGGGCCCGTCGGCCGCCCGCCCCTTGCTGCCTCTCTTGGTTATGTTTCCCATGAGCACAGCTTCCAGTGGGGAACCTAGGGATTCAGGGAAGGTGCAGTACGGAATCGGTCAGTCTCACTCTCTGGGGTTCTTCCATCTCAGTTCTAGAACTGACCTGGAACTGCTGAGAATGGTATCCATGAACACGATGCATTTTTACCTCAGAGTCCAACTTTTTCACCTGTTGTTCCTCTATCACGCCAATAGAAGCGCTGTTTCCAGGACTTTCTCCTTAGTCATAAAAACGTATTCAGAGTGTCATCTTGTACGTAAGATTGTTTTTTTCTGTTTTCTCTTCCCATTCAGCTACTGTTAAGGAAAACTGACGAAGCTAAAATAGGGGAATTTACACATTCAGATAAAACTTTTTTTTTTTTGTCCAGGCCACGAGGCCCGTGGGATCTTTGTTTCCCAGTCAGGGATCGAACCTACGTCCCCTTCGTTGGAAGCTCGGAGTCCTAACCACTGAACCATCAGGGAAGCCTCCAAACAAATGACTACGTTGAAATTAAGAAAACCTGACTTTTAACTTGAGCATTTTCTAGTTTTCAGTGGAATTCCGCCTGCCTCCAGCAGAGGGGTATTTTCGCACTGGTCTCGGGGTAGCTCCAACGGAGACGTGTTGGATCTGCAGTGGTTGCTTCAACAGAGCAAAATGTATACGTTCAGAGTGTGGCCCAGTTGTTCCCAACCCTGGCTGACACAGAGGAGACATCTAGGAGCTTTTAAAAAAATAAAGAGTTTTCTTTTTTTTCATTAAGAAAAGAAAAATCAATAGCTTTGACTTGTTGAAAGGATGGTAGTTTTTTAAAAGCTTCTCAGTGATTCTGAGGTCTCAGCAGGGCTAAGGTGTGCTTGTGTACAAGCTGGGGACTTGCTAGAAGCTGGGACTTGAAACCAATGTCAGTGCCCGTGTCCACCCCCTGGAATTCTGTGAGTCCAGGGAGTGGCTTGGACACTGAGATTTGTTTCAGGTTCTGTGGTGAAGTGCGGCCGAGTTTGAGAGCCACTGTTCTCTCTGTGAATCCATGAAGGGCTGCCGACTCAACATCTACTCGTTTGCAGTGTTCGTTTTAGAACACCGGGAAATTGACGTATTGTGTTTGTTTACAGCCCAGAAATATTTTCCTTCATGGCCCTGATCAGCAAGTAAAAATAGGAGACTTTGGCCTGGCCTGTGCAGACATCATCCAGAAAAACACAGACTGGGGCAGCCGCAAATGGGGAGAGTAAGTTTGTCTTGGTGGTGGTTTTTGTTGGTTTGTTTTTACATTAAAAAGAGAGAGACATGGTTGGACACTGTCAGTATTTAAAGAGAACCGTAAAGAGTTAATAGCAAAGGTATGATTTTAAAGAGCAGCGCCATGCCCTGGGCAGCTGCCGTGTCTGCTCAGGGTTGTGGTCTTCACATGGACGGTGCTAACCCTGCCAGGCTTCACCTTTGACTTTTCAAATCACAGGGGCGCCAACACACACCTCCAGAGTGGGTACGTGTCTGTACGCTTCCCCCGAACAGCTGGAGGGATCCGAGTATGATGCCAAGGTAGGACTGGTTCCCCTTTACCCCGTTTGTGGGTTTACCTATAGTCGGCAGTAACAAAGTACAGTGACTGCAGGGGGAGCTCTGACATCCAAGTGATTCTGGAGATGGTGGGGGAGGGAGGGAGATTCTCACATCAAACGGCCATAGTGGGAAGGCCTCACTTTCTAACTGCATCGTTGGTAAAAGACCCTGATACTGGGAAAGATGGAGGGGGGGAGGAAAAGGGGGTGACAGAGGGTGCGATGGTTGGACGGCATCATCGACTCAATGGACTTGAGTCTGAGCAAACTCCGGGAGACTGAAGGACAGGGAAGCCTGGCGTGCTGCAGTTCATGGGGTTGCAAGGAGTTGGACATGACTTAGCGCGTCAACAACTGTTTTCAAATCCATGGGTGTCACAGATGCCACTGTGTATTTCACCACTCAATGACCGTCTCCCCCGTTTTCCAGTCAGATATGTATAGCTTGGGCGTGATCCTGCTGGAGCTCTTTCAGCCATTTGGGACAGAAATGGAGCGAGCACACGTTTTAACAGGCTTGAGGACCGGACAGATCCCCGAGGCCCTCAGTAAAAGGTGTCCCGTCCAAGCCAAGTACATCCAGCAGTTAACCAGAAAGAACTCAGCCCAGAGGCCATCCGCCATCCAGCTGCTACAGAGTGAGCTCTTCCAAAATTCTGGAAATGTATGTACGACTTATTTAATACTGGGGAAAACAGGAAGTCCAACATGGAGTTTTTTTGTTTTTTTTTCCCATTGCAAAAACAAGTTTATTGAAAGAACAGAAAGAGCACCTCAAGGAAGACGTGGGCCAAGCCAAGAGGGGCACTGGCCAGACGTGGTTTAAGTTGTGGATCCCATTCCATCACGAGCAGCTGAGCTTAGAGTGAGGGTCACAGAAATGAGATACCTCAGCCCGTTCTCAGGGCTTCCAGCGGCACACTTGTCAGGCAGGCCAGGTGACCGCTGCCAGCTGTCCACACTGAAGGTGGTCACCTTGGGCTCCATGTGCGAGCCTCACCCTGCTGTCAGGTTTTGGTCTTCCTTTCCAGCCGTGGTATGTGGCCTTTTATGAATTGTTATAAAGTGTGTACTGGTAGAAGGGCTTCCCAGGCGACATAGTGGCAAAGAATCCACCTGCAGTGCAGGAGACAGTGGTTCGATCCCTGGGTCGGGAAGATCCCCTGGAGGAACCCGCTCCAGTCGTCTTGCCTGGAGAATCCCATGGACAGAGGAGCCTGATGGGCTGCAAAGAACTGGGCACGACCGAGCGCACAGCAGAAAGGCGCCCGCACCAGGGGATCCGGGACAGCGGGGACGCCCGGGGGAGCTGGCCCGTCTGTGGCAGGGCCCTCCTTAACCAGCCCAAGAGCTCAGCGCTCGGGTGCGGCAGTCTGGCTTTCTCTCCCGTGAGCAGGCGTTGCCCCAGGCAGCCCCACCGCGCCCTCCTTCCCTGCTCGGTGTTTCACTCCCGGGTATGAACAGAAACTTTCCAAGACTTAGAAAGTCTGGACTCGGAGAGAAACTCACAGGTTCTCTGGTGCTTTGCTACTCAGAGTGGGTCCTCCGGCCAGCAGCACCAGCCTCACCTGGGAGCTCGTTAGAAACACCGGCTCTGGGCTCTGCGCCCCCGACCTGCGTCCTAACATGGTCTCCCAGGGCCTTCCCCTCAGCGTGTGGGCAGCAGTGTGCGAACGCGCTGCTTCCGGGGAGCAGACTCCGGACCAGCGGGTAAAATCACTGCCAACTTGATAGGATTCTCTGAGCCCCTCCCCCACACCGGCCTGTTAACAACAAAAGCTGCAGGATGAAGGGGCTGCCGTGAGTGCTTCCACAGGCCCTCCAAGGGGTTCTGAGCCTCATGAGTTGGGGACCCACTGGCAACTGGTTAGTTGGTTTGTCTCCTGTTTAAGGTTTATTCGTTTTTGAGTCAAAGCAGGGAATTTTGCTAGATGGGACAGGAAGCAGGCAGGTGTAGTGGCTTTCTCTGAGCCTCTGGAAGGAGCAGACGTGGTGGTGAGCGTCATCTCCTCGTGTGGAGGGAATTTTCTAACTCCCCGTGAGGATGCTGAGTGGAGAGCATCGTTATTGGTATTAATAGTAAGGATTGCTCCTTGTAGAACTGTTTTCCACACCTCCACACAGATACATCTGTTTATACGCGTGGCCCTCACTCTGCACTGTGTGTAGTGCAGGGCTGCGAAAATGACCACACAGAGCTCACAGCACACAAGAGGAGCTTAATCATTGATGGGAAAAAGCCAAGTGACTCCTTGACCTTTAAAAATGTTTGTCAAAACATTTAAAAGTCTCGCGTTATCTAGTTACAGATGTATACAGACATGAAAAGTTATAAAACTACAATGGAGAATTAAAGTGTTTCGGTAGTTTGGGCAGTGCCCGCCTTCATCTCGTCCTATAATTTAGGATATGGAGTGAGCACCTTTCATATGGTGATTTGTCACCCTGCTTGCCAAGTTTGCAGCAGCTTCTGGCATTTTGTCTTGGGCGCTTTTGATGCTGGGATCTGTCCCCAGGTGTTCTTTCCTGGGGACGTCTGCGTCCTCTCCCTGTTTGATAAGCCGCCCTCACTCTGCGCTGGATAGTGGCATGATCCTCAGCCATCAGCTGTCCTGTCTGGGATGCTGCGTGTTTGATTTTCCCTTCCAGCACCATCCCTTCTCATTGCTCGGCTGCACTTTCATCTCTGTTGGCCGATTCCCTCTTTCAAAAACGTCAGTGGGCTTATCACTGGGAGACAGGAGGCAGCGCGCACACTGCCTCTGTGTGAACCGCCTCACACACTCGGCGACCAGCCACCAGGGCTTCCAAGAGAGGTGAGCACTGTCCCCAATCAGGAGACACGTGGTGGGGCGCATCGCGTGCTGCGGACTTTAAGTGCTCAGGCAGTTAGTCACTCTACCTGGGTAACTGACGCTTGACCACAGGGCTGGGTGACACGCAGTGAGCCGTGGAAACTGGAATCCACGCAGGTCAGGACTGTGCAGAGAGGCAGCCTGTGTGTTTCAAAGTAAAGGAAGAACCTCAGGCAGTGGAGCTTAAAATTTTCTCTCTTCACAGGTTAATCTCACCCTGCAGATGAAGATACTCGAGCAAGAGAAGGAAATTCAGGAACTAAGGAAGCAGCTAAGTCTCCTCTCTCAGGACAAAGGGGTAAAGGGTGACATGAGAGATGGGGGCGTGCCCGTCTAGCCACAAGGGCTTTATAAACAGGAAAGTGGACTCGAACTCTGCTAACCAAAACAGTCAACTGGAGTGTGGACTTTCCCTCTCTACTAGGATTTGAACTCAACCTAAACAGTCAACTGGAGTGTAAATTTTCAACCTTTACTAGGGCGTAGCTGGTCTTTTAACTGTATGTAGTAATCCTCTGTAGGACTCATCGAAGTGAGGTTCTGACAGTGCCTTTTAAGGCTGGCATTTTGCACGTGAGACAGCTGGAAACGAACCCTGCTCTCGTCTTTCCCTTCTGCCCCGTGTGCTCCTCCTGGATTTCTTACCTTAATATCACCATCCCTCCAACCCCTGACCGTGAAACGCAGGCCTCTTCCTCAGCACTTCTGAGCACTGCCTGCTGACCACATCCTCCTCTAGAATGTTCTGCTGCAGGGACGCGGTGTGTTCTGAATCTCTCTCTGCTGGAGCCCAGGCCCGTGTGCTTGCTGGGCTATTGAGTCAACAGCTGCTGGCCACCCCCGCCCTCCACACTACTGCCCGACTCTACGAGACGTCAGCTGGTGGCATGGCACACGTCACCCAGCCTGTTCCTGTTCTCTTCACCTTCACCTGGGCATCACCCCAAACCCACAGCCCCTCAAAGCTTTGTGCTTCTCTGCCCCCAAACCATCGCCCAGCAGCTGTGTGCATTCCTGCCTTTGCCCTGAGTGGTTCCGACAGGCTTCCTCCTCATAGACCCATGTCCCCCAAACCTACATTCCTCAAGGCAGCGACGTGACACTCATGTTTACACCCCGACATGTTGCCGGCAGCTGTCATGGTATATTGCACACAATGTCCAAAGATTTTAAATAAAATGAAAACCACAAGTTAATTATGTGATGCTTTTATTGATGCTTGACCCTTGGCCTAAATAAAGTCTTTGATTTTAGTCCCTTTACCAATAATAGGCACAAAACAGCACCATTCTTAAAATCGAAACCCTTGAAGATCAGTGGCCGAGCTTCACTGAAGGAGCTTGAGGGCTGTGTGGAAAGGGGCCAGGTTTTCGCAGGCCTGCATCCACTTCTGCACATTGGCTGGCGCCGTGCCCCCGCAGCCCCCCGTCTGTCGGAGCACGGACCACAGCACCACATCGGCCACCGTGAGCTCATTCCCCACGAGCCAGGGGGTCTTCCCGAGGGCAGAGTTCATGGAGCGGAACACGGCGGCCTTCTCTTTACTGCTGCCCTCTTTCAGCTGAAAAATAGCTATATCCACCCAGCTATCTATGAGGGTTAAGTTCACAGCATCCTGCTTCTGGCCAAAGAGGGAGAAGAGGAAGCGGGCGATGTTCCCTTCCCCTTCGATGGGACACATCGTCTGGACACTGAACTTCATCTGCGTCTTTGGCACTGAAAGGAATAAACACCAGGAGACGTCAGCAAGGGCGGCCTCACCAGAGAAGTGTTCCTGCAGTGCGGCATGGGGGTGGGGTGGGGTCGGGGGCCCCGTCAGTCATGCACCCTGCTGCTGCTACTGCTAAGTCGCTTCAGTCGTGTCCGACTTTGTGCGATCCCATAGACGGCAGCCCACCAGGCTCCTCTGTCCCTGGGATTCTCCAGGCAAGAATACTGGAGTGGGTTGCCATTTCCTTCTCCAATGCATGAAAGTGAAAAGTGAAAGTGAAGTCGCTCAGTCGTGTCCGACTCTCAGCGACCCCATGGACGGAGGAGCCTACCAGGCTCCTCCGTCCATGGGATTTTCCAGGCAAGAGTACTGGGGTGGGGTGCCATTGCCTTCCCCCAGTGGTACTTAAAAGGTTGCTAATATTCAAGAAAGTTTTAACTAGGTTAAAAGCGTGCCAACTATATTATCAAGTAACCATTTCTGGTATTTGGTGATGCTAGAAGGACCTCCAACCGTCTGTTCCCACCTCTGTACCCAGGATCTGGCGATGAGGACTGGGAACCAGGGGTCTCGTGTACCACCGAGACCTCCTGCCACCCTGGCCCTGACTCTCAGGCCTCACGGGATGGACATGAGCTCACTTCCTCTAGGAGCCTGACT